>JAIEZT010000007.1:22283082-22512670 GCA_019594935.1 Periophthalmus modestus | reverse complement strand
AACAAATTCATGTGCTGTCAACTCTGAGGGAGCCAGGATATCAGGGCAAGCATTTAAAAACTGGAACCTTTAGAGAATGCTACCAGCTTTGATTGGTGATAGTACAAAACCATAAGGATGAAGAACAATTCCTTGTCCCAGATAGCATATCTTGACATTTTCGGCCAAGAATATTTAGAGTTGAGGAAGACTTTATTTCCTGAAATCCAACTGCAAAACAAAGGACCACTTTTAGCGATATTGTTAGCACTATTGTTGAAATTGGACCCATTGATAAGATTATGAAACACTTAGGTTTGAAAGTAAATGTATTCAGTTATTTTAAAAGATGTGCCCAACAGTTCCAGCATTGTGCCTGATGTTTGGGGAGCTACTACTGTTTTAAAAAACATTATCCGTCTGAGCTGGCTTCAGCTCATGATCTTTTCTTCAAAGGTGAATAAATATGGCTTACTTATTCTGGGTATGACTTGAGTCCCTGGGACTCAGACCAAGACAAAGACTAAAAATGCTTAATATACAAATTAGATTTTTTTTTTCTTGCTAAACCCAGAAAATGAACTTAAGTGGAGCGTTGTCCTCAATGTGAGTCCTCACTGTGATACAGGAACTTCCTGATCATGATGAGTGACAGGAGGGATAAACCATGGATTGTGTGTGGTGGGCTCTGTTTGGAATCTCGTTAGACTTTTTGTTCATTTGAGAAGAAGTATGGAAATGTTTGCTTTGTTAAATCTACAATGTGTTTTATGGTAATTAAGGCATACTATGTAGATTGGTTTTAATCTTTTAAAAGTCATTTTACGAGATGTCTTTTAGCCAGAAAACATTTTTTCTTACTGGGTTGTTGTTGTTTTGTGCCTGGCACTTTAAAACTTGGTTTGAGGGAACGCTCATAGATAGTGTGAGGCGATTCAGCAGACCCCTAGATCATGTTGGTTAATTTAGTTCAGCTGAAAAATCAGTCACATGTATGATTTTTATAAAAAACATCACCTGTGTCTTTTTTGTCAAAAGAAATTGGACACCACAAGAAGCAATGCATTACATTGCAGTGTGCATTGTTGAGTTTTCTAGAAAATTTCTGCAATATGAGGCTAATCTTGAAACTTGGATTCAGCCAAAGTCAAACAACCAATATGTAGCTTCTTTGCATGCATTTTTTGCTCTGTACACTGAAAAAAATCCAAGGTAAACATCTAGTTACTATGTTGAGACTGTTAAATACATTTCTAAAGTGATATGTTTCTCTCTTGTCATGGTATTATTGCATGCATGCAATGTAAAATACTCAGAAAAGCTTAATTTAAATTACAACCTTATACTACTGTGTTTTTACCAGTATTTTTTTCTGTGAAATATTTCCCTGTAAATTTGACCATTTATTGGGGCATAATAAAACATTTATTTCATGTAGAAATTACAGGGAAGGGTCTTTTTATTTACAATATGGTTGTGCAAAATGACCATTTTTGTGTGTAGATACAACACATTTTAAATGTTATCAAACTGTGATTTCAATCACTGTAAATTGATTTATTTCTCTGGTAAGGGTATTTACTGTATAGCGTGTAGTTGTTTTTTTTTTTTTTTAGAGGAAAACTAACCACAGTTGCCAGAGTTTTCCTGTAAAAACAACAGATTTTTTTTCACATTATGTTTCCAGGTTAAACTATCTAAATGTCCACACACATGTACAGGTGAAATGTCCTTAAATGTCCGCACACCCCACAAAGGAATAGAGTGGGTTAGAAGGGAGAGAGAGAAAGATGCAGTATATACGGTGTGTGCAGTGTGATAAATGAGAGGAGATAGGCGAGGCTGAGGGGAGGAGAAAATGTGGTAGAAAGAAAGAGATTCGGGAAGAGGAGTAGGAAAAAAGAGGGCTAAGAAGGAGAGAGAAAGGAGTAGAGAAAAGAGATGGATGATGGAAGGAGAATGAAGAGAGGGAGACAGTAAGAGAGGAAAGGTAACCAAGTGTGTGTGGTGTTTGTCGGATAATGAAAGAGGTGAGGGTAGGAGAGAGAGGAAAAGAGAGGGAAGGGACAGGAGGAAAAGGAAGAGAGGCTTAGGTAAAAGAGAAAACGAGGAAGGGAACGGGATGAACAGAAAAGCAGGTATGTAATGAATGACTTATGATACAGCATAGGAAACAGGAGAGACTACAAGGAAGCGAGAAGGTTGGATGAGAGAGAGACAGAGGGAGGGGGTTAGGAGAGAGGGATAGAGAAAGAGGGAGGAGAGAGAGGAAGCATGTGATGCATATGTGATGAATGAATGAGGGTAGAAGGAGAGAGAGTGAGGGGGAGAGGAGGATATGGAAAGAGAGGCTTAGGTGGAAGAGAGAAAGACTGGAATGGAGGGATGAGAGGAAGCAGGTGTGTGATGAATGACTTATGGCAGGACATAGGAGAGAAAAGAGAAAGTGTGAGGGAAATAAAAGGAGGAGAGGAAGCAGGTATGTTGGTGTTTAGATGTGTATAGATGTGATGAATGACTTGCAGTAGGAGGAGACAAGAGTGAGAGGGTGAAAAGGAATAGAGAGGGTAAGGAGGGAGAGCGAGAGATGCAGGTATGTGATGACTGAGCGGCTGTTTGAGAGAGAGTGAGAGGAGGGACAGAGAGGAGGCACAGAAAGGAGGGAGCGAGAGGAGGGACAGAGAGGAGGCACAGAAAGGAGGGAGCGAGAGGAAGGACAGAGAGAGGAGGCACAGAAAGGAGGGAGCGAGAGGAGGCACTGAGAGGAGGGAGCGAGAGGAGGACGAGAGAGGAGGCACAGCGAGAGGAGGCACAGAAAGGAGGGAGCGAGAGGAGGGACAGAGAGGAGGCACAGAAAGGAGGGAGCGAGAGGTGGCACTGAGAGGAGGGGCCGAGAGGAGGCACAGAGAGGAGGGGACCGAGAGGGGGCACAGAAAGGAGGAAGCGCGACAAGAAGGCACAGAGAGGAGGGAGTGAGAGGAGGCACAGAGAGGAGGCACAGAGAAGGAGGGAGTGAGTGAAGACACAGAGAGGAGGCAAAGAGAATGAAGGAGTAAGAGGAGGCACTTAGAGGAGAGAGTGAGAGGAGGACCAAGACCAGGCACAGAGAGGAGGGAGTGAAAGGAGGGACCGCAGAGAGAGGGCACCGAATAGAGGACATAGAGGAGAGAGTGAGAGGAGGCAAAGAGAGCAATTTTGGTTTGCTTTAGAGGCAGTGAAACAGTAAGCAATGACAACAAAAAAATATGTATTTATTTTATCTCTAAAGAAATACATTAGTTATAATAACTTGTAATGCTGAAGCCACTGCATGTGATTGCAGACAGTGATAATACTTCAAAGTTTGGTCTCGAACCAGTGATCTTAGATTTGACATGTGATGTAACCACACTACGGCTTACACAGGACATAGCAAACTCTCAAACTGTTTTGTTTGGAGTAGGTTTCTCTACTCACACAATCAAGTCACCTAGTGCTAGACGTGAAGGTGAAGGGTTAAAACTGTTCATAATAATTTAGTAATAAATATGTCACAACTCATTTGTCAGTATTTCGTGCTAAAAACCTTTTTGGTTTAAAATAATCACTATGGCACTATTAAAGCTCACTAGAAATATCAGAACTTTTTTAAACAAGTGACTAAAACAAGCTGCAAAACAAATAACTGCTGTTCTCACCTTCTTTTCTTGGCTCTTTTCCAACAAATGTAATCTAAAAACTGCCATGTGCGCCTCCATGTTTGTTTTTGTTATTCTGTTTCTTCTGCTTTTGGTCAATTCTCCAAATGACACACTCCCTGTGGTGGTTGTTCAAGAAACCACAGCCTTTACATTAGAAACGTCTGGAAGTATGAATGGAGTGACAGTTACTATGACTGGAACTTATAACTCCAATAGTTTCATTCAATTGTTGAGTGTTTTGAGCCAGTGTCTCTCTGACTTGAAAAAAAAATGCAGCTAAAGCCTTTCTTGTGTCCATTAGATATTATTCCAAGTTTGTCCTTCTTCAACTTACGTTTTTGAGCTTCTATCAGATCTTCTATTGCTAATGTTGTGAACGTGTCACTTACTTACTTGTCTGGTTGTTTTTCTTCTGCCCTGAAGCATTTGTGATCCTAGCATGCTTCAGGAACGCTTAATCTGTTGACCCAAATACCCCTACCTTTAGGCTTAAGGTCCATCTTGTAAGCTGCCCTTTTTGTCTAAGGTTTTAGAGAAGGTTGTACAGTGCCAGAAGTTACTTACTTACTTACTACTGACAAAACTGGAGAAAAATTCCCATGAGGGTTTTAAATCCCAGCACAACAGCTCTATTAAAAGTTGTTTAATGACCTTCTTTTAACTGTTGACTGCTAAAGTAAAGCCCTACCTTCCACAGGCGGAATTTGAAAAGCAATCCACACAACTTGTAACGTTCATTATCGTAATTCTTTGTATGTGGGGCAGAGGACCAGGGCTTCCTACAGTGCTTACAGAATATCCAGAGCACTGCAGCTCGTCTACTGACAAAAACTAAGAGACACAAGAGCACATCATGCCTGTGGTGTGGACTCTGCACTGGGTCCCTATTTCATATCAGTTGCAATTCAAAATGTTATTGAGTTGTTTCAATTTCTGTACTCTATGGGTCCTCTTTATCTGAGAGAGTTACTGCAGCCCTATACTCCACCCAGAGCCCTGAGGTCAGCTGACCATACCTACTGCTGCTGTGCCCAAATCCAGCCTCAAAACCAGAGGAAACAGAACCTTTTCTTATGGTGGTGCCCAGACTCTGGAACAGCCTCCCTCTGCCTGTCAGATCCTCTCAGTCTTTAACGCAGTTTTAGACTAGACCCAAAAGTCACCTCTTCTCCCTGGCATTTATTACTAGCAAGACAGGATATCGTGGTGTTTCATTGCACTTTTCCTATGTATCGTGTGATTTCTTTTCTTTCTTTTTTTTTTTTGCTTGTTTTTTCTTTTTTGTGAAGCACTTTGGGCAGCTGAAGTTGTTTTAAATGTGCTGTATAAATAGACTTGAATTGAATTGATCTATTTAAATGGCACTCTTGCTGCATATCTCTACAGGGACAGTAAAGCGTACTGTTATTAAATTAATACCTAATATCCCAATTTGAAGAGGCGGTATTATGCAAAATCACTTTTTTTTTGCATAATACCACCTCTTCAATGTTGTTCCCTCACCAAAAACATGCCTGACGAGGTTTTAGATGTCATCCATACATATTTGAGTAATGTATCTCTTCTAGGCAAGTTCTCAGCAAAATCCTGCCCGAGGCTCAGCCCACAAGCCTATGTCATCCAACCTCCCACACAGCAGTTTTCCACAAATATATATAAAGCAAACACTATGACTACACAAACCTGATGAGATGTGCAGTAGTTTCATTCGCACCCTGCGGATGCACGCTGTGATAGTGCTCTGAACTTATGTTTATACATTGTTTTCTCAGCTCATGACCATAGGTGAGGGTAGGAACGTAGATTGACCAGTAGATCGAGAGCTTTGCCTTTCGACTCAGCTCCTTCTTCACCACGACGGTCCGATACAGCGACCCGTATCACTGAGGACGCTGCACCGATCTGCCTGTTAATCTCACGCTTCATCCGCCCCTCACTCGTGAACAAGACCCCGAGATACTTGAACTCCTTCACTTGAGACAAAGACTCCCCATCCACCTGGAGAGGGCAAGCTTTTTTTTTCCGGTTGAGAACCATGGCCTCGGATTTGGAGGAGCTGATTCTCATCCCGGCCGCTTCATACTCGGCTGTAAACACATGCTTACATTGTGTATGTTCTTAAAATAAATGGAGAAAGTAACCTGTTATTCTGGCACTATTTGGATGATGCAGTGTAAATGTGTATGCATATTCTCATAATTACTTGTACAAAGTTAGTGTTGCCACAGTACTAAAATTTCAAAAACTCTGGATAACTCTTAATGTACAATCAGCAACATAAAACACATTTTGTAAAATACTTAAATAACTCAACATGAATCTCGCATAATGCTCATTTCTTTTATTGCATTTCAGCAGATCACACTGGATACACTGGATTAGGCTCTTCAGGCCTAATACCTATTGTTGTTGCTGTTGTCCTCGTAGTCTTCTGAATACGACAAGTTCTGTTCCTGGGTTTGGTGGAAACGGCTGTCACGTTCTTCACTTTGGTCCTGGCCTTTCTTCCTTGCAGACACACATCCTCATAATCATAGAAGTGGTCATATGCATCAGATGGGTCATTGTGTCATTATCTATATCATCGACCTTCTTATTTTTGTTCTTTTTCTTCTTTTTGGTGGTAGGGTAGGAACAGTTGAAGCCTGGATCTCCACCTCTTCATATTGCAATATCTGAGCCACATTGATAGGTGTAGCTTCTGGCTCTGATAGTGTAGTGTTCTCCTCCTGTTCTTCCTTTGTGCATTTAGAGGAGGTGAACCAATCCTCTGGAAGATCCTCATCCTGCTTCACTGGATCTTCATTTTCTGGTAGATTGTGCGTGGTACCGTCCGATAACATCTCCCAAGTGTCCTGAATCTCATTTACCTCAATTGATGGTATTGTCTGATCCTCACAATTGACAGTTTCAGGTTGGGAGGTTTGGGAGATCGTGCAGCAGAGAAGAATACTTGCATCTTCAGGTTGGAGGACATCAGGCTGGGATACCACAACCACACAGGTAGCTTCAGTTACTTCACTTGTTGAGCTGTTCTCCATATCAGTCTCCTGAAGGACATTAAACTGCTCACTGTGCTGTCCTGCATTTTCATCTACAGAGCTGGTTCAGAGCTGGTGGAGGTATATTCAGCATTGGCTATGTCACCCTCAGTGGGCTCTTCCTCTTCTTGTGGTCTGACTGTAGCCTCTCTAGAAGTTCGGGAGTGGCCTGGACCTCATTTAATTCCGTGGCTGATGTATCCTTGTCTTTAAACTGGTACTTTATCTTCCGGTAGGCTGTAAGTTTTCCTACGATGACAACTCATTCTTGTTTATAATCTTCCTCCTCTTTCTCCTTTTCGTTTTTGTTGAAGTTTCAAAGGGAACAGATCTGTCTCTAGCCTGTCTCATCAGGCTGATGTGCTTCAATCACAATAATAGGTGCAAAGTCAGATTCTTCCAGTGGTGACTTGTCCTCAGAATTATCCATCTCTTGAAAGACATTTTCTGGCTCACCTGAGGATTTACACCTGGTACAGTCATCACCAGGATTCTTTTCAGGTATGTCATCTTCAGCCTGGGTTGATGGTTTTCCAATCCCAAATCAAAAGACATCAATACCTTCACCAAAAGCCTCCTGGACTACCTCTACCTCTGCCACTGTTGTCCCGTCCTCCTCTAGTGGGGTACAACAGCGATGGTGAAAACACTGTGGTAGTAATTGTCCCCAGTCAAACAGTCGGCTGCTGTGCCAAGTTCAATATTAGTCACCTGTTGGTTGAGGTGAGTGATTCTTGGCTCCAGGCCTGAGATGTTGAACCTTTCCTCAATGTCAATATAGATATGAGTTTTTTTCTCTCTCTTTCACAAATTCAACAGGAGCTGCTCCCTTGACCTCCACTCCTGAGAGGCCTTAGCAAACTCCTGCTGCTGCTATTCCCATCTGATTTTCCAGGTTCCTTCTTTTTTCTCCCAGAGGCTCAAATTCTCCCCAGCTCACTGCCTCTCCTGCTCCTGGACTTGCCCTGTGGTCAAATTCTGGTGTATTTCTCAGCCTCAAAGGCCTTGGTGAAAATGCACATGGTTTGTTCCATTGTTTGAACTTTGTTGTATATATCATTCTTTACAAATGTATTCCTTTCTTTTCTCTTTGTTTAAATAAATTTTTTTTTTTTTCCCCACACACTAGTTTTTTATTTTTTTTTGTTTTTTTTTTGTTTTTTTTACATTAGATGTCCCTGCAGTGGAAAATACAACGGAAGGTCTCTAAAATCTGCACATCAGGATGTGGCACATATGTCAAAATCCCTGCCCCTCCCAGGCCTATTTAGGAGACGGAACAAGAATGTATAAATAAGTAAGTTCTCAGGTCATCTGTGTCAGGTGCACATCTGATCTAGCACTGCTAATTGATTTCTACTACTATGCAGTATTCCCCATTACACTTAGTACACAGTTAACAATGGTAAGATACAGCACAGAGCCTTTTTTTTTCTTATAAGAGGCTATAGTATATGTAAGTATTTTTTAAGAACATAACAAAAATTGAGGGTTGTGCTATTATTATAATGCAGTAACCCTGTTTACTTACTTTTCTCTCCTATGCCTGATCATACACCTTTTTTATGATATAGTTTATATTACCTAAAATAAAATAAATAATAATAATAGTCTCTCCATGCATTTATATTCTAATTCACAAAATCCAGTGTTATCCAGCTGTACTAGCTTGATTGCAATTTGGTTAGGTGTTAAATTGTATTTCCTTATTGACAATAAAGTTGACTCTCATCTATTCTATACACTCCAATCTGTAACCATGCCCTTATAACACTGCTAACAGCCCTCATAAGTATATCTTTTTAATACCCCATAGAAGTAAAATACCACCTCTTTAACATAGATCAGAAAATAGCATAATATGGGCCCTTTAATCATTCATTCCGCTTCCTCCTCTCTGCAGGTACAAAAGTAAAGAGACCGTTTCATAACATTCAAATCTTGTTATTCACTCCAGTCCTCCACCTTAAGACTATAACTCTACTGACAGCAGGCTGCAGTTTCAGGTTTAAAAATAGCCCAAAGTTTATGTGGTGAATTTGAAATAAAAGTCTGGTGTGACGTGGCCCTCTCCTCGCGAAAGCCTCCCTCAGATGAAGACCGGATAAATTAAACATTTATGGACGAGGAGGAATTATAGGAGCTCTTTTATAAACATGTTCAGCTCTGCTCCAAACCCGTGAGTGTCTGCTGACGTTTAGCAGAACTTTGACAGATCTGGGCCACAACCTGAAACCTGTTTACTAAAGAAACGGTATATTTTTCTAAGGCAGATAAAGTAATATATGACAGTTTAGACTACTCGTTTACCTACAACATTGTGAGCATTTAAAGGTCCTATATTGCACAAAATTTACTCGTGAGCTTTTAGCCATGTTATAATAAAAAGTCTCTAATATCTGATGGTGCACCGAGGAGTGCAGAGTGTTTTCTGTTTGAGAGAAGAACTCAGCCTAAATCTGCAGGGTTCGTGTGTTAAACATGTGTGAATGAAACAAAACACAACTCCAGGTCTGTTTGTGATGAGGAAACAACATAACATACAATTTTAAAGGGCCTATATTGCACTTTTTTCATTTTTTAGGGGAGTTTAATCATTTAATTGATTAATAATATAACATATATAACTAATATGTAAATATGTATATAGGTATGAATGTTTTAGGACCTGAGGGCACTCTGTAAACTCCAGTGTCTTGGTCGTCTCTGAGCGGCAGGAGACACTAACACATGTGGACTGAACTGGCTTTAAACGAAATTAACTATTATTTATTAGAATACTACAGCACTTTTTTTTTTTTTTTTTTTTTTTTACATCCTGGTGTGTACATCTATATGTAGAAGTAAGAATTCCATAACTGTTCTAACTACCATAAGTAACAATGTCTAAAATTTGTCTAAATTTTGCAATATTTATAATTAGACTAATGAAAATAAATGACAACATCTGTATTGTTTTTTAAAGGGAACCTACTAAGCAAAATGTATTTTTCCTTTAACCATGTTGTAGTGGTATAGTGTTATAGTAATCTTTAATTCCTTTCCACTGCCACCAGTACACGGCCACTGCTTTGTGCTGCTTGCTACCTTCATCTGAAGCTATCCATCGGACGAGACAGACAGACAGTTGTGATGACCCCATTGGGCACTGCAGTTTCTCAGTGCAGAACCTAGTGGCGATTTAAATTGTCCAAATTATAACATGATGATCCATGGGTGTCACAGATTATAATTATACAGCAGACACGTTGGATCAGAGCTTTTGAGGGTTGGAAATGCAGACAGACTAATAATAAAAGATTACTCAAACCTGTGTGAATAAAACAAAACACAAGTCTGGATGTATTTTTGATGAGGTAAACTCATTCTAACATGGCTTAAAACTGAGGCAAATATTAGCCAATTTTGCGTAATATGGGACCTTTAAATGCGAGTGGGGGTGGGTGAGATAGGTAACTTATTTTTCAATTTCCGTAAAAAAAAAATAAAAAATGTGTCGAATATGATAGTGAGCGTATGCTGTTGCAAAAATCAATGTTGTTCGTGAAATATGTACCTGAGCGCTGCCCACCTCTGTTCATCTTCCACTTATGTGCTCATCGATTCACAGCAGCATCACACATATTCAAGCAAAACAAAACACGGCATATACCCTTTACAAGGCTAACACATTTTGGTCTGATTAACTCTGGCCGTGCAGAACGCCCCACTTCCTCCAAACAAGTGCTCCCTCCCGGTCCGCTGTTTATCATAATAGGAATTCATCTCATTTGTGGCCAGTAGCTCCATCTCTGTCACCTCCCCCAGCTTCATTTTACTCCGCATTGATCCTGTTACAGCGCAATCCCCACTCCGATTACAGCTATGGTTTTGATGGATGAACCTCAGATTCCCTCCTGTCCTCCTATATCCAAATGTTTCGGATGCCCTCCCATTCAATCCTCTTATAGCTGTGTGTCATATGCCCTCCTGTCCCCCTGTGTCCTCATGTGCTAGATACTCACACATTCTGCTGTAACCTCATGCGTCGGATGCCCTCCCATTCAATCCTCCTACAACCCTGTGTATAAGATGCCCTCTCATTGTGAGTGACAGTGGGCAGATGGCACAGATTTGCAGTCTCACGTCAGTCTACCCCAGGGCATCTGCAACAAAGTCACAGTTTTATCTATTAAGTGTGTCTATTTAGGAAGTGATATGATTTGTCACCACTAATACCTGTGGTTCTTTGGTTTTGTTGCTGCTAAAACAGTTAGCACCCTGGACAGCTCCTGTGAATCCAGGAGAAGCTTGAAATGAATGTGTCTAAAACTTAACAAAGTGTCCCTTACAATCAGAAGGCACATCGACTGATTGTATTAAAAAAAAAACAAAACTGTATTATGTAAGGCAGGACACCAATGCATTTCAACCTAGTGGATGTATTTTTGTCAGCGCAGAATAAAAAAGACCGCACAGGCTGTCCCTAAATACATGCATTTATCATTTGATTAGTCACATGAACACAAGAAAAAAAAATCATGGGACAAATAATGGCATGCTATAACACTAGAGGAGCGTATATATAATAGACCAGACCTATGGAAAAGCAACAAGATTCAACTACCATGTTGACAATAGGTAGGAATGTCGATCACACAGGCACAAAAGGTTATTACACTTCTATGCTAACTGCTAAATATGCTATGCTAACAGATACGTAAATTATCATCTTGCTATGTTTGCCAAAAACAACATATTAACATGTTCTTTTGTTTTTGTCACTCTGAGTGCCCCCTCCCCTTTCTCTCTGCACCAAGTCACTCCCCCTTCAGAGCGCTATCACAACACAATCAGCAGCTAATGAAACAACTGCACATCACATCAAGTTTGGAAAGTTGTTGTGTACAGTTTTATATCATGTTTTTTTATACTTATGGAGAATTGTCGTGTGAGAGCATGGGTGACATAGGCTTGTGGGCGGAGCACTAGACAAACCTGTACTGCTGGGGTAGGTTCAAATAGGGCCTGGGAGAAATTGCTAAATTACTCAAACATGCATGGAGGACATCTAAAAACTCTTCAGGCATGTATTTGATAAGGGAACGTTATAACAGAAAGCAAACAAATAAAAAAAAAAAAATGAAATCCCCCCTAAAATATAAATTTTTACATTATTATAGATGTTCGGTACAACATTATGAGTTATAAGTTCAAAGAAACATGGAATAGTAAAAATCGTCATTCGGGCCTGGGTGTTGAGTGTTGGCCTTAAGTGTCATGATCCAAAAAGTTGTCAGACTTCATTGCCCCCCTGATGTTCGAAAGGCCACATTTTGTTAAGATTTGAACTTAATTTTTGAAGAGCTCCTGCTGCAAATGTATATACTTTTTATATCTCTTCTTATGCTTATATCTCTAAAAGTAAAACTTTTTCCCCATTCACCTCACTTACACCCGTGAATTTGATTTTGTGGTTTAGATACAACCACAGACACGAGGCCGGAGGAGAGATGTTTCCGCAGAGGAGCTCATTGAAAAGTGGAGGGCGCAGAATAAAAAGCCTCTTAAATAATTTAGCTGTGAATTAGCCACTGTGCTAACGCTAACTGAAGAAGCCATTGTATCAAATATGCAGGAGCTGAGGTTATTAAGGCCGCCCCACTTTAGAGGAGACACAGTTTGCGGTCATGGCCCAGACTAGTACATTTGGTAAGATTATTACAAGGGACAAAGCAATAATTACTGAAGATATTATTAAGTAATTATATAGTCAGAAAAGAATCACATATTACATATGTCATTATTTCTCATTTTGGTCATTTTAAACCATAAAATTCAATTAAAATGGCTGAAAGTGCATAAGAAGTATTCATGTTTTTCTCATAGTGATTTGGTTTGGTGGGAGAGAACCTGTGGTTAATATTTATCATCATTGTAGGTAATTAAGTCAGTAGAAGTAGTACTAAGTTCTACAATTAAATACATCTACCTATGTAATCAACATCCAACATCCATCCAAAATGGAGGAACAACAGGCTTTGTGCACAAAGGCAACTGGCTTCTTCTGGTCAGATGGAGGGACAGTGGGTACTACTATTCTATCTCTATGAGGCTTTTGCAAAGTCGCGCCAAACTTACTAAATCCTGATAGATCAGGCAAACAGACAGGAAGCTGCGGGTGGATGTCACTGACTAATGCTAACTTCTATTAAAACATTAAATCTAACATAACAACAAAAATTTTTTTTTAGATGTAGATTATTTCAGTGGCATTATTTTAATATCCATCAGGGTCCAAAATTTTAATTTGAACTTAGTTGTTTTAATTGGAGCTTGGAAAAGTAGATGTCAATGGATAAAAGTCCAGTAACGTCCGTGTTAGAAAACTGAGGTGCCCAATGGAGCAAATGTCACAACAAAGTGCCACACGCTGTCGGCCTCATATGAGCTGCACATCTCGCTCGTATCCATGAGATAGACAAGTTTAATGTCATAATGTGGAACATTCAAATTAAAGCATTTACATTTCCACAGAGACAAGCAGGTGATGGATACCTCACCGAGATATATTGCAAATTTTTAAACAAGTATTTATTTTATTTATTTTTTTTCTCTGAAAAGGTGTTACATTCACTAAAGATAATGACATATTAGTGAGCAAAGAATTAAACGTTTGGACTTGTTGAATGAGAGTCAAAATAATAGACAAAAAAAAGAGAAAACTTTGCCATTTAAACTTTCATGCTGTCCTAAATTCACCTTTTTTGTGAATGAGGTTCTTTTCAAATGGGATCCTTTGGCGCAGAAGTGATTCACAAATTGGGGACATCTGTGAAATGTGCGTCACATAAAGTCAATGAGCCGGATGGGAGACAGAGAGGTGAGACTGCTGTGGTGGTCACAGACAGTGTGAGGGAGACCTTTCACCAAGAGAACTGCTGTGGTGGTCACAGACAGGTGTGAGGAGAGAGAGAGGTGAGACTGCTGCGGTGGTCACAGACAGGTATGAGGTGAGAGATGGAGGTGAGACTGCTGGGGTGGTCACAGACAGGTATGAGGAGAGAGAGAGGTGAGATTTGCTGCGGTGGTCACAGACAGGTGTAAGGAGAGAGAGGTCACTACAGCTATGGTGGTCACAGACAGGTGTGAGGGAGAGAGAGGTGAGACAGCTGTTTGGTCACAGACAGGTGTGAGGAGAGAGAGAGTGAGACTGCTGCGGTGGTCACAGACAGGTGTGAGGAGAAAAAAACATTGAGACTGCAATGGTGGTCACATTCACAGGTGTGAGGAGAGAGGTTCTTTGAGACTGCTGTGGTGGTCACAGAAGTGTATGAGGAGAGAGAGATGGTGAAACTGCTGCGGTGGTCATCAGACAGTCAATGAGCCGGATGGGAGAGAGAGAGGTGAGACTGCTGCGGTGGTCACAGACAGGTGTGAGGAGAGAGAGAGGTGAGACAGCTGTGGTGGTCACAGACAGGTGTGAGGAGAGAGAGAGGTGAGACTGCTGGGGTGGTCACAGACAGGTGTGAGGAGAGAGAGGTGAGACTGCTGTGGTGGTCACAGACAGGTATGAGGAGAGAGAGAGGTGAGACTGCTGGGGTGGTCACACAGACAGGTGTGAGGAGAGAGAGAGGTGAGACAGCTGTGGTGGGTCACAGACAGGTGGGGGAGAGAGAGAGCGAGGGCAGACAGAAAGAACGGTGTTCACATGGGTTTAGTCCAGATGTGGACTAAACTGGCTCACTTCAGATTGATATGCGTAGTGCAATAGTTTAGTAGTTTAATTTAACAAAATAAGCACAATATTTACAGTGCCCGGATGAAGGTTGATTAAAATATAATTTAGAATATTAAAAGTTATTTTTTTTAAAATGAGTTAAAACGAAGCTTGGGATAAAAAAAAAAACTCAGTCAAGCAGGAGCCCTATTTAAAACAGGAAGATCGCTCACCATTGAACCTGTGGTACACCAAAGGGGGTAATAGACATTCTGGTCTGCAGGAGCTCCGTCAATGGGAGCAGAATTGGTGCCACCATCCGCGTGTGCTTGTGTGTGGTGTGCTATTAGCCCTCCTAGTCCCACCGCTGCCACACCTCTCATTCCACTGTGGATAAGAGAGAGTTCTATAGTGTCTCAACCGGCCACACACACACACCAGAGCGTCACCAAGTGACGTTCCTTTACTAACTATAGAAGGCACTCATCAGTGCCACTGCATCTCTTGCATCTGTTCTTGCTCCCCTCTGGGCTTCGTCGGCATGTCAGAGCTGGTTGGCTGAAATAAAGAGATTGCTCCTTAACGTCTCACTCATCTATGACCAGGCCTCACTCACACTCACAGGATTTTTTAAAACACATTCCTAACTTGGCTCTTGTATAGAGATATATCCGCCCTCAATGGTGCATCCCTCCACCTGGTCCTTCGACTTGTTCGTTAGTACTCCAGCTCTCCAGTCACCTGCGTCCCCTTTCTACCTCTTTCTGCTTTCCATTTACAGTTTCCTGTCTTGTGACCTCGTGCTTGTGTTCGCTAGTTCTAAACTAGGCAAAGTAGATAGAACAGTTACCTGCTGATATGTAGCACTCTGAATTGAGTTCTACACATTTATTAATTTGGGATGGTTCGTGCTGAAAGCGACTGAGGCCTATCTTCAAACAAATACTCCAGGCTGGCAAAAGCACCACAACAATGGAACAAGCTGAAACAATCAGACTTTTGTTACATCCACTTGAGCATCAGTGGTGCCATATTTGTTTTGGTTCATTTGGGTGTTGCACCTTGGGCTCTGTCCAAACCACAGTGTTGCTCTGTCATTGTCATTGGTCCAGTCTCCAGCCTATCAGCGGCTGGGGCCAAATGCAGTTGTGGGTGGGAGCCTGCCAAGATGGATACTTGTGAGTTTGCAAACTCCCAAATATCACAAGAATCTATTTTTCTGCACAAGGTTAGACTTGTCCTAATCTAGGCAAAGTTTTGTTCCAGGTTTAATCCCAGTTTAGTGCCAGTTTTGAAGTGTTGTGTGAAGTGAAGTGTGAATACACGCAAAAAGAGAGGGAGAAAGGAGAGAAGTGAAAGAGAACAGAGGAAGAGAAAGAAGAAGTTAGAACATTACTATTATGATTCCAATAAACTTCATATAGTTTTTTGTGTGATCAGTAGTAATCAGTGTCAATTAGGGGTATGGTCATGAGCTCTGGGTCATGACCGAAAGGACAAGATCGCGGATAAAAGTGGCCGAAATGGGTTTCCTCCGCAGAGTGGCTGGGCGCACCCTTAGAGACAGGGTGAGGAGCTCAGTCACACGGGAGGAGCTCGGAGTAGAGCCGCTGCTCCTACACATCAAGAGGAACCAGCTGAGGTGGCTCGGGCATCTGCTCAGGATGCCTCTTGGACGCCTCCCTAGGGAGGTGTTCTGGGCATGTCCCACCAGGAGGAAGCCCCGGGGAAGACCCAGGACACGCTGGAGGGACTATGTCTCTCAGCTGGCCTGGGAACGCCTTGGGGTCCCACCGGAGGAGCTGGAGGACGTGTCTGGGGTGAGGGAAGTCAGGGAGTCCCTGCTTAGACTGCTGCCCCCGCGACCCGGCCCCGGATAAGCGGAAGAAAATGGATGGAATTAGGGGTGTGAATCTTTATGTGCCTGTTTCTCAATTCCAATTGGAACCAATTATTCATTTTGGTTTTATTTTTAAGTGGCTTAAGAAAGTCCCTGTTGTAACATGTAAACTGTATGTCTATGCAATTTCTTAACTGAGAAAGGAGTCTGAAGTAAGGTGCCCTGAAACAAATAAAATCCTTACCCTCACCCTCGCCCTAACCTAAACTAAAATCTCCAAACCACCGGCATCAGCGTCATGGCAACATTTCAAATTACACAGATGACATTTAAACACTCTGTAAATTTATGTTACAGAATGTTAAGCTGAAAATGAAGAGGCTGTTGTGACAAAGGAGAACACATTTGTTTGTCTAAGGGGGTATCCAATAATACTTTGCAATGTGATGTCCCAATCTATTTTTTTGCAATTTGTACTGTTTAGTCTTTTAAATTTATGTTAAGTCATTTCTTCTAGTATGATTTTAAATGTTTGCAAAAGTACAGCTGTTTGACATGAACGCGCAAAACGCACCGCTCAAGACATGCCAAATGCTTGAAATGCACCGTGGAAACGTTTGACTAGTGTCCACATAGACATTGCATATAAATTCAAACTCAATCTACCCTTGTTTTCACCGCCACCGATATATGCCCCCCGTTCTGTACTTACTATGTTAAGTGGTGATGCACCCAGGATTTGGCAGTGCTGTGTTGCCATTTTGAAGATGCTCACTAGCACGATCTGCAGAGCATGGTCCAAAAGAGCGGATCCCTTGTTGTGATGACAGCTCAGACTGGGCCCTGCAACCTTCCAATCCAGACGTCAGCGGATCTGTTTCTTTTATTAAGTCGTTTTAGATCAATATTGGGATTTAAAAAATGTCCAAATATAACCTAATAATCTGAGAGTATCATAGATTATAATAGGCAAAAGCACAATATGTTTTCTTTAAATTTAAGTACATGGTAGACGTCCACCATAGTTACATAGTCCACCTTTAAGGCATTGTTTTTGGCATTGTAGCTTTGCCTCTTAACCCTGATTGCTTGCTGAATGTCTCTCTCTCCAATTTCGATCAGAAAATCTAGGCAAAAAAAGATTCTAGCCATTATTGCTTCACCATTGCTGGGTTACAGGTGACTCATGTTCAGCTCTGGTCCATTATCCCCCCATGTTTCCTTCATTACGCTGCTTTTTCGGATGCTTCTGAAGTCCTTCCTGGTCTGAATCTGTCAGTCACACTCCACGGCGCAGTTAGCACCAGGCTGTGGGAGAAGAGGTGCTCTGCGGAGAGACTGCGGTCCAGACTGAGTGTGGTTCTGATCCGGCGCATAAATGACGGGCTGCCTCTAGGGTCCGACCCAGAGGAGAGAACTGCCTGCTAGACCTGTCACACTTTCCTTTCCTCCTTTTACCATTCATTTCATGAATTAATTAACATAAACAAAACAGACATTTAGTTACAAAAATATTCAAATATATTTCTCAAAAATTTGAACACAATTTTTGAATAGATTAGAAAAAGTATTAAAAATACAGATTTGGAGTTCCTTCTACTGCCCTTGAGGGCATCCAGAGAAGGGCATGCGGCATTGTGAAGGACTCACCTGCTAAGAGACTATTCACCCTCCTGTCTTCAGGCATGCGTTACAAGAGCCTCTGGGATAGAACCGGCAGACTAAAGCACAGTTTCTTTCCAAGCGCTGTCACACGCTTCACTTTTTTGGGCTTTTTAACCATGTTATGTTGTTTTCTACTCATCAAAAGTGCATTTTCTGAATGCTGACATTGTTAAGTTAAAAAGCTAAAAATAATGACAAGCTGACCAAGCTAACCAAAAGCATTTTATAAGCCAGTTAAAGAAACAAGAATACTTGTCTTTTAATGATACATGACACTGTAAAAAGTGCTTACAAACCTTGGACATATTGTGCTGTATTTTTGGCTTTTTTTTGTTTTTTTTACTCTTAAACATGTCTTCAATCTCCTTGATATTTGCATCTTATGTTTCAGGACATTAAATAATGCCTATATTTGGAAAACACACATTTAATGCAAGAAGCTGTTATTGTAGTTGTCACTTTACTGAATGACAGCAATAGGCATTACTCATAAAAAAAAAAAAAACAACAAAGCAACCATTGAGAAAAGTGACCGGCATACTAATATACACACAGTCGTAGTGACAACAATTTGAGAACGGAAATTCTCAGAACAAGTCCAGTGGTTTATGGACTTCAAAATATATTTTGTGCTGTGTAACCATCAGGAGAAACTGCTGAGGGCTCAGACAGAGAGAAAGTTGTGCTCTATCAATTGGACAAAAGTTTTATTTATTTATGTATTTATTTTTATTTCTTCATATTTGACACAAATTTACAAAAAAAAAAAAAATACAATGTAAAACAGTAACAGTCAACAAACATTACATGGACATTAACAGTCATCATATTAACATTCACAAACATAACAATCACATTCATAGACATCACAATCACATGCACAAACATCACAATCACATGCACAAACATCACAATCACATGCACAAACATCACAATCACATGCACAAACATAACAATCACATTCACAAACATAATCACATTCACAAGCATCACAGTCACATGCACAAACATAACAATCACATTCACAAACATAATCACATTCACAAACATCACAATCACATGCACAAACATAACAATCACATTCACAAACATAACAATCACATTCACAAACATAATCACATTCACAAACATCGCAATCACATGCACAAACATAACAATCACATTCACAAAAATAACAATCACATTCACAAACATAACAATCACATTCACAAACATAATCACATTCACAAACATCACAGTCACATGCACAAACATAACAATCACATTCACAAACATAACAATCACATTCACAGACATAATCACATTCACAGACATAATCACATTCACAAACATCACAGTCACATTCACAAACATAGCAATCACATTTACAAACATAATCACATTCACAAACATAACGATCACATGCGCAAACATCACAATCACATAAACAACTATCACTTAAAAATTGACAGCTGACTCCTATTAACATTGAAAAATAATTGATATCGTCAGTTTTTATATCTAGGTGTGTAATAACTAAATTATAAATTGCATTAAGGGAAATATGCTGGGCTCAGACATTATAAAATGAGGGATCTTAAAAAAGGGCGGATAACACTAAGGTAATAACATAAGAGAGATACGGAGAAGAGGGGATGTGTGAGGATGGAGACTGCAGACAGCCGATCGGGCTTGGTCACATAGGCAAGACAGGTGTGGAGGACAATGCTTTGAGTGTGGAAGAGTGCAGGCAGATAAGGCCAGGGGTCAGCACTACTGGGCAGTGGATAGCTCCTCCTGTATTGGGGGGATTTACGATCCAGCCCAGGAAAGGACTTAATAGTTAGTGATATTATTCAATTCATTTGCATATAAATAAATGTTTTAGTTGTAGATTGCCTTTCTCTTTGTGTGAAAGTGGAAAAATAAATGAAGAGGTGCATAACATTTTTATTGTCCAGACACTGAACCTAGGACATTAGCATTAATTTGGCCCACAGTGTCATCTGTCTCCTACCAAGCATTGACCCTTCTCCAACCAAACGGGCCCAATTGTCCCAGCCCTTCTTAAGTTAAGTTATTGATTACTGCGGACCAAAGGGAGCTGAATTGGGTTGGCTGTTTTGGGGGTTTTTTTTTTTTGAGGATGCAGATTCACTCTCTAAGCTAATGTGTTCCAGCATAAGGTTCCTAAATTGTGCAATGGTGACCTTCTCTCTAAATTTCCAGTTAACCAGTATTGTTTTGGGTTTGTTTGTTTTTGTTACAATGTAATTAATTTAATTTTTCAATGTATTTATTTATTTGGTTGGGACAAAGGATGTTAATAACAGACATGACATGGCAGACATGACATGACAGACATGAATGTAAACACACCGAATTATAGCCAAAGGCTAATTTCCATCCGTTGTCTGAAGGGCTGGGGTCAGTGGGGTCAAAATAAAAATTAAACAGTTCCCATAGTTGCACATCCCACTCACTGCACATCCCACATATTGCACATTACACTCATTGCACAGTTCCTATTGTTGCACCTTACAAAATATTGCAAATTCCATGCATAAAGCAGTCAATAGTGTAGGTGCTAGTTACCTTAGTACAGAGTACACAAACATGTCCTAACAAACACAGTGAGGGAATATGGGGATTGAGAGGGAGAACCAAAATTGATAATTCTTCACATATCCCCTTTTTACCAGTGTACAAAGCCACTGCCAGTCATCTATGACACTATTTGAGCACTGTGAACATGTTTCGAATGTACTCAGCCCCATCTTGATCATTTTTTTTTGTGTGTGTAATGTAATCTGTGTATAATTTATACAAGTTGTAAATTTGGACTGCTTATTGTTTTGAAATGATGTGTGCATATTTGAACCCAGAGTAGTTTGTCAGAGCTGATGGTTAAATTATTCTCCCATTTTGGAAAAAAGTTTGAGATCTGAAGGGAGGAGCTAACTACGCTGAAACCAACCCACCTATTTGTATACAGTTTCTCTTTGTTCAACAGATCTAGCTAACAAACAAAAACTGTACACAAATAGATGGGTTACTTTAAGTGTGGTTAGTTCCTCCCTTGAGATAAATATAAGGCAGTGTCCCGTAGTAATCTGACCAGAACTGAAGAATCAGCTTGGATGAGCGATGAAACATCTTCTCTCTAAAACATTTGTTCAGTTGACAGAATTGAATTTTTCTTTTGCTATGGATCATACCTGCAAGACTGAGAGATTACACAAACATGGTTAAAAGCTAAGAAAGAGTTTTTTGATTACTTATTTTAATTTTAAACCATTTAAGAACATTTGATTTTGCACGTAGATGTAATTGTCTAGATAGGTTTAAATCACATTCATATAATACAAGATGGTTTTTAGGAGCGTTCGAGTATGTTATATTATTATTCCCTCATCAAAAACATGCCTGAAGAGTTCTTAGATATCATTCATGCATGTTTGAGTAATTTAGCGATTTTCCCCAGGCCCTGCCCCTCAGATATATAAATATGAAGGGTGCCCTTCACTGTCACAAGTTTTAATATCTTTTATTTTTGAATGTTTCTGTTTTACTTTTTGTACACTTGAGACTGTCAATAGAAAATCTCTAAGATCTGCTGGTGCACCGAGGAGTAAAGCAGTTTCAATCAGGCTAAAACAATAGCTGTAACTTCAAAGTTATGCAAATCCATTGCTGAAATTATCTAAATTATTCTAGTGAAAGTGTGTGGGGTTTAAAAACAAAGTGGAGCACTATCTACACTTAAGCCTCGTCTCAAAGCACTATAAACCTGGAATTCCTACACGCCTTTTTGTGAATCACAGAACCTTATAATGATGAGTATAATAAAAAAAAAACAACACCATTATTACAAAGATGAAGTAGTGTAAGTGTAGTACAGGCCCTTTAAAATCTTGGACATGGAAATGTGTTTTGCTTTTTTGTTTTAATCTCTCTCGGCTTGTTCTCTTTTATTTACGCCTTTAGGCCTTTTGTATTCTCAATCATAAAGGGCAAAATATCAGTCTGTATCAAAACAAGACTATTATTAAGATATTTACTTTGCATATTCATTTCCAAATGTGTTAAATCCTTTACTAATTCTCTCTTGCTGGCTCATGTCCTCTGGCATTTGAAACTTTGTTAATATAAGTTTAATTGTGTCTCGAAGGATCAGCGTAGACAAACAAAGTGTTGTGTTGAATTTAGATTTCATTGAGTTCTCATTACGAGCCCTGGTAACTCTTCGGATTGTGGTTCAGAGCCGGAGAGAGGTATGTGAGAGGGGTGCTTTGGTCCATTTGAAGTCCTACCTCTGCAGACCCGGAGGCCATGCTTTGTTCAGCAAAGGTGGGGAGCATGCATTTTTAAAGAGACTATGGTCAACAAAGAACTGTTTTTGATCCACAAAGTCAAAAAAATATTTTTTTTTAAAAATGGTGCTATCTACCTAAGGCTTCTTTCAAGGGACATTACATTTTCCAGCATGAAGCTACGACGTGATCATTGTTGGTTTTAAGGGCCAATGTTATGCTAACGCTAATTATACATGTATTCATATTAAAAACATATCTGGTGATGTGGCTTGTTTCTTTATCTCCCAGTTCAGTGATGCCATATTTTCCAAAGCTTAAAGAGACAAAATTGACTTTTTTGAGTATTTTAATTAGGGATACAATGATACCACTTTTCCAAAAAATAATACGAGTACAAGTACAAGTTTTGAGTACTCACTGACACTGAGTACAGATAGAATGCATTTTGGTGTCCCAGAGATTAATGTGTTTTGGTCTGAAATGTGCCCAAGAACAAAAGCAAAAGACCTTGTGAAGATGCTTCTGAAGCTGGTAAGAGTCATTAACCACAGTCAAACCAGTACTGTACTGACATGGACTGAAGGGCCACTCTGCCAGGGAAAAGCCATTATTCCAAAAGAAAGATGAAAAAGCCAAATTACAGTTTGTAAATGCACACAGGGACAAAGACCTTCATTTTTGGAGGAATAATAAGCATTGTTACATTTGGAGGAAAAGAGGGAACCTTGCAAGCCTGAGAACATCATCCCAACTGTGAAATATGGGGGTAGCAGCATCGTGGTACAGTGAACCCTCGTTTATCGCGAGGGTTACGTTCCAAAAATAACCCGCGATAGGTCAAATCCGTGAAGTAGTCAGCTTGATTTTTTACAATTATTATATATATTTTTAATGTTGCAAAACACCTCATTACATACTTTATACACTTTTCTCGGGCAGGCATTAACGTTTCCTCACATTTCTCTTCTCTAACAGCAGCTGCACATCGCAGCACAGGCAGGATTTTTTTCTGTTTCCTCCCGCGCTTCTGCACTGAGAGAACGGGGAGCAGGAGACTCTCGCGGGACCCGCATCAAAACTCTCGGGATCGGGCGGGATTCACAAGTCGGGCGGGAGCGGGCGGTCAGACCGGGTCCCGACTACATGATCTGTCCTGAGTGACACAGGCCACATAGCACCAGACTCCGCGGCAGATCCGCTTGCAGTTCGCCAAATCCGCCCCGGAGTAAGACGCGCTTTGCAGAGGCGCGGCGCCCTTGCTTTGGATCCGCGCTCCGGATGCCCGCTATGGGGCCGCCCGCCGCGCGGGGGGGAGCGGGCAGTAAGGCATCGGGAGCGGGCGGGAACGGGATTGAAATCCCCATCCCGTGCAGGTCTCTACTCTACAAAGCTACGGAAGAGAAGAGTCTGCGCACTACGCTACCGATCCAAAACAGTCCGCGTTCATAAACTGCAAAAAACAACATGTAAAATTGCACCAAAAAAATCCGCGAAGTAGTGAAGCCGCGAAAGATGAAGCGCGATATAGCGAGGGTTCACTGTATAGTGTTGTTTTGCTGCAGGCATCAATAGATGGCATCATGAGGAAAGAACATTATGTGTAAGTACTGAAGCAACATCTCAAAACATCAGCCAGGAAGTTAAGCTTGGGTGCAAGTGGGTCTTCCGAGTGGACAATGACCCAAACAATACTGCCAACTGGTTACAAAGTGGCTTAAGGATAACAAAGTCAATGTTTTGGAGTGGCCGTCACAAAGCTCTGGTTTCAGTCCTATTGAAAATATATGGGTAGACCTGAAAAGGCATATGCGAGCAAGGCGAATTACAAACTTGGCTCAGTTACACCAGTTCTGTCAGGAGGAATGGGCCAAAATTTCTGTAAACTATTGTGAGAAGCTTGTGGAGGGATATCCAAAACATTTGACCCAAGTCATACAGTTTCAAGGGAATGGCACCATCTTCTGATTTTGAAGAATGTAATGAAAAAAATGTCTTAATTACCTAATTTTTCTGGTATTTAGCAAATAGAAATCATTTTGGTAATCTTAACTGGTTGAACAGGAAAAGTTTGTTTTGATGTCGTGTTAGACAGTATGTGTCTTTTCATATATATAAACGTATGGTTTAAACTGTAACTAGATACAGACAATACACAGTGGACATATTTTTTCCAAGTGCTGCCTATACAATATATCTGTCCTGGGGAAAGCCAAATTTTGGTCAAACACAAGGGAAACATCGAGCATACAGGACCTTTAAAAAGTGTCTTGAAATCTTTAGGTGTTATTTTCACTAAAGAACAAACTTCTACGTAAGTTGATTATCACAAATGACATATTACAACTGAATTTACAGGGAAACTATTATTACTGTGAATTAAGCTGGTATATAGGACACCAAATGATCTGCATAAATATAAAATGTGAAGTTAGCGCTTCATTAGCCGCAGTAATGCTCATGCTAATGTTGTTGAAATATCTCCAGGTTCAGTTCATTGTCAAACCTGCTGCAAAAACCCATTCTCTCATTATTTAACCCACTGAGGAACATTTCGGCAGTTTGACACACTTTATGGCACATTAGTCCCAATGTAAGTGGCACCACAAGTGAATATGGAAATGTGCTACAAGTCACAGCTCTCGATATCCTTCATTAAATTATTAATAAATCCACCAGTGAGTCTATAAGCTGAGTTATTCAAGCATCAAATGGAGATGAATATATGCAATAAGGCCAATCTTTCACGCTTTCTTTGCACTGTCTTCATAGTAATAGGCGATCAAAATGATAGTGGAGATGTTTTATCCAAAAAGTGAATAGACTTTAATATATTTAATATGACCTTTGTTATTGATGTGGAATTTGCTAATATATTAACTGTTTTGCAGCTTTTCTGATTTTCTGTAACTATTTTGATATTATCTTGCAGACAATGCATGTTTATACCCTTTTAAAATTCTGTGCAAACTTGCTTCACTATAACTATCACCAAGCTGCATCGTGGCTGAGGTGCTATAGCAATCTCACCTCACAGCTAGAAGGTTCTGGGTTAGTCAACCTTTGTCTACAGATTCCTGTGACTAATATTTTTTCATACATAAAAGCACAAACGGTATCCATCCAGAATAATTTATAGTCTAATTATAATAAACGGTGTATGATTCAAGGTTATTGTAATGTTGGACAATACAAACAGGAGCTTCCGGTGTACAATGTAGTTAAAGCTGGACAAAATGCAGCTAGTTAAGGATTTCATTTACATTCAAAATGCTTATTTTTTTTAAATGGTGTCCTTGATTCATTATTACTTATTACAATTTACATTTTACATTTGTTGATGGGATATATGCAAATACATCCCCGATACAAAAATGTAGGGCAATAATTATAAACTCTCAGAGGAAAGAATCTGGAACACTGCAGCACCATGTAAGTTTAGGCAGGACTGAATGTTAAGCTGACCGGGGACAGTCCCAACCAACATTTATGTCACCTGGGGAAACACTGTGAGCCTATAGATGACACTGAATAACTCACACTAGCCAAAGTCTCCCCCTTGAACGACCAACTTACCATGGTGTGGGAGTTTGCGTACCTGAATGATCCTAGGAGCTATGTCACCCTTGATACCTTGTTACCTCATTATGCCCCTGGAAGGGTCTCTCCTGGCAAACAGGCTCTAGGTGACGGGTCAGACTAAGAGCAGTTCATAATATCCCAATGAACACAGCCAAAAAAGGACCATGACGTTGACCAGTATGGCCCACCCTGGAGCCAGACTTGGGGTTGGAGCATTTTATTAATCACCAATCAAAATGAGTGATTAATAAAATTGATCTGCCCACTACACCAGTCCACGCTGGGTCACAGGACTCAAACCTGTAAACAGGACTTTAACCTGTTTTACTATCAGGACTTTAAACCTGAACAGGTCTTTGTGAGAGACTTTAACCCCCACTGGGGACTCTAACCCCGTAACAATACCTTAACCTTTCTTCGTGAGGGACTTTAACCTTCACCGGGGACTCTAACCCTGTAACAATAAGTTAATAAAGGTTCGAGCTGCAGATTCCTGTTGTACTGGTGATTTAATTTAGAACTGCAGGCAGGGATTTTTTTTTTTTTTTCTGACTGACAAGAATTGTAATTGAAATTAATTTTGTGATTTGTTTGTGTTTTAATAATAGGATTCTGTTCAAAGTTTACATTTAAACACGTCCATAAAAAAATGACAAAAAGACAATATCAGTTTAAAATTGCATGCAGTGATAAAGGTCCCTTGCAACCCTCACGACCGTAGAAGGGCACGCCACAGTGGGAGAGCTGTATATCAACCTTAGCATGAGACATGTGATTTAATATTTCCACTGCCTTGTTTGAGATAAATGTTTACAGCCCATTGTAATTTTGCCGGAGGCGCCAGAGAGCCATTTTTAAAGATAGAATTTTAATCCACACATCACAGCTCATCAAACTACACAGACGTTATATAGGGTTTCTCTGATTCCGACGATGTTTGCAAAAGTTACATGGATTTTCATGCTTTCAAAATGGCTGCATCGTTAAGAGCTCATCATGACATCGTTAAGAGCTCATCATGAATACAACCTGAGTAAATTCTGTTAACAGCTTTTGACCCCAGATATGTCCTGATGATGCTGCCTCAGTTTGGAGTCCGTCGGATAGACAAGTTTGTTAAAGTACCTGAGCTAGAGTTTGTTTGTTAAAGTATGAGTGCTTTAGACATCTGTATAATTAGATTCAAAATGGCAGCCTTTACATCAGTCTTAGGGTGTGGTCCCCATAGACTTTTTGCTCAGGGTCAAATAAAGTGTGTGCGTACCAAATTTCATTAGTCTACGACAAAAAAAAAAATTATTCTGCCGCAACTGTGCAGGGGGTACTGGAAACCTACTTTTAAAGATAGAAGTTTAAGTTGCATGTCATTAAATCCAGGTCATTAAAATACACAAACATGGAGCAGTTTGAATCTGAAAACATTAATAAAGTTTCTTGTCAAAGAGCTTGTCATGACCACACCCTGAGACTTACGTAAATTCTTTAACAACAAACTTTGACCCCAGATATGTCCTGATGATGCTGCCTCAGTTTGGAGTCTATCACATCAAAACCCTAGGACAAGTTTTTTAAAGTATGACGTCTAAAGTTTGACCCAATATGGCCGACAGCCTGTGCAGTTTAGGGCGGGGTCATAATATACTTTTTTGTCTATCTTGCACTATGTATCTGCCAGTGAAAAAACAGACACCACCTCCTCCAATCTCGTAATGTATTATAATTTTCTAAAGGACGCCACTAGGCCATCCTGCAATGAAGATTCTTGGTGACATTATGTAAATAAAATTTGAGTCAATCTCAAATTTTGTGCAGATTTTCAAGAGTTTTTGAGCATGTTTTCTTTCTCTCTGGAGCGCTTTACTTGATAAAGGAAAATTTTTTTTTTACGCCTAAATGATAAAAGTTAGACTGATGAGACTTTGTTGCATTGTTCCCCATTACAAAGAGCCTCTCTGTGAATTATTTTACAAGTCCACAACAAACAGATTTGCTTTTATGAATTTTTTAAAATAAAATTTGAAGAGCGGGCTATAGAGCCATCATAAAAAGAAATAGAACCCTAATTTGCATGTTATTATGTCCAGCTCAGAAATGTGCACACGCGCTTCATTGGGTCCATTCAAATCTGACAAGCTTCATGAAAGATAGATTTTTTTTTTTTTTTTTTCCAAAACTGGACATTTGGTGGAAAAATCACCATGACAACATCCAACATTTTATTTAAAAGTTAATTGATAACCTTTTATTGCACATGGATTTGGAATTGTTTGAAATGTCTTTGATGAAAACTGTTGGAAAAGATGTCAAAATGATTGTGTTTGTTCCAATATGGCTGACGTCCTCTAGGGTTTAGGGCGGGGCCATAATATAAATATTTAAATGTCCTGATGTGACGTATTTTTTATATCAAGTTTCATTTGTCTACAATGATATTTTTCTGGGCCCATTGGTGCAATGTAAATCGATTTTTGACGGGGCACTACTGAGCCGTCTTTCAATATTTTTCTATAGGTCTTCACTCAAAATTAGAGCTCACTGAACTTTTGATACCACTTAACTGTCTATACTATTATTTACTGCTTGATTTTTGCTATTTTCTTTAAAATTGTACAAATACAATAGGCCTCTTGAACATTCATACTCGGGCCCTAAATATGAACTGACAAACTAATATGAAACTAATATGAATAAGAAGCAAAAGACGAAGTTTAATTCTGTCAACTGGACAAATCATTGTAAGAGTGAAAACGTTTAGCTGCTCATCCAAACTACAAAGCTATGGATATGACCTATGGATCAGACCTGGACGACTGAGGGATTACACAGACAATACGAATAAGAATCACATTTCAGAACATGTTTATACAGATCTAAACGGGACTTGCAATTTTTATGCAGAATAAGACTGGAAATTGTGTTGTTTGTGGAGGAATCTCGATGGACTCAATGCACCATTTGTGTGTTTGGATGTCTGGAAATAAAGATATGTAAATTAAACTTATATCTTAAAAAGTGGCACTCCAGTGCCCCCTGCAAACTTAAAATGGGACAGAAGAATTTAGTTTGTTGTAGACAAATAAAATTTGGTACACGGACCCTTTATACCATTTTGAGCGAAAATGCCCATGAAGACCATGGCCTGTCCACATCCACATTTGCATGGCCATGCTTCACAAAAATCAGTTGGAAGTAAAAAATAATTGTTTGTCGTATTCCAATAAAATGTGGCACACACATTGTTTATCTGACCCTGAGCAAAGTCTATTGAGACCACACCCCATCACTGACATGAAGGTGGCCATTTTGAATCAAAATATGCAGATGTCCAAACTCAAACCCTTGTACTTTAACAAACTTGTCCTAGGGTTTTTATCCCTCAGATGTAAAACTGAGGTAGCAACATCAGGACATATCAGGAATCAAAAGTTGTTTGGTTAAATGAGTCTTGGGATGTGATCATGCTTTTAATGAAGCATAAAAATCCCTGTAACTTTTGCAAACATTGTCGGATTCAGAGAAACCCAATGTAGCATTGGTATATTTTGATGAGCTTGACAAATTACGTGTGGATTAAAATTGTATCTTTAAAAATGGCTCTCTGACACCCCCTGCAATGTTAAAATGGGCCATAAACATTTATCTCCAACTTGAAAATATGAAATATTGATTCCCATGTCAAGCTATTCACATGTCAAGCTATTCACATGCGGCACAAGTCTCCTTTCTGAGTATTGGGAAAGGACATCAAAGTTGAAATTACGATCTGAGAAGAAAGAGCCAAAGTTCCCTAAGAGGACCAGCCAAGCTAACGAGGAGGACAACGACCATAAGTCCAGTCATAATCTCCCCAAGACTCCCTCACTGATCAAGAATGTGGATGATGCTTATGATTCTCAGTGTTAGACAAAAGACCCTGAATTCCCTAAAAGGACCGCATCTAAACCAGAGCTGCAGAAGTAGGCTAGAAAAGACATTGTCAAACCAGCCACATCTGGAGAGACTTTGGCTACTCTACTCTCAGAATGATGGAATGTCTCAGAATGATGGACTGCAGAATTCTGGTCATTCAGTATTATTACGGTAGAAAAAAAACAGTTTAAGCTCAAGGGAGAGGAACAGAGCTCATTTATGGGACCACGAATGACTGGATGATTTCGGAGGTTATAGTGTGGTGGTAAGTATGTCAGGTTAGGGCAAGGTCAAGCTAGAGGATTTTACCATTTGTGCATAGTAGGTTCTAGGATGTAGTTTAGAGAGAGTGCTTCTTCCTTAGGGTTAAGATTTAAGTAAGTGTAAATGTGCATCATCTCACCTCACCACTCAGGTGCTGCAAAACAGTATTTGGCAAAGAACTGAGAAGGTGCAGAGCTCAGAACCAGGTTGTGTGCTTATCTATTCCAATGGAATAGAGCAGTAGTATCTGATAGAGCACAGCTACAGATAATTCAAACATGTGTAAATTGAGCAAAGAAGAACTCTTTCTTTCTACTTTTTCCGGATAATGACGTTGCTACATCATTGGAGCGTAGTCTCTGATTGGTTGACACTACAAATCATACGCCAAAGGTTCAGCTTTTTCAACTCTGGTGTCTGACTCAGAATGAAACAAGAGAGCTGAGTCCGATCTGTCACCTGCTGAGACAGTAAAATAACAAGCCCCGGTACACTGACAGAAACTATAGTTTGGTTACTCTTTACTGCTTAAAACCACCCCATTAGTTACGCAGTTATACTTAAATGGCGCTATCCCTAACACTGCACAGCACGCCTGCCATGTGTAAACCCTGACAGTGATTTGTGGTTCATCTTTAAAATAAAAACACGCTAATAATAATTTGTATGACTGTGTGTCACAGACAGTCTATAGACCACTTACTGCAGGCTCTTATATACTATACTATACTATACCATACTATGCTATGCTATGCTATGCTATGCTATGCTATGCTATACTATACTATACTATACTATACTATACTATACTATACTATACTATACTATACTATACTATACTATACTATACTATACTATACTACTGTGTACATTATCCACAAACTCCAACAGAAGGAGGCGTCAACATAGAATTTGAAAGGGAGAAAGAAGCCAAGTGCAACAGCAGGTGGGAAAAGTAACACGCCAAACAGACTGGGGAAGAACATAAAGTGCACAATGTCTTGCTCGCCTGCACATCTCTGCACTCCCAGTACTTCCCATTCTTTTGAAAAGCCTTCCTATAGGCATTAATTTATTAACTATTTTGAATTCTTTGATTTATTGTTGTCTTATTTTGATCACTAATCTATGGTAACTATTTATAAAAGATTTTAGGGTGTGGATGAAAAGAGGTGAAAATCTGTGGGGGAGCTATGAGGTGCTTTGGTGATTCTAGGGGGAGCGGGCACCCACCCAAGCAGCCCCCTCGCCCATGTCTGTACCCAATTTTTGTACTTATCCCAGTACAGATATATTGTAATAGCAGTCTGCTGTCTGTATCTAATTATAAAACAACTGACAGTTACTGTCCAGGAACCAAGAAGCTGCTGTTGATATGTTATTTGTTGTTAGCATTACTGTGACGACAAAGTCTGCTCTAGTTTGTGAAAAGCACTTATAAACTCATCACAGTGTAATTAGGATGCTCAGAATGCATAGAGGTAAGAGAGCAATAACTTTGGACAACTGCAAACTATCTAGTTCTGTTTTTCATGTTTTTAAAACAGTAAAAATTAGGCACAGCTGTTTAAGTAACACATGTAGTAGTAGTAGTAGTAGTACTCAGACTGCATGAGGATGAAATATCACCAAACGCCTAAACTCTGTACTGCTGCATAAATAGTTGTAAGACTTTAGACAATTCAGACATGGGATATAGTTTATTTGAGGAACGGTCAAGTGCTGGATTGAGACAACAGTTAAAATAGTCTCCAACGATAAGTTGGCTGCCCTTCTAATCAGGTAGTGAAAAAAATGATTTCCTTATAAAGACCTCACAGTCATAATGTGGCCCATATATATTTACTAGAGCAAGGTCGTTTCCACAAATTTCACTTAAAACTATAATATAGCATCCACTGACATCACCTCCGTCACTGAGAGTGGAACAACTTTATGAACAAGGATCATCCTGCGCTTTGCTGTTAAAGGAGGAGTGGTATAATCGCACAATCCACCCAAAATGAAGCTTAAGGTGATCTGCCATTTTCAAATGTGTTTCTTGCAAAAAAAAAAAAAAAAAAACAAAAGCTGTTCTTGTGTTTAATTGTTTTAAGTGATTTTCCTTCTATTTACTGGAGAGTTCAGCCTCTTCACATTCCCACTAACTAAACTAGTCCTGGTGCTGATGAGACGTTAGAACTCAACATACCCCATTATTAATTGGCACAGGCCTGTGTATATTAGGATCCAGGAATCCACTGATTGAAGTTGATCATTTCTAGCACAAAACTGTTAAAATACAAAGACAACAAGAAGACAAAAAAATAATAAAATAAATGAAAAACAGTTGTTAAAGGTAACAACCAAACCCCTGACATATCAATCGGCATGTTGTAAAACGTCCTTATTCCTAACTCCCTGCAGCTACATTAGTAAACAACAGTACTATTACATATAATAATGCTATTTTAATAATAATAAAAATAAAATAAAGTTTTCATATTAAATCAAATCAAAATAATATTTAAATTATACTCATAATTCTAAGACCACTTTCAGCAATTCACAAAAATACGTTCATTTTGTGGCACTGTGATACGTGGCTGAAGCTAACGTAAACACAAAACTACTTCTGCTTTATCGTCCTCTTATCTGCATCTCATATGTATTTATTTCACTTCTCTGAGTTTCTGCGCCACATTTTAGCATCTCTTCATGTAATGCATTGGGTTTGGCTCATGTTAGATGCATTATGTACTGGAAATATTATATAATCAATCTTTATACGTGAGTGCTGTGCATCAGTAAACAGGAAACAGCTGTTGCATTCATGCTTTTTTGTGATGCATATCAGCTCAACATATAAAGTTGCCAAATGAAAATACGGCATCAACTCAGCATTTGGCCAGAGGTTATTATTTTCTGTTTATATCTGCTTTTCGTTGTCTTGAGTCTGCATTCTCTTTTGTTCAATCATCTTGTTTCTTGTGTAGCCACACCCTAGCTAATTTGACCCATACCGTGCTGGCCCCCTCTGATATCTAGTACCCTCCAGGGTCTACTTGGGACCCCTCAAATTGGGCGGTACACTTCACTTTAGACAGCGGAGACACTTGTGGCCCGTACTGATCCACTCCAAGTGAACCAGTGGAAACGAGACTGTAGCTGCAACAGCAACAACATAAGTAGTGGGAGTATAGTAGTCTAGTAGTAGGTGTAGTAGTAGTAGGTAGTAGTAGCAGCAGCAATATAGTAGCTTATATTTGTGCTACATTTGCCTGATATCGTCCATTTTAACCATGAGCAGTGAGTGGCAGATTGCACAGACATGTAAGCTATAGTAGCTGCAGCAGTAGTGGCAGTACAATCGTAATAGTCCTAGTAGTAGTAGTAGTAGTAGTAGTATAGTAGCTCATATTTGTGTCTCATGTACCTGATATTGCCCATTTTTAAGCATGACCAGTGAACGGCAGATGGAGAGGTTTAGATTGCACAGATATGGACTAGTGGTTGTAGCAGCAGCAGCAGTAGTTGTAATATATAGTAGCTTGTATTTTTGTCACATTTGCCTGATATTGTCCATTTTTTGGAGCATGCACACTGAACAGCAGATGGAGTGGTTCAGACTACACAGACATGTTGAAGTTGCAGCAGTAGTAGTAGTCATAGTAGTAGTAAACATAGTAAATAGTAATAGTAGTAGTATAGTTGCTTGTATTTGTGTCTCATTTGCCTCATATTGGCCAGTTTTTGCACACTGAATGGTAGCTGGAGCGGTTCAGATTGCACAGACATTTAGTAGTTATAGTAGCAGCAGTAGTAGTGGGAGTAGAATAGTACTAGTCCTAGCAGTAGTAGTACTAGTAGTAGTAGTAGAATAAATTGTAGTAGCCCGAGAGTTGAAGAAGAGGTATGACGCTGGAGTTCAAATGCAGAAGTTCATTGACCATCAGAGTGGGACCCAGCACCCAGAGACATGAACCCTCAAGACGTTGTGATAGTCTTGTCCATTCAAGTGTAGTACAGTCCAGTCTGGCTATGAGTCCTTTGTAGGGAATATTATACCCTTAATTACTTAGACCAAGATAAAAAGAAATGAGCTGGCAGTATGTGCTCTAAATACAACATGGAAATGGAAGTAGTATAGTAGTTTTTATTTTTTGTCTCATTTGCCGATATATTATCCAGTTTTTGGACACTCAACGCCAGATGGAGCAGTTCAGACTGCACAGACATGAGACAGAGTGTAACTGAGCACAATGTGAATATTCAGAGCCATCTGGGAAAACCTCGCCTCAAAATCACGGAAAATTACACAAATATCGCTCCTATAAAACTACATGAGATTCTTAGGCAACATCAAAGTACAGTGTTCATTTTAAGACCAATAATTTAATTTAGGTATAGCCCCATAGAATGTACTGTAGCTAGTCAAATATTACCATAATATCAACATTAAGGTACATTTGATTTTTTTTTTTTGATTTTTTTTTTTTGCCCTAATTTATTTTTTGGCTTACACCTGATCTGGTCCAGGTATAATCCAGGTGTAGTCCAGGTTTAGCCCTGAATGAGTCAAGGTTTAGCTCTGATTTAGTTGAGGTTTAGTACTGACTTATTCCTTAATCAGACCTGTAGTCCTTGTTTAGTCTTGGTTTTGTCCTTGTGATTTATTTAGTCCAGGTTAAGATCTGGTTTATTCCTAGTTTAGTCCTGGTCTAGGTTTGATTTATTCCCGATCCAATCCAGGTTTAGTCCTGATTTACCCCTGGTTTAGTCCTGATTCAGCACTGATTGAGTCCTGATGCAGTCCTGTTTTTTTATACTCAGATAGCTTCTTTGTTGTGAATTTGTTTTTTTTTTACTTTGTTTTGAGTTGTTTTTTCATTTCTTTTTTTTTTGTTTTTTTGTTTTTGTTTGTTTATTTCATTGTTGTTTTTTATTTATTTATTTATTTATTTATTTTTTGCGAAAACCACAAGATACTGGGCTCTCTACTGATCAACTTAGAGTCCTGAGCATTGACCAACCAAAATCTGTCAAATTGTGCTAAAGGAAGAATTCATGTAAATGTCTACAATGCCCATTTCAACAAAAATAGTCCACAATAAACAGCAGAACTCAATTTCATGTATTATGCAATGGAGTTTTGCTGCCCTCCAGTGTTTTCTTTTACGATTTGCATTCGACATAGTGCAAAATAGTCATACATGTAATTTTTTAAAATGTATTAACTATGTAGGTCTTATGCACACGTTGTAAACCGTATGTTGAAGACTTGAGGATTAGTTGAAGAATATTGGTTTGGCAATAACACGACACATATATTTACTATGTTTAAGTATTTCATGGTAAATAAGAATAAGAATAAGAATAAGAATAAGAATAAGAATAAGAATAAGAATAAGAATAAGAATAAGAATAAGAATAAGAATAAGAATAAGAATAAGAATAAGAATAAGAATTCGGTCATTGATGTGTAAAGTGCACTTTGAGCTCTGTGCTGACAGCTGCACATGACCCAGCTGTGCGTGCGTGGCCACGTTATCACTGTAACGTGGACCGGAAGCGCTCGTGTTCATTTCCGCGTTCAGATTTGGTTTATGTCAACAAAACAAAGCACGCACGGACTCCAGTCTGGGCTAAAGCGACGTGGATTAGCGACAAATTGGCTTTAAACGCGATAGCGGAGCAGACCCCGTGTTCATCTAGCATCCCGTTTGGTTTTCTAACTTTATTCGCTTCTGTTTGAGCCCAGAATGTCACTTTACAGACTTGTCACGACTCTGGTTCTTTCCGTATGTTGCTGGATGCTGGTGTTTGCGGCTGAGGACGCTGTTCCGAAACGCGTGTCCACCGTCCACCCCACGCCCAGGCCCACCGTGAAGCCGGCCGGGAACAACACCATCCCCGCGGCCAACTCCACGGACAGCGGCGGGAGACGGAAAGGCAGCTTTGAGCGGCTTCAGCGTGGACAGCTCCATGACCCAGATCCAGCACTGTAACGTGGACCGGAAGCGCTCGTGTTCATTTCCGCGTTCAGATTTGGTTTATGTCAACAAAACAAAGCACGCACGGACTCCAGTCTGGGCTAAAGCGACGTGGATTAGCGACAAATTGGCTTTAAACGCGATAGCGGAGCAGAGTGTTCATCTAGGTTTTTTAACTTTATTCGCTTCTGTTTGAGCCCAGAATGTCACTTTACAGACTTGTCACGACTCTGGTTCTTTCCGTATGTTGCTGGATGCTGGTGTTTGCGGCTGAGGACGCTGTTCCGAAACGCGTGTCCACCGTCCACCCCGCGCCCAGGCCCACCGTGAAACCGGCCGGGAACAACACCATCCCCGCGGCCAACTCCACGGACAGCGGCGGGAGACGGAAAGGCAGCTTCAGCGGCTTCAGCGTGGACAGCTCCATGATCCAGCGGGCCCTGTACGTGCTGATCGGGATCACTCTCACCGGGCTGCTCTACTTCCTCATCCGAGCCGTGAGGTGAGAGCCTAAAAACTCAAGAAATGAAACTATATTGTACTTATTTTCTTATTGAGTGAAACCATATGTGTACTAGAACAGTGGGATGTAAGATGGTATTTCCTGTGGGGATTATTACATTGAATCAAGATCATTACAATTACTATTCAATTTGTTTAAAGCTGTTAGTAAACAAAAAAACATTAAATGAGAGGTTAAGATTCTTGTGATATGTGATGATGTCATAGTCCTGGATGGGTGTAAGAGCCACATTTCCATACTGATAACTCTGTACTCTGCCATGAAATATCCAAAGGGTGATGTCATCTGTAACTCAGCTTTGGTGGTTTCCCGATTCTACAATAGTGTTGCCATGATACATTTTCAAACTCGATTTTCATATTTAAAACAAACTCCACAGTCAGTACCGATTTTGATGATGTAACGTCAATGTAATGTCTTTGTAGATACAGTTGAAACCAGAAGTGTGCATACACTATATAAAAAGACACATGCACTGTTTTTTTGGGTTTGTTTTTTTTTCTCACTGTCTGACATGAAATCAGACTAAACTTTCCCTCTCTTAGGTCATTTAGGATTACCAAAATTATTTATATTTGCTAAATGCCAGAATAATGAGAGAAGGGTCTGTTTTGTTTTTTTTTTTTACAATTTTGCATTATGTAAACATCTCACTTCTGTAAAGTGAGATGTTCACATACAGTAAGAATACTATACCTTTAGACAATTTGGGAAAACCCAGATGATGATGTCATGTCTTGGAAGCTTATGATTCGGTTTAAAGACAATATTTGAGTTAATTAGAGACACATCTGTGGATGTATTTGAAGACAATACACCTGAAACACAGTGTTTCTTTGTGTAACATCATGGGGAAGTCAAAAGAAATCAGCCAAGATATGAGGAAGAGAATTGTAGACTTACACAAGTCTGGTTCATCTTTAGTGTAATTTCCAGATGCCTGAAGGTGTCACATTTCATTTTTTATACACAATTATACACAAGCATTAACACCATCATACTGCTCAGGAAGGAGATGGTTTTGGTGTCCCAGAGATGAACATGCTTTGATCTGAAATGTGCATATCAACCCAAGAACAAAAGCAAAAAACCTTGTGAAGATATCTGTGTAAACCCTCAGTCGTCCAGATCTGATGCATAGCAAAAAACTAAGTTATTCGTGTGTGACTTGTGAAGATTCTGCTGAAGCTTATAAGTGTGTCATTATCCACAGTGAAGCGAGTACTGTACTGACATGGGCTGATAGGCCACTCTGCCAGAAATAGAAGCTATTACCCCAAAAGAAACATAAAACATGACATGTCCTGTGGTCTGAGAAAACAAAAATTGAACTGTTTGGTCATAATGAGCATTGTTACATTGGGAGGAAAAAGGAGGAGGTTCGGACGCCTGAGAACATCGTCCCAACAGTGAAACATGGGGGTGGCAGCATTATGTTGTGGGGTTGTTTTGCTGCAGGAGGGACTGGTGCACTTCACAAAATAGATGGGATCATGAGGAAAGAACATTATGTGAAAATACTGAAGCAGCATCTCAAGACATCAGCCAGGAAGTTAAAGCTGGGATGCAAATGTGTCTCAAATGGACAAGGACCTGAAACATACAGTCAAACTCATTACAAAGTGTCTTATCAATGACAAAGTCAATGTTTTGTAGCGGCCATCACAAAGCCCTGATCTCAGTCCTATTGAAAATGTTTGGGCAGAGCTGAAAAGGCATGTGCGAGCAAGGCGGCCTACAAACTTGGCTCAGTTACACCAGTTCTGTCAAGAGGAAAGGACCAAAATTCCTGCCAACTATTGTAAGAAGCTTGTGGAAGGATATCCAAAACATTTGACTTTCATTTGATTTCATACAGTTTAAAAACAATGGCACCAAATACTAATCAAATGTATGTAAACTTCTGACTTTGAAGAAAGTAATGGGGGGAAAAAATTTAAATCATCTCTTATTATTCTGGCATTTAGCAAATATAAATAATTTAAGTAATTTTAATTGATCTAAAATAGGAAAAGTTAAGTCAGATTTCTTTTTATGTATTTTATGCAAATTTGTGGTTTCAACTGTGGTAATAAAATTTATTTGATCAGCAAAATATGTCGATGAATACATAAAAAATGGTAACAGGAACGACGTGACAAAAAAGAGCCTGCCTCCTAAATTTTCTAAAACATTGAAACATGAAATATTGAAAAGAAAGATTCCCTCTCTTGCTTGTGGGAAAGGGTTTTCTAAATGTAACAATTTCTTGTAGTCACACTATGATGTCACTAGAATGTACCATTATTTTATGGTTGTTCTTTCAAGGATGGTAACAAAAACTCATGAACAGGTATAAAATAATAATAATACTAAATAAAATAATATGACAGAAACATTTTGAAACAATGAGATTACATTCAGAGCAGTAAGAAAAGGTGTTTTTGTAAGGACACAAAAGGCACAGATTTCGCAGAATGACCCATACCATGTAGTCTTTGGTAAAACTCAAGATGAAACAGTTCGGGAAAGGTCAAATTTTATCCAGTTATGATTTTTTTCAGCATCAGTAATTGTTTAAATGCAGAGATGTAACAGTATCCAAATTTTTTGGTAAGATATTTTCGCAATATGCATCTCACTTAAAAATATTTATTGTGATATTTTGTGGAGTCTTTATGAATGACACTAATAATGACTACAAGAGGATCACTATTTATTAATGCATAGTTGTAAACCTTTGTACAAAAGAGGGGGCAGTTCTTTCTCAAACAGTTTATAATTTCTATTTATTTTTTTCATCTTGATTAAAGTGCTATAATATTACACCCACAGTATTTATGGAGATGGAGGCTGTCATTATCATTAAATTTCTTGGTTCTTGGTGTATATTTTCAATATAATAGATGCACTGGCTCTCCAGTATTTAAAATTATTGTTTGGGCCAATCTTTAATTGCAAGCTCTCCTTTGACACTCTCAACTGTGCGGGGAATAAGCATGTGGCTCAGATAATTTTGGACTTCATTGGCGGTCACCAGGAAGGCACCGTGTGCTCTCACTATGCCAGTGTTAAATTCAGGGGTAAGTTGAAGGACAGTTTCAACTTCAGCCCTCGGCCTCTGTTGTTCAACTTTGGCCCTCCGCCTCTGTTGTTCTCTTATCCAGTTCTGTCAGATCCTCTCTGGGTCTTAAAAGACTCCTCCTGTCTCGTCAAGGATTGTTGGGTTTCTGTGTGGCCATCTTTATTTTCCTTTCTGAGCCTTTCAAGCCCTGTTAGTATTCCCGATTCTGAGTCACACATGCTAACATTAGTGTTAGCATCTACAGGTACACTTGAGGCTTGCAGAGTTGGCCGTTTCAGATATTCACTTTTATCTTTAGCTTCATCCTGTTTGGTTGTTCCGTTGCCTCTCAGACATCCTGCCATGTTGATCTGATTAGATATCGACGAGTTGTGTAATAATTGTATTAATAATACTAATAAGTGTTATTGAGACTTTTGACGATACGATATCATGATATTTCGGCTTTTGTTACATGCCTACTAAATGAGTATGTAGTTTCGATACTAGTTTTAGTATCGATAAATATCAGATTTTTTATACTTTTGAGAACTTCTAGATTATGATGATGTCCTACTCCCCGATGGGGGCAAGAGACAGTTTTTCGTATTGATTAAACAAAGTACAATGTACAATGTAATGCAATACCCTCCATTTGTATAAAATTTTATTGGCTGATGGAATATTGTGATGTCATCTGAAACCCAGCAGTTGACCTTGCTGAATTTGCATATGAATCTATCTCTGAAACTAAACAGTCGCTGAACAAATTTACACTCACAAGACTACACCTACATGGGAAAAAACTATTTACCGTAAATTCCGGACTACAGAGTGCACCTGATTAAAAGCTGCATGCACGCATTTTAGAAAGAATATCAATTTTGTACTTGTGCAAGCTGCACCGGATTTTTTTATCACCGGATATGAAAAATTTGCTCAAAAACGTTCATTACAGTGGTCCCTCGCTATAGCGCAGTTCACATTTCGCAGCTTTTTTTTGTGTGTGTGTGTGTGTGTGTGTGCAATTTGGCATGCTTTTTTTTTACAGTGTACGCAGGCGCGTGTTCTGCGTCCTGATTGGCTAAAGGACGTGCCGTGTCTCCTGTACAGGACAGAATACGTTCAGCCAAATTTACCAAAATGTTCCAAAGGTGTCCGCGTTGGACACCTTTGTATTTGAGGACAAACGCCTCCGACGCACATTGGGGACGCTCCGGACGCGTGTCCAGATCGTCCGTTGCGGTCTGCGAGTGCCTTTGGATGTTTAGTTTTCCCTGTGTCTTTGTGAACACTGCTGACCAGGTTGAGAGAGTGACTTTAGTGTATTTATTACATAAAACTCATCAACGGAGGTGATCGGCTCAGCGGCATCTCTGACGCTTGAAAATGCGCCGCAGAAACACAGCACGGCCAAGACGTGCATCCACGAGAGACTTCACATGTGAACTCAACATAAAGAAGGAGGAAAATAACATAAGGACGACAGCAGAATACGTTTTAACAAGGATGCAAAAAGGGTTGTAACCGGCGGATGGAGTCTGCTTTAGTTTGTGGATCAGTGGCTGCAGGAAAAACAACATTACGACACATTACAGCGACGCCAGGACGAAGAAGCGGGGACAGAGGAACTGAGAAATACACCTGCAGCCGCAAAACATATAGAATAATTGTAAAAAAAAAAAAAAAAAAAAAAAAATGTTTTCTACTTCGTGGATTTCATTTATCTCGGGTTATTTTTGGAACGTAATAAATGAGGGACCACTGTATATATTATGAAAAAAAGAAAATAATAAGCCGCACTGTACCATAAGCCGCAGTTTTTAAAGTGTAGAAAAAAGTAGCGGCTTATAGTCCGGAAATTACGGTATACAGTGTGTACAAGAACTGAAATTATGTATGAATATGAAACAAATGCAGATTAAACTCATGATTCACTTCTAAATCTTCAACTAGCTCAATACACACTAAACAGTTGCTGCTGTTGTCCCATATAGACCCTTAAAATCAAACCACAGGCCTTTGACAAATTTTAAGTTATTTTGGCTTGACGGGACTCTAGACAGGCAGTCAGCATTTTTAAAACTTTTGGAAAACCTCAAAACAGGTTGACCAGAAATATATATTTCTTAATAGAAATCGACTTACCTACCATGTGTATGTTTATGTATCTCATTTTAAAGCAGCAGACGGGAGCTGTGTGTGGCAGGTGTAACACATTTGAACAATAATCACAATAATTATTATTGGTATAGTGTAGCTTTATCCAACTCTGCTTTGTGTTTCTCCCAGTTAGGAACAAAAGACAGGCATGCATAAGTTGAATTCTTTATTTACTGTCGTGGAAATTATCTGTAAAATAATACCAGAACATACAAGAAGACTGTCTATTTTGGTTTATTACGTTTGCACCGGTATAACAAACGGTCCCACTACTGACAGAGTTTCTGCTAGCAGTGGGCCCAGAGCAATGGCGTAAACACACTTAAATACTGTCTGAGGTCCAAGCCTTTCCCCAAGTACAATCCACATTCAGGTCAATCTGGCTGGCCATTTGGCCGTCTCAGCCCAGAGAGGCAACACCTCCACATGTTTTATTTTTGAGTCTATTTCTTAAATTATTTCTAACTATTTATCTATTACCCTGTTTCTTCTGTTCTCTATGTGTGCCTGTTCTCTATGTGTGCCTGTTCTCTATGTGTGCGGTGCAATGCTGGAATTTCCCCACTGTCGGACTAATAAAGGCTTATCTTATCTTATCTTATTAGCATCTGAGTACAGGCTGGTCAAACAACAGACATGTGAAATAAAACAGCAGACATGTAAATGGAAAACACAAAGTTACCTATAGCCTCCTGTGAGACTAAAGGGTTTGACAAAGGCTAGTGTGACTTTTGACTTTTAACACTTCTTGCAGTCTATCTTGACTAAAATTTCTACCACATTACCATACAAATATAAGAAACACAACTGTAAAACATTGTAGCCAGTGAAATCTGAAACTATCAAACCATGTCCCCCTTCACACGAGTGATTATTAAAATCCTTTTGTTTTCTCTGAATCTTATGACCCGTCTGAGTCTGACCCAATTCCACTTTCTATCAATAAACAAAGATTTCATATTAAGTTCAACTGTAGGCTGTCTTATAACGAGAAGGTTGCTGGTTTGATCCAAGCTCTGACCAGTGCATACTGTTGTTGTGTACTTGGGCAAGACTATTGACACACTTTGCCCAGGTGTGGTGTGACTGAATGAAGAAAGACTCCGTGGTAATTGAATACATGTGAAATGGATACATTTAATGTCACACTGTGGAACATCCCAGGTAACGCAATGACACAGAGACAGATTGTGCGCCCCCATCATAAACGTTAATAGCACACTGCACAGCATTAAGCCTTTGCTTTATTTTGACCGGTATATGGGACTTTGTTTCATTTCGGAAAAACAAAAACTATTGAACTATATTCACCACATCTTGCTGCTCTGAGTATGGTGTCTGCTTTATCTGTGTGCTGCAGACTGAAGAAGCCAGCTCCTAAGAAGAAGTATGGTCTGCTGTCCAACTATGATGACTCACTGGAGATGGAGGGAGTGGAGAGCGAGGAGGACGACACGCTGTACGAAGCCCGCAGCCTGCGCAGGTCAGACCAGCGCAAACACACACACATTCTTATATACTTCAGTACTCTCTTTTATTATGGAATCTAACATTTATTGAACCAGGTAAATCACTCAGAGAATTAGAATCATTCCTGCATAAGTAGGCCTGTTGCATATTTTGAAGTGTGATATTTTGACGCTGACCAAAATTATTAACACTAATTAATGTCATTGACACAACCATGAAGCAGGTTATCCCAAAAAAAAATAATAATAATAATTCTAAATGTACATAGTAAAAAATTAAATAAATGGCAAAATGAAACACTTGAGTTTCATATTTTCCGGACTATACATCGCTCCAGAGTATAAGTAGCACCAGTGAAAAAATGCCTAATAGCGAAGAAAAAAACATATATAAGTCGCATTTTTGGGGGAAATTTATTTTACAAAATCCGAGACGAGAACAGACATATAAATGCAAGTTATAATAATAACAATAAAATAGAGAACAACAGGCTGAATAGCAGTACAGCACGCTAACGTAACACATTTATATTTATTCAGCTACATGAAGCATAGACAATGAACTGTAAGATATTAACAGTTAATCAGATACGCTACGCTAACGTAACATATCCCGGCTTGTCCACAAACACAAGAGACACGAGAGGTGTTTTCACTGATGTTTACTGTGGTCTTACTTCTTCATCACAGTCCACACCGTAGAACAAACACATGAAATATAACATTAATTCTGGCTCATATTACATATACCCACAAAACTGCACATGAACGCAGGGAAAATATACATACTACTTTGGCCCTAGTAAACAAACCGGTGAAACCAAAACTTTATATTATACCTTTCAATTGTTTCTTAAATATTGCTCTGTTGGGTAAGACTTCACATTAACGTAAAAGGCTGAACCAGAGAACAGGAAGTAGTCTTCGCGACCTTAAACTAGACTTATGATAAACTAAACATTTACAATATTGTTCCACATGAAAAATTATCACATTTATGGTCTTATAAATAAAGGGGAAATAAATAAGGGGAAATTAAATTTGAAATGTATAAAAGAAAACAAGTCAAGCACATCATCTAGTGGTCAAACAAGTGAACTGTAACATGTGTAATCAACTATTACACAACACATATTTATTCAACTACATGAAGCTGAATAAATATGTTTTATGTAACACATATTTATTCAGCACAAAATATTTAATATAAGATATTAACAGTTAATCAGATAACTAAAGCATAAAAACAAGCTAACAAGTTTACTCTCAATCTCACTTCATATCACTAAATCCACTGAATTCATCATCCTCTGTGTCGCTTCAGAACCACTCCACCTGCTCCAGAAGTACTGAAGCACAGCTTCCAGGTGTCATACTGGTACAAGCCTAGAGTGTCCAGACCTGGTCATCAGTGTGACAAATTGAAATTATTTATTTTAATAATTCACATATAAGTCACATCTGAGTATAAGTCACACCCCTGGACAAACTATGAAAAAAGTGCGACTTATATTCTGGAAAATATGGTAGTTAGTTTGTATTTATAATAAGTCATAGATGTCAATTACTATATCAGTTGAGTATGTATTGCAGGAGTATGTGTCAATAAAAATTAACACATTATTATTCATTTCAAACTCTGCAATGTTGTAGTATACAGTCTCAGTAGTCGCAGTAAGTAGTTGTAGGCTTCAGCAGTGGTTGTTACAGTAGTAGTAGCAGTTGAAGTAGTAATCATAGTAATAGTAGTTGTACTGTAGCCACAGTTCTTGTAGAAATATCAACTTTTAGTTCCATGTTATTGTAGTACCACAAAGGAATGATAGTAGTGCTGTAGATTCAGAGATAGTAGTAGTACCTGTCGTAACTGTAGTAGTAGTAGTATCAGGGATAGCCACCAATCGTGTAGAAATATCAACTTTTTTTGAACTGTCGGTGTATTACCAGACAGTGTCTATAGTGGTAATTTCAGTTGTAGTAGCTGTAGTAGTAGTAGTAGCCTTACAAAGTGGTAGTTATTGTAATAGTAGCAGTATCCATTAGTAGTGATAGTTATTGTAGTAATGGTAGTAATAGTAGCATTAGTTATCATAGTAATACTAGCAGTTGTACTCTAGCCAGAAGCCACAGGTTGTGTAGAAACTTATATTGATCTGTTGTTGTTATTACCACTACAGCAATTGTAGTAGTGGTTGTAGTTTTTGCAGTGGTAGTATTTGTAGTAGCAGTAGAGCTCATAGCAATACTAATAGTTGTATGCTAACCACAGATAGTGTAGAAATATCAACTTCTATTGACCTGTTGTTTGCTGTTGTCTCTTGCAGATGAGTATCCTGCTTCCCGATTGGATAAGCCACTGTTCCAGGATCAGCTGACTTGCTTTTGGACCAATGGGAGTGCAGAGAGGAGCAAACGGCTGATAAAATTCCAAAGTGTGTCTTAAACAGTTTACAGTGGACAGACCGTGGACTGTGTAACTTTTCTATTGATTCCTTTGTTTTGTCTTGATCTATTTTCACTTTGTGCTAAAGCTACTTAAACAGGCTCCAGATCGACAATTGCACTTCCGCAGTAGAGCAACAACATGGACCTTATCTGAGCAGAAATAAACTGTATTATTTCCAGTGTTTCTTTACAGGGCCCTAACTTATAATGTTGTTTCTTCATCAGAAACAGACCTGGAGCTGTGTTTTGTTTCATTCACACTCGTTTAGCACACAAACCTGGCATATTTAAGTTCTTCTCTCAGACAGAAAACGGTCTGTTTGTGATGTCATGTGGTAAGGAAATGGGAAGTGCTCCACTGTGTTTTTAAACTCCATACACCTTGGATTAGAAAAGTTACACAGTGCAACTTTAGTTACAGGTATTTTTATACTTTGAAAAGTGGTTTTGCCTCTTCTCCTGACCTGTAACTTGGGCTGGTTGCATTACTTCCATGTCTCCCGCTTAATACCATACTGTGCAACATTCTAGTGAAAGCAATAACATGGTAAAATGTTTATCAAAAACTTCTGAACTAATGCAGTGTGATTTGAAATGTTAAAAACTACTAAAGTAAATCTACTAATACTAGTATTGTATTAATTTTAAACAGTTTGCAGCGGCCCAAAGTTGTTCCTCACTTGTGGGCTTGATTGCCACACTGAGTCTCTGAAAAGTGCGTACCATGTACACTAGCTCCAGACCGTGCATGGAGATGTGTTTCACTTCACATCGTTTTTTATAAAGATCAACTTTGACGTGACAGGCTGTGTAAGCACATTTCGGTCCTCGTTTTGTGCATACGGAGGCTTTATAAATGAGGCCCCAGAGCAGTTTTGACCTTCACAGTAATACTAACAACAACTAGCATGCTAGCGGTGTACTTTCTGGTTCTCAAAGGATAGAAACGCTTTATTATTAGATGCAGACAAGACACAGTGGATTCGAAATTTTGCTCAAATACATGGAAAATCAGATAGTCACTTTAAATTAGTTAGGACCAAAATCTTGAAACCAAAATGAAAATTTATTTTTTAAAATCCATTGCTCTGCTGCTGTGAAAATGGGATGATCTGGGAGTCTTGTGTTTTTCCTGTTTATAATAAATGAACTATTTTTTGACAATATTTTTTGAATTGGTCCAATTTTTGATGGACAATTTCTGACCAAATGGTTGAAAAGAAAGTATTTAATTTATATAAAAATGAAAGACTTTGAGATGACAAATATGATGGATGCGTTTTTATTTTGTGCCAATATATACAGTACGGTTACCACTGACTGGAGCTATATTACATTTTGAGTTGAAATGGCCAATTGTCTAGACATTTTACAGGTTCATGTTAAAGGAGACATATAGTAAGCATTTTTGAGCTTGTGCGCCGTGTTAAAATGTTGTTTCCTCTTCAGTTTATACCTGAAGTTATATTTTGTTTTGTTTGTTGAAGAGGACCTATCGAGGTTGTGTCTGCTATATAATATACATATATATAATCCATGACACCAGTGGATTATTGTTTTTTAAATTACATTTTAAATCACAATATCCATCTGAAATGACTTCATAAACAAAACAAGTCAACAAGTGATTTCCACATTAGAAAACATTTTTTTTTGTTTTTTTTCATTTGTGCCAAAATGACTACACAACACTGCCAAATCCTACGTGTATCACAGATTAGGAAAATTAAAAGTACAGAGCAGTGGCTGTGTACAGATGGTGGTGAAAATGGCGTCTTGAAAAGAAGTGATTAAAGACTGAAACATGCACGAATCACTCCAAATACAAGGGAGAAGGGGAAACAACTATAACATGGTTAAAAGCTGAAAAGTCAAGCCAGGTTTTTTTTTTTTTTTTTTTGCAGGCGTTGTACCTTATTTTGACTGTGTTCATTTTGCAGTGGTCCAAAGGTATTCCTCACTGACTCTACACATTCTGAGCATCCTGATTATTCACCACGATGAGTTTATAAGCACTTTTTCCAACTTTTAGAGACCAGAGCTGAGTTTTGCTGTTACAGTTATGCTAACTACAACTAGCATGCTAACTGCAGACAATAAAGAGCTTTTTTTAGATGCAGCCAGTACACAGCAGACTTATTTTGACCTCAGGAGCTGCTTATACAATGTATCAGTACTGGGGCAAGACACATTTTGCACAAATGCATAGAAAAAATTCAGGTAAAGGACCTTTTATATCATTAGTAATTAAAGCCAAAGTCTTTAATTAGCGGCTAGCATGTCTTTTACTAAATTCACCACTGTCACCAGCAGAGGGCGCAGACCCTAATTCTACTATCGACAGGACAGTGATTGGAAATGATTAGCTCATAGTGACTTTTCCCATATGTACAAAGTGATAACCAAAAGTGATCACTATATGTCTCCTTGAATAATGAATTTGATTTGCCCAATAGGAAAAGAGTATTGCCTCAGTGGGCGGGCTTACAGTGTTTCTTGTTTTCAAACCACATTTGTTTATTAAAATGAATGTGTCAAATGTTCGTGAAATATAATGATGTCTTTGTAAATGTTCAGTTTTCTTATTCAATACTTTTCCTTTCCAGACTGCCTCTTCTTGGTGTCAAGTGTCAAACCAGCCAAATCTGTTCAACGCAATAAAATGAATGTTGTTTTTAAATTGGGAGTTTGTATTTTTGGTACTAAAATCTATGGATGCTTTAGTGTGGAAGAAAATGCTAAATTGAAAATAAAATTATTTAAAACATTTATACTGCCAAAAGTTAACATAATGACATTATGATTGATATTAATTATAATTGTGCCATGAAATTACACCATATGGACACAACCATTGATAATTATTCTGTTGACAGTCCTATTACACTATTTGCCTGCTATAAATTCATAATTTAAAATAAAAATTATGTTTTCAATTCAATTCAATTTATTTTTGTAGAGCCCAAAATCACGACAGCAGTCGCCTCTTAGGGCTGAACATGAAGTTGATTAACCAACAGAATTAGAAAATCAACAATGAAACAGAAACAGACAAGCAAATTAATCAACAGAAAACAAGCAATGAATAACTGTTCCAGAACATCCCCTGTCCTTAGACCCTCCTTCTCGGCAAGGAAAAACTCCAAAAACCCAGTGGGAAAAGGAGAAACCTCGAGGAGAACCACAGTGAAGGAGAGATCCACTCCCATGGACGGACAGGCTATAGATGTGTCCAGGACTAAGGCGCATCCAGTTCAAGTCTGTAGGGCCAGAGTCCATTCAGGCAAGGCGATCTAGAGTTTGGCCATCACCGGACAATCAGGAGGGGATCTAGGGTCCAGCCATCACAGGACGATCAGGAGGCGATCTAGGGTCCAGCCATCACCGGACGGTCAGGAGGGCATCTAGGGTCCAGCCATCACCGGACGGTCAGGAGGGCATCTAGGGTCCAGCCATCACAGGACGATCAGGAGGCGATCTAGGGTCCAGCCATCACCGGACGGTCAGGAGGGCATCTAGGGTCCAGCCATCACCGGACGGTCAGGAGGGGATCTAGGGTCCAGCCATCACAGGACGATCAGGAGGGCATCTAGGGTCCAGCCATCACCGGACGGTCAGGAGGGGATCTAGGGTCCAGCCATCACAGGACGATCAGGAGGCGATCTAGGGTCCAGCCATCACACGGTCAGGAGGGCATCTAGGGTCCAGCCATCACCGGACGGTCAGGAAATCTAGGGTCCAGCATCACCAGGCGGTCAGCGGCCAGCATCTGAAACAGTTACACTCCCCAGAGGGGAGCGGGACACTGGACAACATGTGAATAGCAATGAACAAACTGAATAGTAAATGAAGTTGATAGGGATAACAGGAGGAAAAAGAGGATAGTGCTCAGGTTACCATACTTCCCCCAGTATGGCTATCCCTAGGCAGCCTAACTAAAACTACAGGGTTTATTTCTGGTCCTAGCCTGACCATAAGCTATTTCAAAGAGAAACGTTTTAAGCCTGGTCTTAAATGTAGAGACTGTGGGGGCCTCTTTAACATAGAAAGGAAGCTGATTCCATAGCACAGGAGCTTGGTAAGTGAACGCTCTCCCTCCTACTGTGCTTTTAGTCACTCTATGAACCACCAGTAGTCCAGCATTTTGGGAGCGGAGTGCTCTGTTTGGGTGGTATGGTACTATAGCATCTTGCAGATACAACGGGGCCATGCCCTTTATGGCTTTATATGTCAGGAGGAGAACTTTGAATTTGATTCTGAACTTGACAGGAAGCCAGTGAAGGGACTCCAGCACTGGGGTGATGTGCTCTCTTCTCTTAGTTCCTGTTAGGAGCCTAGCTGCTGCATTTTGAACTAGCTGAAAGCTTTTTATAGAGCTTTTAGGGCAAGCGACTAGTAAGGAGTTACAGTAATCTAGCCTTGATGTAACAAATGCATGGATAAGTTTTTCAGCGTCACTTTTAGACAAGATTTTTCTGATTTTGGCAATATTACGCAGGTGAAAGAAAGCTGTTCTACAGGATTGGTTTATATGTGGTTTGAATGAGAGATCTTGGTCAAACAAGACTCCAAGGTTCCTTACAGTAGAACTGGAGGCAATACTGACACTGTCCAGAGTGACTTTCTGGTCAAACAGAGAGTCTCGCAGGCTTTTGGGGCCTAGAGTAATGACCTCTGTTTTTTCTGGGTTAAGAAGCAGATAATTTAGTGTCATCCAGGTTTTTATGTCCTTCACACAGGCACTAAGTCTGTCCACTCGATCAGACTGATCTGGTTTCATTGACAAGTACAGCTGTGTGTCATCAGCATAGCAGTGGAAGTTAATGCCATGTTTTCTGATGATATTACCTAATGGTAACATATAAAGTGTGAACAGGATTGGACCCAGTACAGAACCCTGTGGCACACCGTAGGCTACTTTAGAACATGGAGAGGAGCTCTGATTTACATTAACAAACTGGTACCTATCAGACAGGTAGGATGTAAACCAGCTGAGGGCTGCCCCTCGGACACCTATGTCACATTCTAATCTCTGTAGTAGAATATTGTGGTCGATGGTGTCAAACGCTGCACTGAGGTCCAACAGAACCAGGACTGAGACTAGTCCATTGTCAGCAGCTAATAGCAAGCTATTTGTGACTTTAAGCAGTGCAGTTTCTGTGCTGTGGTGAGCTCTGAATCCTGATTGAAAAGTTTCAAATAAATTATTAGCCCGTAGGTGGCGATAAAGCTGCTTAACTACAATTTTTTCAAGGATTTTTGAGACAAAGGGAAAATTAGAGATGGGCCTATAGTTGGCTAAAATATCAGGTTCAAGATTTGTTCACATTAGTCTGGTTAAACTTGGGTGTACAAGAAGTCTTAAAATGAAAATGAAAAAGTCTAGCTACTTTTTAGTTTAAAGATACTTTGCAGCTGATGTCATCAACATTCCCTGGGGGAGTGATGCTAACTGTAAGCACTGCTCTGTCTGAAGCTCTGTTAAATTAGATTTTAATCTGAGCTGTGGTGAGGTGCAGTCTCCCTCTAATAACACTGCACTCATTATTCATCAGCCATCAGCGTTAGCCATCATTATTATTTTGATGAGGAAACAACTTTATAGCATGGTAGAAAGCTCAAGAAATCAATGTTGCATAATACTCTCTCTTTAAGATAAGAAAGAAAGAAATGTAAAGCCCATAACATAACCTATTTCAAAATGCTGGCAAGCACCAACACAATCATATAACCTATTTACTCCTAACCGTTGATGTTATGAAGGGAAAGAAAAAAACTTCAAAAACGTCAAAATGCATGTGACAGGTTAGACTACTCATTTCATTAAAACATAATTAACATCATACTTAAAATTTTCCTAAAAAAAATCTCCCTTAGTTTTCTCTCATTTTACAATTTTACTTTCTGGTTGGACACGAGCAGCAGCTGTGGCATATGTACAGGTAATATCACAACTGTCAACCTAACCCAGCACCCACACTGTAAACACAGGTCCACACTGGTCAAATTTATATATGATTTAATAATCAAATAATGACAACACTTTTATTGTGTTATATGAAGGATTAAACTGTCAGAAAAATGTGTTCCTTGCTCATAAGCTGTCCCTGCATTTTGTGTGCAATTGTCTGTGTTGATCAATCAGTCTCACTCTGTTTGTGTTCGTAAAATACAATGACAATAGAACGCTCAAACAAAAGTCTCAGAGCTGCTCAACAGTGATCAGATCCAGGGTCAGGACAGTGTGGTAGCAGCCCCCAGGACACAGGTGTCCCTCCTCTGTGTCCACTCTGCCCTCTGTGTCCTGCAGCATCACAGCAGCCTCCAGGGGGAGCCAGGTGTTTGTTTCAGTCAGTGATGAGATGGGTCATTCCTTGAAGTATTTGCTTTAGAAAGTCTTGTGCCATATTTGGTGTTGAAGGCCTATTGCACTGGTGTAAAAAGTCTTTAGCATTTCAGAGCTAGCTGGCTAGCACACCTGGATTCATGCTGGGTTACCATGGATACAGAAAAAAACAGTCCTTAATTTCAATCCTTTGAACTGCACACGCTGCACTTCTTAGTTGACCAAAATTAGAAAATATTAAGTTAAAAATGTAAGATAAAAATGTATAAAAATTTAAATGCTCAGTGTGGCAGCCTGTCAGTCACAAGAGCAGCCGACCACGACTATAGCAGCCACGGATGATGAGGTTTTCTGATTTAGAACGTTTCTTTCTGTATTTTTTGTACTTTCCTTCTCAACATTTTTTTTTCCACAAAAAAACACTTAAAAATGTGATACATATTTACTACATGAACCATCCCACCAAACCAAGTAATGATTAGAAAAACAGGATACATGGCTAAAATAGTGAAATATATAAATACATTTATTTTATTTGGTAGTGAAATTGTTATATTTTATTAAAATGTATTTTACTGCTTAAATAAAGTTTTAAAAAAAAAAAAAAAAAAAAAAGGTCCAGTGGATTGTGGGCAATCTAAAGTGCTCCAAGGTGGCCAAGGATCCACAGGTGCATCCTTGGAAAAGAGCCAGACGGAGGAGCCAAGCTGCAGGATGTGAGGGCTCAGGGGGAATTCAAACACCACTTATCAGAGCTCTGATGACGTGGATTTCTCCAAAGTGGTTCAGAAGCCGAGGATCCTGGAAACTGGGAAAATACTCTCTGATCTGAATGGTCACTACCTAAACCCCAGCACCTGCAGTCAATCATGAATCAGGTTGAAGGTTCTGAGCTTTCACATGAGACCTGGCCTGTCCATATGAGAGTTAGAAAAACATGTATGATTATCTGTAGGCCAAAGCACTGGCAACCCAGGCCCAGCCGTGATTATAGTAACCCTTCTCAGAAACGGTAAGAGTGCAGGCTACACAGCCCGTCAGAGACAATAAAATGGACTCTAGCTTTTGATCTGGTCCCTCGCCTCGTCAGTTCCTTATTACCTTAAAGAAGACATATTGTTCTTTTGTATGCTATATAGTTAAAATCTATAATAACTGTGGATCATTATGTTCTAATTTGTACATTTTTAATCGCAATATTGATCTAAAATTATTTAATAAAAGAAACAAGTGCACTCACTTGGGGTGACAGTGGCTCAGTGGTTAGAGTGTTGGTCTCTCAACCCGAAGGTCAGAGGATCGAGTCCAGCTCAGACCAACTTCTGTCGTCTTAGGCGAGACACTTCACCCACATTGCCTAGTATGAAAGTGGTGTGTGCGTGAAAGACCGGTGGGGCTGATGGCGCAAACTGGCAGTCTCATTTCTGTCAATCTGCCCTGGGGCAGCTGTGGCTACAATAGTAACTTACCATCACCAAGTGTGGAGTGAATAATAATGACTTCAGTGTAGCGCTTTGAGAGGCTTTGATAAAGCACACAAGTGTAAGGTTTGTCGTTATTGTTGTTGACTTCCATGTTACAAAAGTGTCCAGTGGGAGCTGACGTAAACATCATCACAACAAAGAGCAGTGTAGCTGTCGGCGCCTCTTATGAACAGCCGCACATCACACTAGCAAGCATTAAAAAAAAATTGTACCAAATTAACGCAACACTGCAGAATCCTACAATCCTAAAAATAAAACTGAAGAACAAAGAAAGTTACAGAGCAGTGCATATGTCAGTGGCAATGAAAACGTGGGTTTTGATCTGGTCCCTCGCCTCGTCAGTTCCTTATTACCTTAAAGAAGACATAAAATGGAGTCTTGAAAATAAGCAACTAAAGATTACTCAAACATGCACGAATCACTGAAAATAAATTTTCAAAAGGGTAAATGAGAAGGGAAACAAGTATAATATGGTTAAAAGCTTTGAAAAATTAATTTTGCATAATAAGTCAGCTTTAAAGGGGGGTTATTATACTTCTATTGTGTATTCATTGTTAACACATACAGTGGTCCCTCACTATATAGCTATTTCATGGATATTTTTTTAGAGCCATTTTGCATGCTTTTTTTTTTTTTTTTACAGTGTATGAACGCACGTGTTCTGCGTCCTGATTGGCCAACGTGCCATGTCTCCTGTACAGTACAGAATGGGTTCAGCCAAATTTATGTAACCTTTGATTTATTTGCCATATATTATTTTATGTATTAACATTTATTTGGGCCATTAGTATTTAGTTTATTAGTATGTACTTATTATTAACAATGAATATTATTTATTATATTATGTTGGATACATTATTTATTTTCTTCATAATAATATTGTGTCCTACTCATTGTTGCGGTATAGGACATTTGAGGAGTGCACAGATAAAAATGTTACAAGGGCCATGTCCCAATTCCCCAAATGCACCAAAGTGCTCTTTGAAGTGCCCGGCCGGTGCAGGGTGCTCCTCGTGCTGAAATGGGACATGGAGTATACTTCACCCTCTGTCTGTGCGCTTGCAGAGAACTTAGCCCGGGTGAATAAGTGTCCATTCTCCCCCCTCAGACGGATAAATTCCGCTGTCTGCTCGTCGCTCCCTGAAGACAAAAGAATATTCTTAAATAAGGACGAGTATTAAACATTATGATAGCTATACCAGCTATATATGATAGCATCACCACAATAAAAACTGCACTGAGATCAAATTAAATAATATAATATAAAGTAAAATAAAATAATATAATACAAAATAAAATCATATAATTTAATACAGGATATAATAAAATATTAATATAATATAAATAGATTTATAAGCATTCATTAAAGCTGCACAACGTAACTTTGCTGAAGGGTGTGCCACCTGCTTGGTTTGCTGCATGTTACTGCTTTGTCTAGAATGTTTCACAGTATGGCATTAAAGTTATCTTTAGCTCCTTGGAGACTAGGCGAGTTTGTAAGTGCTATTTTTTTTTATTTATTAAGTTAAACACCAGTAATTGAATAATTACATAATTCTATAGGCTACTGTGGGACATTCCAGGCCTAGTAATAGTAGTAGTAGTTGTAGTAATATTTATTGAACTTGTGTGAACTTCTAATGTCTATTGGTAATTGTTCTTATCCGAAAATAAATACTAAAGAATATATTGAGATAAACATAGTACAAATATAAGAGTGCAGTGTATAAGACAGAGCAGCAGAGGGCAGCATAACACAACCCCCTCACCTGTTGAAGATGAAAAATGTTAATAAGTAAAAGCACAATTTATCTATATTTATATAGATTCAGGTTTTAATTTAAAAAAGAACAGCTGTGATTTATATTTTTAATCTGGTTTTAATTGATGAACTTTCTTTCAAATCTCGAAAACGCAGACGTGACCTTTGACCCTGCGTCTTGGATTTAATTTTGTCTAAACTTTACCAAAATATGTAGCCGTTTTTCAACCCACCGCTTCACAAACAAAGACACCAGTTTGTCAACGACTTTATTAAGAAATACAAAACAAAACAGTAACTTATATAATATTTATTTTAGTTTTTGGGCAAGAGATTTGGTGGATGCTACATTTGTATAAGCTAACTGTAAGCTAATGTTTTTAGCTCTGCATTACACGTGCATTGAGTGTTGTTAAGAAGCGTTATGTTTTTTGCTTTTAAACCATTTTAACGCATTCTTTTTTTTTTTATTTCCAGGTGATGGATCTGGGTTGTAGTGAATGCACTCTCCTGAAACAGCTCAAATTTCACCGTGAAATTGAACATTTGGTGGGAATCGACATCAATGGAGTAAAAGTGAAGAAAAAAATGTTAGTCATTTTATTTTAGCCAGCGCCCCAGATTATTGCCAAGATAAATATATTTATGTCATAAAGTGGGGTGTGAGGCGGACCAAAGATGCGGGACTCGGGGCAAGTTTAAGGGTGTTTATTGACAGAAGACAAATACAGGTGACGGGAGAACATACGAGGAGCTGGGTGCAGGAGTGCAGGTCAGGGTCCAGAGATACAGGGAACACACGAGACGGGAGCACAGCTGGTACCGGGAGACAGGGTCGGAGAACACAGGCAGGACACCAGGCTGAAGCACAACAGAGACACGAGGACCAAGAGAGATGTGAGCAGCACGCAGACACACGGTGAAGATCAGCAGGGTGACGATCAGTAGACCTGGCCGAGAGAGCTGGGTCCTGGCTCCTTTTATCCTCCTGCAGGTGTATTGATTGCCCTGATGGGCTGCAGGTGCGTGCGGGAGGAGCCAGGGCTCCACCCAGCTCTGGAGTCAGGCAGGTGTGGGAGGGGGAGAGGAGACACAGGAGGCAGGAGCAGGCAGAGATCATGACAATTTAGAAATAAAAATAAATTTACAATAGTCAGTCCACAAGATATAGGCTTAACAGAAAATGCAGTGATGGGAAGAATACTTAAATTGAGTTACACATCTGATATTTTGCAGGTTTAAAACAGCTTTATTTTCATTATGCATTTTCTATCACTAATTATGTGCAGTTTGAAGTCTAAATTGTGTGATCAAGCACTGCAGTGTATTCCTTTGATTTTAGGAAAGTAACTATTTTCTGAACATCAACAAATGAAAAGGTAACTGTACCAGAATACAGATCCTAAAAATTAGTATTCTGAATACTACTGGTACATGCATTAAGTTACGTCCCAACCCTGCATAAATATTAGATTTATTATCTGAAAATAAAAATCAAAAGAACATATCACTTTCTAAAAGCACAATGTTTTTATAATGGTATTGGCAGTACCTATTTTATATTTGAAAATGTATAGTAAAAAGCATAAAAAAAGTAGGTCTCACCATAATACATTTTGAAGTGCGATATTTTGCTACAGAAAGTAGCTGGATAAACTACTACTGCCACTGATACAGTTCCCATGAAGCAGGATAGTCTCAGTAAACTTTTTTTTTAATGTACAATATTGTAAAAAAAAAAATAAAAATAAAAATAAAAAAAAAATAAAAAAAAAATACATAATTAAAAGAAGAACTGTAGTACTTGGTGTGGATAACTATTCATAGTTAGTAAGTAAATTATTTGACCCCCTACAGTGCAGATGAATATGAATATGACAATGACAATGAATATGATCCAAATACAATTGCGATTATCGAGTACCGTAATTTCGCGACCATAGGGCGCGGGTAAAAGTTGCGAACATCGTGGGAGCGATGGATGTCAGACGGCAAACACAGCTTTACAAAGACCGGGAGGCAGTGCCGGGCGAATTACGCCACGAATTGTGAATGGATTGTGGATGCTTGGGCTCACGTATCTGCTTGAACTGTTCTTTGAGCTTTCGCAAAAGTCGGCATCATTCACGCGGAGCGGTACGGCAACAAAACGGACTCTGATAGTGACGAGAGGGAACCTGGTGTATTTTTATCGAAATCTAGCGCAGCTGTTCATTTCAGATACAGAGGATGAAGACTTTGATGGATTTGTGAATTAATTGAAAAAATGATGTGAGCACTTTGCTAAATACTTGAATAAAGCACAACAGAACACAGTATGTGCTCTAAAAAAAGGCAAAGGAAGCAAAACTAACATGCATGTTTTACCGCACCTGTGCCTGCGCCCTAAGGCCCAGTGCGCCTTTTTTATGTGTTAAATGCAGAAAAAGCACCGTAACTGAACTGCACCTTAAAATCCGGTGCGCCTTATGGCTGTGAAATTACGGTAATCATTGCAGCGGTACTTCCAACTTTCATTTACAGAATGATAAGTGAATGTAGTAATTAACTGTAGTAAAAACTGTCTCCGTACTGTTTCCCCAGGCACGCTCTGGCCCCGCTGTCCACAGACTACCTACATTCTGGCATTGAGCAGCTCTGTGTGAAGCTGTACCAAGGGATCTCTGACCAAACCAGATGCGAGATCCTCCGAGGGTTCCATCTGACCGTCAATACTGAGCTGTAAGCCACAAGAGGGCGCCAGAAACACAAACATAAGGAAGAGAGGCATTAGCTATTCAGTACTGCAGTAGTACTCTCCCAAACTACTTTTCCTTTGTCAAATGTTTACTGTATCGATTTTAATAATATCGATATATATCTATGTATCGATTTTTTAGCACACCCCTAATACACTTAATACCCAAGACTGAGTCCGATACCATGATGATAATAAAAACACTCTTTAGACAATAGAATGTGATTTTCAGCATTAAATAGTAGTACTTTCTTTTCTATTTCCATGTGCTCTTATATCTGTGTAATCCCTCAGTCATCCAGGTAGGTTCTACTTGTTAATTTGTTCTGATACAGGTCAAGATCATTCTAAAGCTTTTCAGGAAAGGTTCATTTCTGTCCTGTGAATGTGACTTTTTAGTATTGATACCTGCTCAAATGAGTATCTAGATTCGATACTAGTTCTACTGTCGATTAGTATCAGATTTATATAGTATCTATATCTATGTAGTTATAATCTATGACACTTTCAGATCATTACTTTGTATTTTGAACATTTTAAATTTCAGTATTGATTTTCAACAACATAATTACAAAAACAAATCCACTGATGGTTTAAAACTGCAGAGGTGCTTTCTGTGAGCCCCCCCACATTATCACAACAAATCCCTGACCCTGTCTATGGCTAATGGCAGATCATGCTAGCGAGCAGTGAAAATGGCTTTGTAATGCTGCTGGGGGGATGTAGTGGCAACAGGATTTTCCGAGCAATGATTATCTTGAATATAAATATTACTGAAAGTCAAACATGCATGAATCACTCTAAATACAGCTGTGAGTTATAAGAGTCAAAAGCTCTTAAATGCTTGATTTTGTACAATATGTCTTCTTTAAACTAGACATATTTTTTGTCACTTGCAGGGATCAGAGGGTGTGTGTGGACTTTGAATATGAGGTGGACGTCACTAGAGTGGGACTGCCCCTGGTGGAGGATTGGAGCAGTTCGGATTCTGCTCTCAAATCGCAGTGTTTCACCGACTCAAAGGAGGATTCAACATATCACCTGAGGAGAGGAGCCGAGGGGAAACCTGTACACTGGTGAGGGTGCTACAGAGTCTCAGATTTTAATATTTTACACATGAGTTACACTAAGTAAAGTAGTTTTTGGGTGGAGGGTCCACCAGGGCAGGAGAAGGAATAGAGGGAAGAGAAGGAGGAGACGAGGACCAAACACACAGGAAGTGAGTGTGCAAACAGCAGAGTCTAATGTAGTGACTGTAATCAATATAAACTATTTCAAAGTAGAAATATGGTAAATGGTCACATTTTTGTGTAGCGCTTTTCCACCTTCAAGGCACTCAAAGTGCTTTACATGAAGGAACCACTCACCCATTCACACACCAGTGTACACAGACACTGGGGGCAAGGTGGGCTAAGTGTGTTGCCCAAGGACACAACGACAGCATTCATCTGTGAGGGCTTGAATCGCACCACCAACCTGTGAGTCAGTGGATCTGACCACTCAACCAATGATGTTTGTGTCAAGAGCGGGATTTGAAACGCCAACCTTCGGATTAGTGGACAAACACTCAAGCAGCTGAGCTACTGTCACCCCATTATACAATACAATATTCTGTCAAAATCCAAACTTTAAGATGGACTATGCAAATTTTGTGGTGGTTTGTCAGCTAATTGTCTCCACGGAGATGTTACTGCTTTGCTTGGAATATTCCACAGTATGGCATTAAACTTGTATGTCTTGCATTTATTCAGTTACAGATGGTTTTATTGCTGTATAATCTCTCCTAAACATGCATTATTACTGTGAGCAGGCTCACCTCTTCATAGATATGAGGTGTAACTTGGCCTGGTGCCTGCACCTAGAAGTTCTGAAAATGAATAGAACCAGTGACAAAGAACTGATGCACTGGGTTGATAGTCTTTATTCATTCAAGGCAAAAAATATCAATAGTAATTGACAGATATTGCCAGATATAGCCAATATTGTGGAAATAATTTTGTGTCAGTTATTTGGGATTCACTGTACACTGTTTGCAGCGTGTGGAGAAGAGCGAACACCTGAGGACCCACGGAGAAGTGCAGGTGATGGAGAGTCAAACAGCAACTGTACTTCTCAGAGGTAGACACTGAACAGAGACACTTTGGTTGTCCTTGTCCATGATGTTTTGACCTATAGCACATACATACATACATACATAAAAGAAGAAAAAAAAATCTTATCCTCACCCTCCGCGGGCGGTCTCAACCCCTCTTTTTCAAGTCTCAGGACCTCTGCTAGAGGCCTGGGAGCTTGAGGGTTCTGCGCAATCCAGCTCATAACTGCAGGATGTATGATGCTGCAGGTGAAGCATACATGGAGCAGCATACCCAAGTGCCAGGCATATTTTACAGAAACATCCGTGCAGAGTACGGACTGTTAACCCCAAGGTCAAGGTGGGAAACATCTCCAAAGGTAGTGGAGAATGATCGAGCCAAGATCTTGTGGGACTTCCAGATACAGACCGACGAAACAACCGGACATTGTGGTGGTGGATAAACAACAGAGTAAAGCCGTTGTGGTGGACATCGCCGTACCAAGTGATGGGAACATTAGGAAAAAGGAACATGAGAAACTAGAGAAATACCGGGGGTTTAAAGAAGAGCTGGAGAAGGCCTGGAAGGTGAAGGCATCAGTGGTGCCCGTGGTCATCGGAGCACTTGCTGTGACCCCGAAACTGGAGTGACTACAGCAAATTCCAGACATATCAATCCAGAAAAGTGCAGTACAATACTAGGAACAACAGAGATATTACGCTCAACCCTCAAGCTCCCGAGGTCCCGAGGGTGGAAAAGAGGGGATGAGACCACCCACGGAGGGTGAGGATGAGATTTATATATATGTATATGTGTATATGTGTGCGTGTGTGTGTATATATATATATATATATATATATATATATATATATATATATATATATATATACACACACACATATACACATATATATATATACATACATACATACACACACACACACACACACACACACACACACACACACACACACACATACCACATATATATATATATATATATATATATATATATATATATATATATATATGTACCTGTGCAGGTGATGTGTGGCAATGCCCCTCTCGCTGCTCTGGGCCTTCTCTCTCCTCAGGTTGGAGCTCTCAGTGGGAGCCTGTCAAAACTCCGCCTATTCTTAATGGACAAACCAATGGTCAAACTGAGTTTAGGACGGGTCTGGTCTGCTCCTCCAAACAGGTACAGAGGCTTATGTTGTCTTGAGCTCAGTCACACGGGGGAGCAGTGGCGTGATCTTGCCCTGTTGGTCATTTCGCTCAACCTCATCACGAGCACCCATTAAGGAAATATGACTCTTGACATGTACAATAATTTACATGTTACTATTGTTCAGTTAACTCTCTAATTTATCATGTTTGTAAAGAAATAGCCAGTGTTCACCGAATGGACCAGATCAACTTTTGTATGACATAAAACTTGTGTGATAATCTGAACGTTTGCTTCCAGATGAAGAGGTATATGAGGGAGATCTGGAGGACAGTGGCTACACAGAAGTGGAACAAAACCAAAGTGTGAGCCCCAAACCTCTGGAAAACTGGGAGAAAAACTGGCCCCCAAGAAAATATTATGTACCATACAGAATAAATCGGATCTGTGCAAAACTGATAATAGTGAAGGAGGTGGGAGAAATGTGGACAAAATACTGTCACTAAACGTGATTGTAAAGTTTATTGTAAATATTTAAATAAACTTTAAATATTGCATGTGTTAATTTTTTATGTAAAAAACTTTACGCGAGTGTCCATCTGTATATCCCTAGTATACTTACCAAGAGTACCTAAAGTACCTAGAGTACCTGTCAGCGTCTCTAGAGGCGAGCACGTCCATGCCTTGCTGCTTACACTGGTGACACACAGTCACCATGGAGACCAGAGAGTCCAGGATGTCCAGGCCCCTCCAAATAGCACTGTTCTTTTGGGCACATTGGGTACAAGGATTCACTGAACCCTTTAAACAAGTGTTTATGATATTAATAATATTCATACTCTGGATCATAATGCAAAAAAATATACACTGAAATTTACACCAATACCAAAACCAGACATCTAACCATGGCCTAGAATATAACCTACATTAAAACACAAAGATGTCTGAAAGCATGTTCTCTATGGCTGCTGAACATCTCCCAGATCTTCACAGAACTCACTCATCTTCTCCAAAGCCCTTGGCATGCAGTTTCTGGACACATCAGGGGAGCAAAAACATGGCTGCAATGTCCCACACAGAGAGGCCTACTTAAGTACTGCCACTTCAGCAGAGGGGGCTGAGGCAGGTACTGTCTACTGGAGGGAGCTCTCTCACTGCTGATTGATAAGAGGCAGGTCTACGGTACAGTGTACAGTCATGTGTAACTGGGGCCCACAGTCATTAGAGGCTTTGGAGGACTTTCTGCACCAAACCACAGAAGCAAGTTCTTACTTTGTGAGTTTTGTTTGATGACAATGGCAATAAACCTTTATTTTTATTCTGAGTTTAACTGTGGCTGGTGCTATGAGACTGAGAAAGCAGCAGGCTGTGAATGCTAAGATCTGAGTAAAACAACATTAATGCCAGTCTCCAATGTTCACTTATTTTTAAACCAATAGTATTCATATTCATGGTTTCAAACTAAGGCAATGGCCTCAGTTGTCATTGCAATTAAGCAAATCAAATCAAAAATTCTGGCAAAAGTACACCACCGCTAGCTTCTACAGCCCTGAATGCATGTTTTTTTTACAGAATTTTTGAGCACTTAAAAAACGCCATCATTTATAAGGTAAGTTTAGTAACATACTGTGTAGCTTTCCAGTAGACAAGCATGTAGCGGATTCCCCACCAGAAAAGTAAATTGTACTAAAAATATTTACATTTGTATAACTACAAAACAAATTCCAAAAACTTATTCCCAAAAACCTCTTGTTTATTGACAGATTTTCAGACACTCTTTCAGGGTGCTCTTCTGATCAGCTCCATCTTGTTCTTCATCTTCTGGAGACACGTTTCTTCCCATCAGCTTCATCAGATCATAGCACCACAGCTGGCCCCTCCAAACCAGTCACCACGGCAACAGAAAGAGACAATGTTAGGAAACTGAGTAAACATTCAAAACCAGCTTCTATGGAATTGTTATTATTATTTTCTTACGTTTTTTGTCGTCAGCTTCATCATATCATTGGACCACAGCTGGCCCCTCCAAACCGGTCGCCATGAAAAAACAGAAAGAGACACAGTGTTAAGACATTGAGTACTGTAACCATTCAGAAGGAACTTTTATTGAAGTATTATTATTGTTTCTTACTTTTTTGGTCGTACTGCTCGCACCTAACCATTCAGAAAGGACACAGTGTTAAGACATTGAGTACTGTAACCATTCAGAAGGAACTTTTATTGAAGTATTATTATTGTTTTCTTACTTTTTTGGTCGTCAGCTTCATCAGATCATAGCATCACAGCTCGCACCTCCAAACCGGTCGCCATGGAAAAACAGAAAGAGACAATGTTAAGACACTGAGTAAACATTCAAAATCAGCCTCTATGGAATTATTATTTTCTTACGTTTTTTGTCGTCGGCTTCATCAGATCATAGGACCACAGCTGGCCAGAAAGAGAAAGTGTTAAGATGATAAACATTGAAAATCAGCTTCTATGGAATTATTATTTTCTTACCTCATGTCTGTGATCAGGTCTTGTTGTCTGTGTAATCCCTCAGTCGTCCAGGTCTGATCCCTAGCAAAAGACGAAGTTTTAAGTCTGTCAGTTGGACAAATCATTGTAGGAGAGAAGACATTTTGCTGCTCATCAAGCCGCTTCTTCAGCTCTGGTCAGATTGCTGGTGGACACTGCCTTATATATCGGTCTGAAGGGAGGGACTAACTACACTGAAACTGTAACCATCTATTGTCTCCAGTTTCAGCTGAAACTATCCTATTCATCCTTTTAATAACCGTGCTATTGTTCTCTTATTATTGTTTGTTTTGGGTCTGAGGATGGAGTTATAGATGGGGAAGAGATTATGTCTCAGGTCCCCATTCCTGTTTAAGGAAGGATTCTCTTTCCTAACAAAAATAGCTTTAACTCCCCTCTCAAACCATTTCTTTTCTCTGGCTAAGATCTGAACTTCACTATCTTCAAAGGAGTGGTTAGTGGCTTTGAGATGGAGATGTACGGCAGACTAAGGTCCAGGTCTCATTTTTCATCTTCTGGAGACACGTTTTTTTCTCGTCAGCGTCATCAGATCACAGGACCACAGCTGGCCCCTCGAAACCAGTCACCATGTAAAGACACAGAAAGAGAGACATACACATGTGTATGTACACATACACATCCAAAAGCAGCTTTCACTGTCATTTTCTTACCTCATGTTTGTTTGAAGGACACTGTTACATAAATAAATAAATAATTAAATGACAAGAGATGCAGGGACTGCCCCACTGACCGGTGAGTCAGTGAACAAACCCACATCTCCAGATACAATCATTCAGAACAATTAAATTCACTATTTCTGAACAGCCTCCAATCAGACTGTTTACAAAGGCTTAAAATTAACCATAAAAAAAACAAGCACAACAACAAAAAGAGGAAAAGCAGGGACTGTCCCACTGACCGGTGAGTCGGTGAACAAACTCACATCTCCAGATACAATCATTCAGAACAATCAAAGTCAATATTTCTGGACAGTCTGCATTAAGACTGTCCATAAAAGCTTAGAATTAATTAAATATATGTTTCATTAAGTTACCATCACATAAAAAACATTTAAAAAACAGAAAGCGGAGAAGCAGGGACTGTCCCGCCGACCCACGAGTCAATGAACACAGTCAGACCTCCAGATACAATTATTAATTACAATCAGTGTCACTTTTGTACATATTCTCCAATCTGTTTACAAAGACTGTTTACAAAGGTTTAGAATTACCCTAATTATTAATTTAATTAAATAAATGTATTAAGAAAAAAAACAAAAAAAAACAACAACAACAGCAAATAAAGAAACAGGTACTGTCCCACTGACTGTTGAGTCAGTGAATAAACCCACATCTCCAGATACAATCATTCAGAACAATTAAATTCACTATTTCTGAACAGTCTCCAATGAGACTGTTTAAAAAGACTTAAAATTAACTATTTGTGTCAAAAAGAGGAGAAGCAGGGACTGCCCCACTGACCGGTGAGTCAGTGAACAAACCCACATCTCTAGATACAATCATTCAGAACAATTAAATTCACTATTTCTGTACAGCCTCCAATCAGACTGTTTACAAAGGCTTAAAATTAACCACAAAAAAAAAAACAAAAAAACAAGTACAACAACAAAAAGAGGAAAAGCAGGGACTGTCCCACTGACCAGTGAGTCAGTGAACAAACCCACATCTCCAGATATTATTATTATTGTTCACTCACAGTTATTATGTGAGATACTTGTTGATAATGTGGCCTCACTGCCTTAAAGACGGAAATTAGCCTATGGCTATAATCTGGCATGTTTACATTCATGTTGAACCACGTTTGTTCATTAACATGCATTGTCCCAGTCAAAGAAATACATAAATAAATACATGAATTAAAACTTTATATAAAGGCTGATCTTGTGTCCGGGTTACTACCTCCTCAAAGGACACACACACAGCTTTGTTTGAGCAGAATTAGCTTCAGTCCCACAGAAGGGGGGCACTGCATTAGATGTGGTAGCTGCTGGTTAAAGGTCAGTATTGCATTGGGCTGGTGAGGTCTAAAGCAGGGTCAGAATACCCCAAAGCCAGTCACACTCTGGATTCTTCAAAATCACTGTTGCACTGGTAATATAATGTAATGTAATCTCACTACTACTACTGTTACTACTAGTACAGCATTTTTTTGGTCTTTTTTGTGTCACACAAATACTAATTAGTCTTTAGTAGTTGTACTACTAAGTACTATAAAACACACTGTCATCTCTAACCCTCCTATGACCAGAAAAGCAAAGTAAATGCAAGGTGTACTATGCAGGACTTTCTGGTAAACTTTAACACTAAAAATAATTTTGTGTATCAATTAGAACCACTGTTTCAGTACAAAGTAACCTGAGGTCCAGTTACATAATACATGTATTATATTATTGTGTGGCTTTGGGCTCCGGGCATATGGTTAAGAATCACTCAATGAGAACATAACCAATGACAAAACTTTCAATTTTGTCATCAAGGTTTCTAAAGTTTTTATGAAATCCTATATAATAATCCTTGCATTTTTTTACACCTTAAAAATTATAACATTTCACCTCCAATACCCAGAAAGTACAAGGCGTACTATGCAGGAATTTCTGTAAAACTGCAATACTCAGATTAAATTCAGAATGGTAATTACACTAAAATCAACAAGTAAAGGCTATGATTTTATCATTAATGTTTGTTGTTTTATGAAATCCTGCATAGTATTCCTTGCATGGAATTTCTGTCACTTCAAATCTACAAGAATGTGGTTTTTTTTTTTTTTTTTTTTTTTTTTTTTAAATCAATCAATCTAAAGGCTATGATTTTATCATTAATTTTTTTTTTTTTTGAAAAAATCAACAAGAAATCAAGAAATCAATGGGATGGTGGGCGTGGTTAAAAGTGGTAAATGTTGCTGCATTAAGCCAAGTTCTAAGTCTCAGAGGCTGAGTTCAGTCCTCGTCTACCTCAGACTATTGGAGTATTGAAGCTAAACTAAAGCCACTCTCACCTCTGACCCTCCTATGCCCAGAAAGTACAAGGCATACTGTGCAGGAATTTCTCTAAAACTGCAGTACTCAGATTAAATTCAGAATGGTTATTACAGTAAACTGAATAAGTACAGGATATGTTTTTTATCATTGTTTGTTGTTTTATGAAATCCTGCATAGTATTCCTTAACTTCAATCAACTTTTTTTTTTTTTTTTTTTAAATCAATCAAGAAATCAATTAAGAAATAAATGATGGTGTTGGTGGTTGGTGATAAATATCGCCGCAATGAGCCAAGCTCTAAGTCTCAGAGGGTGAGAGTTCAGTCCTCATCCGACTCAGAGTCTTGGCGGTGGTGGAACCTGTACCACCACATGAAGCCCCTGGACGTCCCAGCAGAGGTGGAAGGGCGGGGATCGCGGGAGGAGGGGCCTGGGTCGATGGACGGGCCTGGGTCGGAGGAGGTGCCTGGGTCGGTGGGCGGGCCTGGGTCGGAGGAGGGGCCTGAGTCAGAGGAGAGGCGCGGCCGCTTGGAGCTGGGGTCTTCGTCTTCTCCATCTCTGTCGCGCTTGCGGCTGCTGAGGGGAATGTAGTCCAGAGCAGGACCCACAGGAACAGGATGTGAAGCAGGAGGATTGCAGGGTGTAGCGGCGGGGACGGCTCCAACGGTCAGAAGAGGTCTCTCTGACGCTGGGGTAGAACGCTCTGGCTCTGCAGCTCCATGCAAAGGGGAAACAGGACGCAACTCCGGGGGAGGAACGTCGTCTTCATTCTCCTCTTCTTCGGAGAGAGTCCCGTAGCCAGAGTCCTCAGATGATGAAAAGTCGTCCTCTTCATCCGACGACGAAAAGTCATCCTCTTCATCAGACGACGAAAAGCCGTCCTCTTCATCAGAAGACGAAAAGCCGACCTCTTCATCAGAAGACGAAAAGCCGTCCTCTTCATCAGAAGACCGATAAACCCTAAGCCCTAAACCGAATTGCCTATACTCACCTTGGACGTCCTCGTCTGAAGAGTAGTCCGGAAGAACCACAGGGTCCGCGGCCTCTGCAATAGATTTGACAATGTTAAACACCCTTTAAATTGTAGCTAGAGCAAGTCAGACTACTACTACTACTACTACTATTCACAGCTACTTAACTAACATATCGAAGAGGCCTATGTTGTATATCTGGATTGGACAGACCAAAAATACTGTAAGTAAAAACTGTAGGTGTATGGCATTACTCCTGACCGGTTCAAATGGCCTATTTTACTGTAACAGCTACTATTTCACTATTGCTTAAGTCATTATTTGTGGTGTATTCCGAATACTGCATTGTGTGATTCAGACCTGAATTTGGTTATGTATGACATTGACCTGAGGCAATGTGAATTTATACTTGAGTAGAACTATTGGGATAGGCCAACTAGGCCAACATAATTGTAGTTTTTGAGAATATAACCTAACATTAAGCTACACTACATTTTGCTTGGTTCATGTGGGCCGATTTGATGAATAATTCATAATTATGAATATAGAAATGGATTATTAAATGGACCCAAGCCTGTTTTTACAGGCTAATTCAGTGGTTCCTGAATGTGGTACCCCTGAGGGTATACAGAGTGTCATAACAGGTACTACATGTGGGGCCGATCTACTGAGCGGCCATGAGGCATTATGTCTGTATTTTATATCTGCATTAATGCTTATATATTTTGTCTATTTTAGTCCTGTGTGAAAACGAGGCCCTGAGCACGAGCAGGTGCACTCTAGGTTGCGCTATCAAACTCATCACATCTAGTACTGCACGTCCTTACATGTATTTCCACACATTTATCCCCTTCAAAACACTGCAACGGACATGAAGCGCGTCGCAGTACGGGATTCACTACAGAAAGTAGAAGCACTGGGCTATAGTTTATAGACTCACAGTCTGCTTCACAGACATTAATACTCATTAACCTATGTCTATGGTGTGTTAAACCATCTAAACCAAACCTCAAATGGAAGGCTCAAACTAAACCAAAACAACAGCGTTGCTATGGAGATCAAAACATGTTTTTAAAGCATTTTTTAAAAATTCCAATTTAGAAGGGCGGGACGGGCGCCATCTTGTTTCACAAAATACCTCAAGTTCTGATTAATTTAGACCAGAAAACAAAACACACTTCCCATAAACGTGATGTTAACTTTTGACTTGGCACTCGTGCTGATATATTTAGATAAATTTCACCAACTACACCATTATTTAAACTGAAACCCTCCTGTGAAAGTCATAACCTATAAAACTTATCAAACATCCATTTTCATAAACTGTTCTTAAGTCATTAAGTATTTGGGCTATGTTATTCATATTTATCATCATTTACTATAATTAAATGAGATTTGATTAATTTTACCTTCAGCGAAGCGTCTGGAGGGTGGCGGGAGGGGAAAGTGGCGAACCATGGCGTTGAGCGTTTTTCAGCGTTTTCAGCGTTTTCAGACTATAAAAAAGGTAATAAAAGGGAGTTACAAACTGTTGTGGTTGTGTTTTCAAACCCAGGAGGGGTTAAGAAGAGATGAATACCAATGTTACAATGTTACATACAGTGGTCAACTCAGCGTTCAAGCGAGAAGTGAGCAACTGACGCAGCGGACCGTTTATATAGTCCTCCCGGACGTTCTATTGCCATGGCACCGACACACCGCCGCACCTTGCGTCTGTATTTGTTTTATACAGTGCGCCGAGGACGTTCTGTCGCTATGGCACCGACACACCGACTGACCGTGCGTCAGTATTTTTTTAATCTAAAATCAAACCGATTTAACATTACATTACGATGCATCGCACTCCTCCATTTCAGTCAAACTGGCCCTGGAACTAGCTCACTATTTGATTCAATTACTGACTGTAGAACAAACTGACGTCTAATCACTAGACACGTGACGCTAAAACCGACTTATTTGGTCACTTGTGTCGAAAGCTGGCGCTGCTGTTGTCTCCTGCTGCACATACACACTAACTGCCAGCTGCTTATCTCCATGGAGATAGTCAAGTTTAATGCTATACTGTCCGACCCATCTGACTGGATTCATGTATATATACATATATACACATACATGTTATTTACATGTTATTTTATTATACATATATATATATATATATATATATATATATATATATATATATATATATATATATATATATATATATATACATACATATATATATATATAATATATATATATATATATATATATAATATATATATATATATATATATATATATATGTGTGTGTGTGTATGTGTGTGTGTGTGTGTATATATATATGTGTGTGTGTATATATGTATATATATATGTGTGTGTGTATATATATATATATATGTGTGTGTGTATATATATGTGTGTGTGTGTATATATGTGTGTGTATATATATATATATATATGTGTATATATGTATATACGTGTGTATATATGTATATACGTGTGTATATATATATGTGTATGTATGTATATATGTATATATGTATATATATATATATATGTATATATGTATATATATGTGTATATATGTATATATATGTGTATATATGTATATATGTATATATATATGTGTATATATGTATATATATGTGTATATATATATATATATGTGTGTATATATATATGTGTATATATATATATGTATATGTGTGTGTGTATATATATGTATATACGAATTGTGCTATACAGATAAACTTGCCTTGCCTTCATCTTAGGTTTGTATCACACTGCAATGTGATGTTTGAGGATATAGTGGTAGAAATAGTTTCATTTGCTGTTAAAAGTACTACTGTATTTTTCAGGCAATAAAAAAATGCAACATATTGCAGAAAACAATGTATTGAAATGTTTCATTTTTGTTTTTTGATGCTCTGAGTCCCCCCTCCCTTTGCTCCCCACACCAAGCCTTTCAGCTAATTAGGCATGTTGATAAGGGAACAATCTTGTAATATGGTAGAAAAAAAAAACATCAGTATATCCAGTCTTTGCAAAAACCTTCTGCTGCTGCTGAGATAAAACGCTGCACATTCTTCTTATTCTCCTTCTTCTTATTATTATTTTTATTTATTATTATTCATGCTCTCCTTGTTCACATGCCCCGGCACAGACTGAGGGAGACCTGGCAGTCACCATCACCAAATATCCTCATCATCCTGACCATTCCTGAATAGATAACCTCATGAAGAATGACTTCAGAAATGACATGGAGATTATCAGGGACATCAGCATGAGAGGCCGACCTGGATTCTTTCCCAGGGTGCATTTGGGCTGATGAGGTCATTAGGGTCCTGTTGATGACTGATAGAGGTCAACCAATCAGAATGCAAGATCAGGTCTCAGAGCAGCGAAGGGGAGGAACCTAATTAGAGAAGACTCAATGGGTTAGGCAAGTTAAAATCACGGACAATGTGATGTATCTGCTCAACATATCCACACACCAGAAAACGGATAATACAGATTATACAAGCTTCAAATGGGTCAAACTGTGTCAAATATATCGTTTCATTATATTTAATGTTTGTGTCCTCTAATGTGAAATAAGCATGTTTTTTTGTTTTTTTTGTGTTTTTTTTTACCTAGCTCCCTTAAAAGGGGTGACGGTAACTCACTTGGTAGAGTGTTTGTCCACTGATCTGAAGGGTAGCAGTTTGAGTCCCACTCTCGACATAAACCTCACAGGTAGAGCTGTCAGATCTACTGACACAGGTTGGTGGTACGATTTGAGCTCCCACAGATGAATGCTGGTGTTGACACATAAAACCTCTTCAAGTATGTTTTTGATGAGGGATCAATGTTATAACATGGTAGAAAGCAAAAAAGGTAATTTTGCATAATACCCCTTTAATAAATGAAAAGTTATGGCATGTGCTCTCACACAATAAAACACAGGACAATAAAAGTAAAAGATTTCAGCATGTAGCAGACTTATTTTGAATTCAAGGGTCACTTATACAATGTATATATACTGGGGCAAGACAAATTTGAAAAAGATTGGCCAACATTTATTGATCATTTTAAAACTCTATTAAAGACAAACCTCTGTGATCTGGCTTTTAACTAACTACTGTTATTTCACTATTGTCTTGTTGCAAATGTCTGGTTGTTGTTTTTATATCTTTGTACAGTACTATGTTTTGTTTTTTCTGTTTGTGAAGCACTTTGGTACAACTCTGTTGTTTTTAATTGTGCTATTTAATAAAGTGGCTAGGGTTGGGTAGACAAGAGCATGATAAATGACATAGGTCCTGCCAGATGTGTCTGCTCTGCTCTTTGATGGAAATGACACATTTAACTATTCTCAGGACAACTGCTCATTGTGGCTAAGGTCAAGGGTGAAGTCCATACGAACTGCAAAATATCTAGTTTCTTTAATCTTGGACAGCAACCTCATTAGTGCACTATGCAGAAAGAGATGAGTTCATTTTGTTTATCTTTAATAAAATAAGTATCACTGATTTCTTTAACCTGGATTCTTTTTAAATGCTCTCTCAAACTGAGCCACTAGCTCAGTCTGATCGACAAAAGCCCATTGCTAGTGAGCTTGCAAGTGTCCAGGTAAAGCAATGTTGCAGTCTGCTGTATGCACAATTACTAATAATCTCTTTACAATGTCCTTCCATCGATATACCTCTAGAGCATTTCTGTCTGGGGTCATCCTCACACCCCTATTACTTAACATTTGCTCCAAGAGAGGGGCTTGGGCCAGTGTGAATTCAATAGTCACATTCTGAGCTGCAGTAAACGGTGACTCAGAGAGCGCTTCAAACAGGTGGTCTCAGAGGAAGCTCCACTCGGCTCTTGGAGTGGCTTCTCTCTGACTCTGGAGCAGGGCAAGTGTGCTGTAAACGAAGCTGACCTTAGGTCAGTGCTTCTCAACAAAAAAAAAAAAAAAAACAAAAAAATAAATATAGATCAACTTACAACAAAAAATGTCTTGCAGTGCTCACTGGTTTACTGAAGTGACATTAACAAAGCGGGATGATTGTTGGCAATATTCGTCATGTTTTCACTTAAAACCCTTTAAGGACTGAGCTCACTATAGACCAGTATATCTCATCTGCATCTTTTCTCTGTGAATCTCATAATGAACCTGGAGTGATGCTGGTGGATACTCTACCTGGAGACTTGCGCCTTTCCTGCTCGGCCCTCCGGCACTCCCTTCTCTGTGCCCTGACCGAGTCATCATTCCTCCATGGCGCTTGCTGCTTATCTTTAACCATTTTAACCTTCATCGGGGCAGTAGTGTCCAGAACATTCAAAACATTCGACGTCACAGAGTTCAACAAATCATCAACATTAGAACATGAGGCATTTTCAAAGTGAATCATTTCCATGAACAGTGCACCTGTTCCATCATTTCTGTGTCTCCTTCGAACAACTGCAGGAGCAGCCGCTGGTTTGGAAATGATAGACAGGTCAAAGAAGACACAGAAATGATCAGACAGAGCCACATCCACCACACTGGTATTTGATATATTTACTCCTTTTGTAATGAGCAGGTCCAGAGTGTGTCTCTGTTGTGGGTGGGCTCGCTCACATGCTGAGTTAGACCGAAGGCTTCAAGGACAGAACTGAGCTCTTTAGCGTTTCTGTCAAACAGATTATCCACATGTTCATTAAAATCACCTGTAATGACCAAACCATCAAAGTCTGTGCATACGACTGAAAGTATCTCAGTAAAATCATCAATAAAACTCAGACAGTGCTGGGGAGGTTTGTATATAAGTAAGTAGACTATGGAGGGTGATTGTTTTATCTCCATTTTAAAGGAAACATACTCAAAAGATCAAAACACCCCAAATGACAATCTGTGAGTAATTAAATTATCTCTAAAAAATGCACACACCCCTCCAGCCTTTTTGTTTACTCGTGTTTCAGATTCAAATTTGAAGTTGGGTGGAGGTGATTCCACTAAAATTACCAGTGTTTTTGTTGAGCCATGTTTCTGTTAAAAACATAAAATCATGATTAAAAGACGAAATAATCATAAATTAAAATGACTTTACATAAAGATCTGACGTTGAGCACAGCAAGTTTCAGATTAGTTTCAGTAGGGCTGGATGTTATCTTACAGGGAACATGAACTAAATTTCTCTGATTATAATATATATAAAAATATATATATGCATGCATCTATATGATCAGAAATGTACATCACAATGCGTAAAGAAAATATTGTATTGTCAGTTACTTTGTAACTGAATAACACCAGATATTATGCCACGGATTCAATACTACTTCAATGACACATCAGGAAATAAGTACACAGATTTGCAAACAAACTATTTCATCTCAATGTTTTATTTAATTTCTTTTGTTTTTTCACTTGCCATATTACATAATGAGAATATATTAGAAATATTAAACATGTATTATGCAAACCTTCTTTTTTTTTAGCTTTTAACCATGTTATACTTTTCTTACATTGATCCAAAGTTGACTTCTCTGAGCCCCAAAAATGCTCATTTCACATTTTTCTTGTTTTGTTGCATCATAGATAAAACTCTGGTCTCATCCTGTGCAATTTTGAAATTTTCTGCAGTCAAACTGTTTTTCACAACTCAAGGCGCTGTTAGCATAGCACTCTTGGGAATAAGGACTTCAGTTGTTTACTTTGAAACAGTTAATTGCTGTTGCTGACAGCAAAGGGAGGTACAGCGCCTAAATGCTGCATTGGAAGTAGTAGTGTAGTTTATAAAGAGTTAATCAAATTCAGACATTATTTTATTTATGTTATCCCAACGTGACCAAAAACATGTTTAAAAGAGAATTACAGCCACAAGAATGCCTAATATGAGTTCGTTAACATCTTACAGGAGGTACCAGCTGTTCCTTTCAAAATAAAAGAGCAGGCTTTGGTTACACATATGTCCTACTACAGCAGAAGACTACAGACTAATATAAGTACACGTTCAGAATCATGTCAAAATACTCCAATAACAACATCAGCAGAGGTGGGTAGAGTAGAACAAAATTGTGAGTAAGAGTAACTTTACTTCAAAATAATATTACTCAAGTAGAAGTGTAAGGCGGTGGTGCATGAAACTACTCTAGTAAGAGTAAAAAAGTTTTTGGGAAAAGTACTTCAAGAGTAACTTAAAGAGTAACTGTCGGGAAATTTGAAGTTAATGTAATTGGAAGGACAAAACATTAAATAATGCACAAATTCTGCATTTTCAAAGGATAGAAACAAAAATGAGAAAAAAGTGCATTATAACTGAAGTAGCAGTATAAAAAACACAAATGTTCAAATCATTTTATATTGTCAACATAAAGCTTTTGTTACTCGTGGACTTACTCACAGTGGGAAGAGTAACCAACATTTTTACTCAAGTAAGAGTACTGTTACTTCAATAAAAATATTACTCAAGTAGGAGTAAAAGTATGCTGCTAGAAAACTACTCCGAAAAGTACAATTTCTTTTAAAAGTTACTCAAATATGACTGAGTACTACCCACCTCTGAACATCAGTTACAAACATTTACAGGAAGCGACTTGAATATCAAATCCACTCCACTGCCAGTAAACAGACATCAACAAACTGTCTTTAAAAACTAAAGACCAAATCTGTTGGATTTAAAATGATGAATTGGCACTGACTGAATACCATTGAAATCACAAATAACAGGGCAAGATTCAACATGAATTTGAATGAAATGCAAAGAATTCACATGTTTGGTAGAAATTGTTAAGACAAATGCAAATTTCAATTTCAAAATACATCCAGATGAAAAAATAAGTTTTTCATCTGGATGTCTTGTGATATTGAATTGAAAGTGATCATTTTATTTAAAGTGGAATTAAACACTCACCAAGTCAACCTTATTGCCACTAAACAGTGTTTGTGATGTTTGAATACCATTGTCTACCGTTCCTAGTAATTTTTTATTTGGAATTTGACTTAATATTATACAAAGAAAGCCCATGTTATTTGCAACTCGGACAGATTTTCAGTTGCATTGTGCCAGTTCACAAACCTGCATTTTGACGCAGTTACTTTGTGTTTCTCTTCTTAGGCCAAACTTCTCAAAACGAAGCCAGCTTTTTGAACAAAAAATGAAACAGAGTTGAGGTTCAGGTTGCTCAGTTGAAACTCAGAGCCACAGAGTCCAGCTCCTCCATCAGGCTACGCGGGCTCCAGTCGATCCCACTGTCATAGCTCGAAGTCGGGGACAGAGTGCAGCCGCTGCCCTGGCTCTCCTGGAGGTTCTGAAGAAAGAATGGAGGACTCAGTAAATATCTCAGTTCATAAAATCTTTTGTAACCATGAAAAAACAGAACTAGTTTGAGCATTCTTTTCACATTTTTTTTTGCCATCACAGTAAAGCTAACAACAATTTGCATGCTAACAGTGCGCTTTTTTACTTTATAATTAGATGCAGATAGTACACAGTGCACATATTTTGACTTCAAGAGTTGCTTTTATAGATCGATAGATATAAGCTTCTTACGGGGAACGTGAACAAAATTTCTCTGAGGCAAACTGGGCTCAAATGCACAGGAAATAATCAAATACAGGCCCTTTAACCCTTTGAGGCAGTTTTAAGACATAATTTAAACATATATACATATATATATTTATTTTTAATACTGTGTACCATGCAGAAACTGTAGGACAACATATTTAGCTTGTATTTTTATTACTAATAAACATTTTACACTGGAATAGATCTCCCAATGTTAAAAAAATTAACAAGTGCAGTGCTGCCCTCTACTGTCCTTGCCTCACTACTACAGTAAAAAGTAGGCCCTCTAAAAGGAAAAACTCAAACATGTAATAAACAGATGTTTTCACTGATCATCAAGGTCCATTCTCCTGCTATATGTATCCAACTGCATCATAGGGATACTGGTGGATGGACATCTGACACACTATAGGTATATAGGAGGACTGAATGGGAAGTCTGAGAGACAGGAACATAGACGAATGGGAAGACATCTGAAACACTACAGAGATACAAGAGGATGGAAGGGCATCTGATACACACAGATATAGAAGGATGCATATAAAACATACGTTTCCACCGAATGTTTACCTGTTCTATGTTGTGCTCCAAGTTTTGATCCAGTTCTTGACCCTGGTCTTGATTCAGTTCTTGATCCTGGTCTTGGTCTCGTAGGACTTGTTCCAGGAAGTGGATGTACTTGGTTGCGAGCCGTAGGATTTCATTCTTGCTGAGTTTGCGCTCTGGGGGGTGAGTGGGGATCAGACGCCGCAGCTCGCCAAACGCCCCGTTCACGTTCTGTTGGCGCCAGCGTTCACGGCTGTTTGTGACCACGCGACTTTTACCACAAAAATCTGTAGGAGAGAAGGAAAACATGATATGGTAAAGATTGCAGACCTGTACCTCATTTTGAGTCATTTTAAGTTGTTAAAGTTCTGCAGTTGGTAAAAATTCTCCCCACTTATTTATTAACACTTTATGAATGTTTTTTTTTTTTCTTTTTTCCACATGTTCAAAATAAATGATCAAATGAAATGGAAAAAAAAAAATATTTTTTGGATTTGATTACATAGGCAGGTAGATCGAACTCCGTGCTACTTCCTGTATTTTTGTACTTTTCATTTTTCTTTCTTGATTTAGACCTGGTTATGAATGTTTTGGCTCTGTATTGCTAGTAGTAGTAGTAATAGTAGTACCACAGTAGCAATAAACTAGTAGAAGTACTTTAAGAAACTAGACAGTAGTAGCAGATGGTCCTGACAGCAGATGCTTGATTGTGGATACTGCTTTATCCTTGACACACTTTTGGAACAGTACTTGAGTTTACACCACTGTCGTAACTCGGCACAAGGCCCAGTGTCCCCCTGTCCTCGTCTGTCCTCGACCACAAAGACATTTACGTCCCTCTGTATCCACTGCTTTTGTGTCATAGACAAACTAATCAAGAACTTTAAAATGAGCATTTCTTTAGGTTACAAGCTACATCTGTGCACATTAACTCTGTTTTTCTGTTGTGACAGAGGTCCTAAATATGACCACTACTACAACTGTTGCTCTTAGTATAACTACTACAACTGTTCTTGCGGCTGCTACTGCCACTACTACTAATACTTCTATACACTTACTTACCAATACTTCACGATTACATTAGGGCCATACATTTCTGAACCAAGGCTAATCTAGATTGCAACTCCCTGTACTGCTTTACTAGTAGTACTCGTACTGCTGCAGCATATTATTGCGGGGCTTCAATAAACAACACAATATTGTATAGGCCAATAACTTTAGATGCAGCGCAGCTACGGTAAAATGAATCTTGCGCCACTCCAAATATTTGTTTTAATATATTGAGTTCTGGGATCTAGTGATTAGGGAGAACATTTCTGGAAAATTCTGTCTCTTCTGTCTCTTATCCCCATCTGGGAGACATCTTTGCATTCTAAAATCTGAAAACCACAAATGGCCAAGTTGATTTAACAGGACAGTATGTTATATATGCAGTTAACTCACTGTATTTTGTGTAACTGTGCTGAACTCACCAGAGTTGGGGCTGGGTCTATATTTCAGCATGACAGAACGCTCTGGACTTCTGCAATGATGAAAAGACAAATATTAATAGAATATTCTACAGGTTAACTTGGATGGAAAACAAAGATTGATGAAGGCCTTAATTTTTTGCATAATCAAAACATCCCAAATTTGACATAAATTGACTATTTTTTTTAGTATTATTATTTTTTGTTATTATTATTATTATTATTATTATTATTATTATTATTATTATTATTATTATTATTATTATTATTATTATTACTATTATTATTATTATTATTACTACTATCGTTTAAGATGGATAAAAACAATCAAAATTATGATGAACCAAATGTAGAAAGCAATCAGATTATAAAACATTTACATTTAGCAAAACACAAGAATAAACCAAGCATTTGGTTTAGGTTAGTAAAATGCTGTTACTTTTTTATGTTAACTCATACAAAGTATGCTATATATACACTGAATCTTGAATCTGAGAAATAAATAAAGGCAAAATGAGCATTTAAAAATAACTAGGCAATTAAACATCACAAAAAAGCGATTTCACATCACATTTTGAGTTATAATTAGTGTCTTACCTGTTGAAGTGGTTCAGATAGTGTGAGTCTCCGTGCAGCATGTTCCTCTTGTTGGTGGACTTTGTTTATGTCCTCCGTCCTCGGACCTTCACGGTTTATATACCCGCACGCTGCGTCCCTCCGTACGTAGTCACGCCCCGTTTCCATGGAGACGCTATAAAAACGTGACAGATAGCTTGAAAACAGACAGATGAGACGAAGAAAAACTACTCCCCAGGGACCGAAAAACACATCCCAGACCCACGCCCACGCCCCAACCCCCCGGCCCGAGGTTTCGTCCAGGTCTCGCAGTGGGAGACTCCCACTGGGAGTCGTGTTTCCGGGGTCTCAGCTTCCAGTGTCCTGTCACGATTCAAAGCACCGACACCTCACGAACTGCTTCACCGGAAAACATGCCCCTCAGGCCGGCCTCACGCAGCCAGAGCTCGGCCTGTCATGGTTTGTTCTGTCTTTTTATAAAACTCACATTGAGACAATTTTTGACAACTTTTTAAAAGTTTTTAAGTTCCTCTCCCAGTGCAGTTCCTTTTAAAAATTCTGAAATACCACACAAAGGGTAAACATGTAAAAAAAACAACACAAAACAAAACAAAAAAAACGAAAAAGTATGCTAGCTAGGCTTTAGCTAACCAAAACAGTGTCTAATTTATTTCACAACAGGGTGAACAATTAATTTCAAGAAACTGCATCATAACAAAGTTAAATATTTTATTGGACTTTGCCATGATTAAAATTCAACATACTTCTGTGATAAATGAACCTTTGTTGCCTGGGATCCAGAATACACACTTCTTCAGTGCTTAATGGAGATGTGAGTCTGGTCACTGGCGAATCTCCCTTTTTCAGATGGGCGTGATTGACAGGTAGATCAGCCAATCAAGGACACCATGGTCCGTACGTATTGGAACAAAATAAATAAATATTTCTGCAGAATCATTGAGCAAAGCAGTAAACTATTAATCTGAGGTAAGATAAATTTGTAAATAATAGGTGAATAATTAGCTCCTTTGTTTCACATGCGTCACTGAATTAAACAAATCTGATTGTAGGATCACATTTGACTGGGCTTGAGATGCAACAGAGGGCATGGGGACCAGACTGATATTAATCTTGCTGTGAAACGTCTGTGCTAGTGAGCCTGTGGCTGAAGACAAATATAGAGCTGGACAATTGTCTTTTCCCTTTTGATAGATTTATTTCCGATTTTATTTTATTTTGTCTAAAACAATAATTGCTCTTTGACACACGCAAAGAAAATATTTTTTATTGATTTGAACTGAATATTGTTTTTGATTAAAATGTAATTAGTTGCACAGTTGAGCGCTTTTACAAGCCTGCTTTCCCAGTTGAGTTCAACAGTGACCATCCACCCCCTGGTTCCTAAAGTAAAACAATTAATATCCAAAGTCTGAAAGCTCATGGCTAATCAGCTATGTGGTAACTAATGACCACACAACATAATTTTATGTAACACACGCAAAGAAAATATTTTCTTTGCGTGTGCAAGCTGACTTCGAAGTGGGCAGGACTATTGAGCTCCATAACAAGTATATTCATTATGGCAGATTTAAAGAAAAAAGCTAAATTCTAAACAATTTTCATTTCAAAATGTATAGGTCAATATAACCCAGCCAAATAATTATGTGGCTTCAAAATAAGCACATTGATACTAGTTTTTCTACAACCTTTGACAATGTAATTCATAAACTGCGCTAATTAGTGCAATAATGTGTTAAGTGTCTCTGTAAATACGTGTGAATCCCTCCTTATTAGAGTCTCCTTGCTGCAAATGAAGTGCCTCATTTCATTTACCTGATGTTTTTCCAGATAACATTTTGTGGATGTCTGTCTGAACGCGCTTCCGAGACGTTCCCACCGTCAACACTGAGGTAATGTGGGAATGTATTGATTAAATGGCTCTATGTAGAGAGACAGGAGGAGGAGAGAGGGATGGCACTGCTACTGAGGCTGGCTCTGACTGATAACCATCTCAGCCAAATGCAGAGCCCCCTAAGCACCAGGGGCGGGGCAAAGCTGCATCTTTATGAGTCCTGGGACACTGAGGTTTAAATTAATTGAGTCATTAGGTAATTGATTTTTTCATAAATACATTTTAACAAGTGGCTAATAACAACAACAACCATGCATATGACAGGTTTTCATGTGTTTCTAGTTATGACTTGGTTTGGTTGGATAGTACCTGTGGTAAATACTTATCAAAGTTTTACATCATGTAAATGGCGGTTTGTAGAGAAAAGGACAAAAATGGAAGTAATGCTGAACAGAATCCCTCTACCTATGTCATCAACAAGGAAAATTACATCTGAAATGCAGTGATAATTTACACACAAGGAAGACATTTTTTTTGACAGCTTAAACACTACATTTAACAACATAAAAGTGTTATGTATTTCTAATCTAATCTAATCTAATCATAACCATTGTTGCAAGTTAGACAAGTTTTGGCCCTTGTTAAGATTATATGGTTGCTAGGTAACAGATATGGAATATGGTTTAACCTCATATCATTTTTACTGCTCGTAGTAAAAATGATATTAGGTTATGAAATGATACGACCTCAGGAATTTGACTTCCTGAGGTCAATATAACCAGGAAGTCAAATTATAAACTTAAAAACTATATTTAAGATTTTACTACAAAAGCTAATCAAGTTAACCATGTTTTGGGAAATGAGTTGTCAAACATGTTATGTTATGTGTGGTTGTATTGTACCTTTAAAAAAAACAAAAAAAACAAAAACATATATATTCCAAAAGCACAGTTTAGTCTGAAGAAAATATCAGTGCCACAAATGTTAAATTCTAAATTTCTAGAATGTTTTTTTGTGAATTTGTAAGTAGTCCCCTGCGTCTTATCTCTCCTCCACAAGTGTTAGTGCTGAGATGTGTTAAATATCATTGCCCTGTCTATCGTTAGGATTCCATCTCTGATTTAATGGGTTCTGTAACGAGCTGATATCTATCTCATCCAATCAGAGCAGTCCCCAAGGAGCCAGGGGGCGGGGCTTACCCTTCTGTTTATGTGATGGGAAAAGACCACCAGACGGGTCCCATCATGTCCCCTGTGTCAGATGCCCTCCCATCCTCCTATATCCCTATGTCAGATGCCCTCCCATCCTCCTATATCAGTTTAGTGTTTAACTGAGATGGAAGAGGTCTAAAGTCAATAGTTAATTTGCAACTCTTTCTGTGTAGTTGGATGAATAGCATTTCAATTATCAGGGAAAAAAGGAAAAAAATCTGATTAGCATATTTTCAGAGAGGGGCGTGTCATGGGCAGAGGAGGTCATAGTTGAATGAAAGCACTTATGATTCATTGAGATAAGTGCACATCTCCAGAGACCTGTTCACAACGATATGGGGCTCTTTTCAATATTGCATTTGTACATGTGAGAGCTGGATCTAATTGAAAGATAAGATCTGCAGGATTTGTATTGAATAAATGAAGGTTCTCACACTGGACACCATTGTCCTGGCACTCCGAAAGGCCACCATTGCATTCTACAAGTGGCATCTCTAATGTTCTTCATACCAGTTAAAGATGGAGGATTCGTTGAGATGCTTTGCTTTTGCTTTGCTTTGCCTGGAATGTTCCAAAGCATGACATTCAACTTGTTTAAATATCCATAGAGACAACTTGGCCAGTTAGAGTTGTGGAGAGGCGAGTACCCGCACCATAAGAATGTATGTTTTTTTTAAAGGTATTTTTTAACAATATCACATGAATAAATGCAAGATATATAAGTATAATCTATATGCTATACTGTGGAACATTCCAGACCAAGCATTACAATAATGTATAGACAATTAAGTGGAATCAGCTCAGTAGCGCCACCTCAAAAATCAATTTACATTCAACCAATGGGAGCCTGGCTCAGAAAAGTTAGCATCAAAAATTGATAATGTCAGGACATGTAAAAAATGATATTATGGCCCCGCCCTAAAACCTACAGGAAATCAGCCATATTGGATCAAACCCGGGGTTGACTAAATCACTCATCATAATCTTTTGACCTCTCCTCCAACAGTTTTCATCAAAAACACTTCAAACTTGGCCAAAAGGCACAAAACCAACCATAATGTGCCATAACAGGTTATCAAATAACTTTTACATAAAATGTTGAGCATGGTCATGGTGATTTTTGTGTGTACACATTTCTGAGCTAGACGTAATGACTTGCAAATTAAGGCTCTCTCTATCTTGATCAGATTCAACAGGCATGTAAGTATTTATGGACTTATAATAAATATACATGTTTTTGTCAAGCTGGATCTCATCTCATGTAAAGGGACTAGATTCCTCAGCTTTGCATCTGAGATGGGGAAGTTATCGCTCTTTTAACAGCTCAAGCTATGGTAAGCAGCTAAATACAGAAACAGTTTATTAAAAAGTGTTTTAATCATAATCAAGAATCAGCAGTGCGAAAAAAAACAACACAGCACTTCTGCTTTCATTTTGTTGTGTTTGTATGTCCAGTTAAAGACCTGTTGTGTCCACTGTTTTTTTTCTTTGTTTTCTTTTCTGACTCACGCAATGCATTGTGGTCTATACTGACCTGTCTAGTGACCAGCGCTGGACACTACTTTTCCAAAGTAACACCAGAAATATGGAATGACATGTCAAGCCAGGGTTGAGAGGCCGCCCTCCCACTGAAGTGTGCCCTTCTGCGATTATACGGGTTCTCACTTATTACACTAATAAGTCATTTAGTTGATAAATCTGACATTGACTTAAGTCTTACTTGTAGTGCAGTGCCAAACAAACACATTTTGATTTTATAGATTGAAACATCAGGGTTTTTAAAAATGTGCATTTATTCCAGAGACGGGGAAAATAGACGGAGCTAAAGACATTTGAGGACGTTGAAGTCACAGTTAGTTCCAATGGGACACCCACACAGTTTACCAATGCGAGCGCCTTTACGGACTGCACACAGCTCCCCTGCATCACACTGAGGAGGACAGGTAAGGAGAGAGGAGGAGAGTGAGGAGAGGAGGAGGAGAGGAGGAGAGGAGGAGAGTGAGGAGGAGGGAGATCGAGATTTCACATGACCATTTTCAGGCAAAACATGACCATTTTCAGGCAAAACAAACACAAACATGCCATCAGACATTAGATAAAATATGAGATAAAGATTAAGCATAAATAAATAAAAACAAAAATAAAAACATGTCATGGTTTAGACACCCATGTATATATGTATGTATGTATGTATGTATGTATATATATGAGATATTAAAAAAAATGCAGGAAGTAGCGGTGAACAGAACACCTCTACCTAGGTCATAAACATTGGAAATTCATTCAAGATGTACTAGGGACATTTTACACACAGGAAAGACATTTTAAACCATCATTTAACAAAAGGTGTCATTTATTATTATTAGTCTAATCATAACTATTGTGTAAGATGAATAAACTTTGGCCCTGGTGTATGTTATGATTGTTAGGTATTAGTTATGGAATTACCTCTACATCTGTCATCTGGTGCTCGTGTCCAACCGGGAAGTACAACAATTATAAACGCAAAATAAATGGTCATTGTTACCATGGGGACCCAGCCCAGTTTCTTCTCTGAGGACGGCAGCTGTTTGCCTTTTAACTTCTCCAGAACTTCCTGTAGAGCCTCAATCTGTGGAGTGGAAAGAAAGACTTTCATCAACATCATCCAATCTTTTTGTGGTTTGAATCCCACTCCCCAGATCATATTGTTGTATCCATAGGTAAGATACGTCATAAAAAATCTGCAGCTTAACTATTGACATTTTATCTTCCCCCATCTCCATTAAACATGACAGAAGATGGGAGGACATCTGACACATAAGGATATAGGAGGATAGGATGGCATCTGGCACAAACACACAGGAGAATGGGAGGGCATCTGGCACACTACAGGGATAGAGATAGATCGACACATACACACATAGATAAAGGAATAGGAGGGCATCTGGCACACAGAAATATAGGATAGGCTGGCATTTGACAAACAATATCAGACAAAGGAAGGGCATCTGACACAGTGATAACGGTCAATGGAAGGGCATCTGACACACACATACACCCATATTTCTCACCAGTTGCGTCTCCTCTTGCGCCTTCAGTGCGTCGTCTGCGGCTGATCGCTCCTTCATCACCTCCTCGCAGCGCAGTACCCCCAGGAGCCAGCACGAGGCGCCAATGAGCAGCAGCGTCGTACCTCGCACCATGGCTTCAGCCCTCCCCCAAATGTGTCCGGAGAAATCTGTCCCGGCACTCCGAAAGGCCAAGATTTATACCAGAGCGGTGACGTGGTTAAAGACATATTTACCTCAGAAAATGAGGAAGAGGCTGGGGTCACGAAGGAGTCAACAGCGTGGCGACCTCTGAACTCAAACAGGAGATAAAGAGAGAGAGAGAGGAAGAGAGAGAGGAAGGTAGAGGGAGGAAGGGGAAGAGGGAGGGGTGGAAAGGGGTGAGGAGGAGAGTGGAGGAAGAAGAAGGGAGAGAGGGAGGAAGAGGTTTGGGGAAAGTGAACCCAAACAGGAGATGAATCACACAACTTCCTGCATGCGTCAAATATCAAGTAAGATGGAAGTTCCCATTGTAGAAAGGAAGAGGAGTTGAAATTTGACCCATTGCGTATCTGATCCATCCATCCTTCAGTGTCTCTGGGCATAGTGGCTGAGTGGCTAGCACTTGCCTCACAGCAAGAAAGTTATGGATTAGATTTGAAGGATAGGTCGAATACAGAGGACAAATTTCTCTTTCTGAATTACAAAAACATTCTGTCCCTCTCCTCTTCATCCTCTGCTCCAACTGACCCTCTGTTCTGCTCCATCTGACCCTCTCTGCATCCTCTGTTCCATCTAACCCTCTCCTCTGCTCAATCTGCCCCTCTCCTCTGCACCCTCTGCTTCGTCTGACCCTCTCCTCTGCTCCATCTGCTCCTTCCACGGTTCCATCTGACTCTATCCTTTTGTATCCTTTACTCCATCTGCCCCTCTCCTTTGCATCCTCTGCTCTATCTAACCCCCACCCCACCTCCCCACCACCCCCCTGCTCCACCTGACCCTCTCCTCTGCATCCTTTGTTCAGATTTACATGCATAAACAATAAATAAATCCCATATAAAAATCCCATTATAACCCATATATCAACTAATTCTCCTCTGGACAAAATCCTATCCTTCTGAACAAAGAAGGTAACAAACAGGTAACACAATACTACCCTCTAGTGGTGAAAAAGTACTAAATAGAGTGCAGTGAGTCTGTTTCCGGAGCAGCCAGTCCCTTCTACATTCTGTTTGTATCTAGAAGGGTCTGGAATTGGACCATAAAGAGTGACACATATCTGTCCTAACTTGGGACGGTCCAACCACAGCTGCTAATTTGTATCACGTGTCTCTCAAATGCAGAAAACATCTCCTTTCGAAAATTCTGTTGGTGCTTTGATTGTTGATTCTACACAAATCCGTGCTGTTTCTCACAGCTGGTGTACACTCACTGCAACTGCGTTCAAGACTCACATGGGTCCTGCTAGACTTAGAAAGTCATTCAAATCAATGCGACCTGCCACACTGACCCCGGCAGAGTGCTGGTCAGGGTGAGGCGCAGGGAATATGAAGGAATACTTCTATGGGGTATTAAGACATGCTACACATATCATATTTAGATCATCATCTTACCTTTCAAGGCAAGTTTATTTGTATAGCACAATTCGTACACAAAGTAATTCAAAGTGCTTTATAAGTGCTCTTATAAGAATAAGAAGGACATTAAACTCACAATACAACAAATCAAAACATAAATAATCACAAATAATCATCATAAGATTAACATTAAAGGAGAAAAGTGCAGAATAAAAACCTTTCAGTCATATGCACACCTAAACAGAACTGTTTTGAGCCTGGATTTAAACATTGTCAAAGTAGAGGCCTGTCTCACATCTTCAGGAAGACTGTTCCAGGTTTTAACTGCTTAAAACTGAAACGCTAATTCCCCATGTTTAGTGACTGGGCACCAGCAGGAATCCTGCCCCTGAGGTCCTCAGAATACGAGATGGTTCATATGGCACTAACATGTGGGAGATGTACTTTGGTGCTGGTCCATGGAGAGACTTGTTCACAAGCAGAGCTGCTTTAAAGTCTATTCTCTGAGCCACAGGGGCCAGTGCAGAGACCTGAGCACAGGACTGAACAGCAGCGTTCTGGATGTACTGGAGCTCGTTTGGAGAGGCCAGTGAGCAGGTCGTTACAGTAGTCTAACTTACTGAAGACAAACGTATGGATAAGTCTCACCAACTCTGGTTTTGACAATGTACCTTTTTTTTTTTGCAATTTTTTTTTTTTTGCAATTTTTTTTTAGATCTAGACCTAGATTTAGAAAATCTGCAGATGTTACTGATTTGATGTGGCTGTTAAAGTCCAAGTCTGAGTCCATTATTATTTTCATAGTTTTGTAAATGCTATATTCACTGAAATCACTGTATTAACATATTTTATTAGTTTCACTCAGCTCTTAGTCTGATTGGTTAATTCGCCTGTCAATCACCTGTGTCCAAGTCAAATCAGGGAGGGAGAATACAGTTCCAGACCCACTTGCCTTTTCTTGTCTAGCTGTTTTAGATTCATGATGCTGTTTACAATGAACAAAATGCTAAATTATGATCTATATATGTTATAGTTTATAAAGCTGTCATCAGAATATTGCACATACCAGAATGGAGGTAAAATGAAGCAGACCACATGACCGCAGGTTTCAGTGATTAATTGACAGCAACTATAAATGCTAATAGTTTTAAGTATTTATAACAAATAAGTACTTATCTTATCATATGTTTTATTTTAATAGGGATAGATTCAACAAACATAGTTTAACAATGAATTAATAAGTATGGGGAAAAAACATTTTCAAGACTCAAAATTGTATTTGAGCTTCAAAAAATGTGTCTGTGTAATCCCACAGTCGTCCAGGTCTCCATCTCAAAGCCTGCTTTGAAGATAGTGAGGTAAAGATATTAGCCAGAGAAAATAAAATCCTTCCTTTGTGAACTAACAAATGGTGTGAGAATCCATCTTGCTGTGCAAGGTTATAATATATCTGAAGATGAAGTGAAAAACTATAGAAGGCTCAACATTTCTTTTTAAGTAATTGTCCAGTAAAACAATATTTTTTCTTTCATCAGAAATGTGTAGTGTCATAATTTCCTGTTAAATAAACAAATAATATAAAACATGATGGTAAATGTCTTGTAACTCTGGGTGTTTCGTACTTTGTGATATTCTGTGGTTAATCTCAGTTTCCCCACTTAAATCACTTTATGTTCCACTTCACTTTGCCTCCAGCTGCCTCCATTCAGGATTTGATTGTTTTTGTTTACACATTTTTAAAAGGTCTGTCTATAGTTTAGGACCATATACCCAAAAGGCCATAGTATATCTTCTTTAAACTCAAAAATAAGTGTGACTCTGAAAAAGAGCCCTCCTTTACACATTATATTACATTAAAGGGCCTATATTACGCTATTTCCTAATCTATATTATAATGTTGTTTCTTCATCACAAACAGAGAGTTTTGTTTTGTTTTGTTTCATTCACACATGTTTAACACACAGACCTGCATATTTATTACTTCTCACATATGGAAAACACTCTGTTCCATTTTGTGATGCTATGTGGTAATACAGGAGGTGCTCCACTGTGTTTTTAAACTCCATACACCTTCAGTAGAATAATTTTGATGATTTCAGCCCTAGAATTGCAAATCTTTACTGAATTACAGGTAAAACTTAGCTGTTAACTTAAAAACTACAACTCCATGACATTACAAGATGAAACATTGCATGATGTAGGACCTTTAAACCTTGAATGTAATGTGGCCACTCATGTTTGTATGGTGTTTTTTTGAACTATTTAGACTTTGTATTTGTAAAAATATTGTATAAATGATGCTGGTTCAGAGCTCAACCAAATGCAATGTGAGAGTGTGGGTGTTAGGTCCCTTGGATATGAGGTGGTAGGGTGGGCATTTGGTTTAAAAACAAACAAACAACTTTACAAATCACTTTGCAAAAATTTACCATAGCAAACTGATAAAAACAAGAAACAAACAAACAAACAAACAAACAAAAAAAACATCAGTAGCCTAAGCTTTAAGGAAAACATACATAGTTGTGTTGATTAATTTATAAGTTATATTTGAACAAAAAATGCAAAATTGTTAGTATATGCGCTCTTTTAGACTGAACATACTCGGAACATCATTTTACCAAACTCCAAGAGCCATGATGCACCGCTGCTCCGCGTTGCATTGTGGGTAATGTAGTCTTTATCTCCGCGGTGTATCCTTTTACACTGTGAGCGCTCTATAACTGCTCTGAACTACACTGACCATGATGCCTCGGCGTTTCCTCCCTTCCTGCTCGCTTCCTGCAGTCTGGGCCCTGCTGCTGCCGTGTGAACTGACGGGACACCGACTCCGAACCGAGCCCGAAGCCGCGACCGAGGCCCTCTCACCGGCATGTCGCCCCGCAGCCGCACCGCCGAAGTCCCCACGGTGTCCTGAAGTGTCCCGAGCCGGAGAGGAGCGCTGTCACACGGACTACACCTCTGGGCCCGTCCCGCTGGCGATGCTCCGACAGTAGACCCGGGATCCACAGCCACAGCAGCCGAACAAGAGCCCTCTTCCCCCCGCCCCCCGCCGCAGGTGAGTGCCGCTTACCTGGGCCTGCGGTGCCGCAATGGGACAGCTGCATGGAGCCATGTAAGCTCTGTCTTTTGTTAGGGGGAGTGATTCGACTGGGATTGGCAAATAAAGCACAATAAACCAAGACATATCTGCATAGCCCACCATTCTCAGCTATATGATTCATGAGCAAATGTAACTTATTAAGTACAACTTTTTTTTAACAGGGAATGTGGGGATAGCTTTAATAACAAAGCTTTGCTTTTCATGTCCATAGAGCCCATTCTCAATTTGCAATGTTATATATGTATCTGTTTCTCAAACATTTTATGCAAGTGTCATAGAAAGTGAAAAAAAAAAATCTGAAACGACTTTGAACTTATTTAGATAAAAAAAATATATATATATGCTACACGTCCAGTGGTGGAAGAAGTAGCCTTGTCAATTTTATTAGCCTACTTAAGTAGAGGTACAGATATTGAGCAAAATAAACAAAAAACAACAACTCAAGTAAAAGTATAAAAAAAAATAAAGAAAAAATCTACTTGAGTAAAAGTATTAAAGTATCAATTTAGATTTACTTAAAGAGTAAAAAGTAAAAGTATTTAGTGCATATTTTGAGGTATTACAAGGTTTCAAATGTATTTATGTTGATAAAGATTTGTGCTTTGTAGGCTTATATTTTTGTTTGCTCAATTTATGAACTTAAAAAAAAACTCGGCAGGTCTCAAACAATGATAAAAAATGCTTTTACTTTTCAGTCCAGTTAAAAAATGTAGTGAAGTAGAAAGTACAGATACCTGCTCTCAAATGTAGTGAAGTAAAAGTAAAACATATCCACTTTAAAATCTCCTAGTAAAGTAAAGTACAGATTCTTAAAAATTGATCTTAAGTACAGTACTTTACTACTTTTACTTTGTTGCGTTCCATGACTGTGGTAGTTACATGGTGGTTTACTGTTGTTCTTATAGACTAAGGCTACTGTGGCCAATCATTTTATCATTTATTATATTATGTGTGAGACATATTAGTCATAGAACTGCACAAACAATATGTCTCAAAAATAACAATATTGGTAATTAAATTAAATGTTTTGGAACAATACTACAGTTTTGAAAGTAAGATTTTAAAAAGGCAGATTATTATCTATGACATCTGTATTTTGTTTTAATTAAAATGAATCTATATGTAATTTATTGTCTCAAAAATATAAAATACTACAAATGAATCAATGAATGAGTCAACATCAGCCACAGTTCATATTTATTTATTTGTTTGTTTTATTATTTCAGGAGTGTTTTAGTGAATATGTTTTTTAAATGTATTGTTTTCCATAGATTAAGATTATGGTGGCACAAATTATTTTATTTGACTAACTTAATTTCATTTAATTTGTGTAGTATAATTATCGCGTACTGCCTATATTTAATTTACCCAGTCATTTTTGACCAGTGTAGTCTCTTTTATGAGTTTATGATAATACAATAAGCAACTACTTTTGTGATGCCATTATATAGTCAGTATATAATTTACTTTAGACTGTGAGGGAGAATTGTAGGCTATGGTCTCCTGTATTAATGGGAAACGCCATTTGTTTTTTGCTGTTACAACTGAATTTTCTTATCTTGGTGTATGCTAGGATATTAGGATTCCAATTCCAGACCTGTAGGTGTTGTTTTTCTTTGTTGATTCTTCACTATCAGAGAACCTATAGTTTTCTTTTTAAATGAAGCTACAGTACATGTAGGTCTAGGCCACACACTGAGCAGAGGAGCTGAGAGCGGAGAATGTGTGAAGATTTGGCAAAGCTCTGGTGCCAAACAGCTGCAGAGTGAGGAGGAGGAGGAGGAGGAAGTGGAGGAAGAGGAGGGAGAGGTGGGAAATGAGGAAGAGGAGGAAGAGGAGGAGGAGGAGGAGGGAGGGAGGTGGGAGTAGAAGAAGTGGAAGAAGAGGAAAAAGAGGAGGGAGAGGAGAACGAGGGGGGGAGAGGAGGAGAACGAGGGGGAGAGGATGAGGTGAAGGGAGAGGATGAGGTGAAGGGAGAGGATGAGGTGAAGGGAGAGGATGAGGTGAGAGGGAGAGGATGAGGTAGAGGGAGAGGAGGAGGTAGAGGGAGAGGAGGAGGTGGAGGAAGATCAGGAGGAGGTGCTGTGGCTGTGGTTCTTTCACTCAAATACCTCGGACTAATGCCAAATGTATTTCCTCCAACAATGGACAATAGAAAATGATTAAAGCTGATGGTAAGATTGGTAGGCTGCCTGAATATATACTGAATAGTGGCTGTTTGACATGGTTTGGTAGAATAGTATAGTGCATTTAAGACATGAACAATATGACATGGTTAAACTAGGGTGAAACAAAGGCTAGATGAGAACTTAAAGGAACTGTATGTAGCCTGCACTCTTATTGTTATTAAAAAAAATGTACTACAGTCACATCTGAACCTGGGTTGCTAGTGCCTTAACTTGCAGATAGAGAACACATACAAGTTTTTCTCATTCTCAGTAAATGGACAGGTCATGCCTCATGTGAAAGCTCAGAACCTCCAGAATTCACTCTTTGAGCTGCAGAGGCTGCACTAGCACTGATTCATGATTGACTGCAGGTGCTGGAGTTTAGATAGTGACGATTCAGATCAGAGAGAGCCCTTTTTAGTCCTTTTAAAGAATTCAGCAGTGAAACTGGGAGACTCATGCGTGGCTTATTCTGCTTTCTGATTGGATAATCTTGTTGAGAACCACAACACCAAGTTTTAACAAATTAACAGGACCTCATGTCCAATGTTTTTATTTAATTAAGAATGGAATAACAACTTTTATCAGTAAAAGAAATTTGATTTGAACAGGTCTACCTTCTATCTGTAGACACAGATGAGTCAAATTTATGAAATTTAAGTACAACTAACCCAGGATCAAACCGGGACTGACACAGGATTTTTGAGGCTTTGTCCCAAACACCGTCAAATAGGTTGCAGATAGATTGTAGGATTTGATGATGTCATCATATTTACTGTTTATGAAAGAAATATATAAACTTATGCTCCACATTAAGCTGTATTGTTATTTGTTAGGGAGCTACCTATTTTGCCTTGTCTTAATTGTATATATCTTAAATTAATAATAGTAATTTAGCTGAATTCATCCATATTAAGTAATTATTGGATTTATATAGTGCCTTTCAAGACATCCAGAGTGCATTATTCATTTATTCCACACTTGGTGGTGGTAGGCTTCTAGTTATTGTAGTAGCTGTAGCTGACCTGGGGAAAAATAATAGGCAATGGGTTTCTTGCCTAAAGACACAACAATGACAACAAAGCTTTTGTTTTTTTCCCCCACTGGAATACCAGGTGCCACAGTGGGCTCCTGGTATTCCCAGAGGTCTCCCATGCAAGTACTACCAGGCCTGGCCCTGCTTAGCTTCTGAGATCTGACGAGATCAGGCTTTGACAAGCCGGTTTGGCCATAAACAATTTGCCTCTGTATATTTCTTCAATAGTATTTTAAACTGGCTTTTTATCAGATCAGAAAATTAATTATGATTATCAGTCACCATTTTGATTAGATTTATTAGTCTTATTAAAACAATACAGTCTTTCAGTCAGTACCATTTAAAATAGACATAAAATGTGTTTTTTCAGGTACATTATTTATAGTGAGTAGATCACCGTTTTACACAATATTGAGCTAAAATGGCTCAATAATAGAAACAAGTCCATTGATTTTCTGTTCAAAACTGTAGAACCGATACACCTGCCTCTTCATAGTGGCATTTCAGTGTAGTAAGCATGTTTTTTAGCTTTGAAAAATGGCTATGAAATTTTTAAGCTCTATATTTACAGTGCTGTGAAAAAGTATTTTCCTCCTTACTGATTTCTTACTTTTGTTGCACCTTTGTCACTCTTAGTCATTTCAGAGCAAGCAAACTTACATATTAGACAAAGATAACTCACAAGTAAACACAAATTGCTGTTTTAAGGTTAGATTTTATTAAGGGTTTTCCCTTAATAAAGCCATCTGAACCTACATCGACCATGTGAAAAGTAATTGCCTCCTAAACCTAATGTCTGGTTGAACCCCCCTTAGCAGCAACAACTCCAGTCCAGTGTTTGCGATAACAGGCAATGAGTCTTTCACATCACTGTGGAGGAATTTTGGCCCACTCTTCTTTGCAGAATTTTATTTTTTAAGCCATTCAGAAGTGAACTTGCTGATGTGCTTTGGATCATTGTCCTGCTGCAGGACCCAAGTGCGCTTCAGGTCACAAACTGATTGCTGAACATTCTCCTTCGGGATTTGATGGTAGAGGGCAAAGTTCTTGGTTCCTTCAATCACAGCAAGTCATCCAGGCCCTGAAGCAGCAAAGCAGTAAACCATGACACTACCGCCACCCTGTTTCACTGTTGGCACGATGTTCTTTTTATCAAATGCTGTGTTCATTTTACGCCAGATCTAACGGGATGCACTCCTTCCAAAAAGTTCAACTTTTGTTTCATCAGTTCACAGAATATTTTCCCAAAAGCTTTGGGGATCATCAAGATGTTTTTTGACAAAAGTGAGATGAGCCTTTATGTTCTTTTTTTGTCAACAGTGGCTTTCGCCTTGGAACTCTGCCATGCATGCCATTTTTGCCTGGTTGAGTCATGAACACTGACCTTTACTGAGGCAAGTGAGGCCTGCAGTAGTTTAGATGTTGTTCTAGGTTCCTTTGTGGCCTCTTGGATAAGTCGTCGCTGTGCTCTTGCGGTAATTTTTTTAGGCCGGCCACAGGTTCACCCCAGTACCATTCTTTCTCCATTTGTGGATAATAGCTCTCACTGTGGTTTGCTGGAGTCCCAAAGATTTAAACATAGCTTTGTAACCTTTTTCAGACATGTCAATTACTTTTCTTCTTATCTGCTCCTGTATTTCTTTGGATCGCGGCATGATGTCTTGGGTTCAATATGGTCTACTTCACCTTGTCAGGCAGGTTCTATTTAAGTGATCTCTTGATTTGAACGGGCTGGCAGCAGTTAGGCCTGTCTGTGGCTATGAAATTGAATTGTGCTTTCACAATATGATTAATCATATTGTTGTTCAATTAATAATTTCCTCATCATTTAACACAGGGAGCAATTACTTTTTCACACAGGATGATGTAGGTTTGGATAGTATTTTTCTCTTAACAAAGTCACCACAGTATAATATTCATTTTTAATAATTTAACTTTAATATTAAAATTTCTGTGATGATTTGAAACAATTAAGTGTAACACACAGTCAAAAAGGAAGACATCAGGAAGGTTGCAAATACTTTTTCACGGCATTGTATATATACTAAGCACAAATATTTGCGTGGCATGGTAGTAGTCTCGCCTCTCAGCAAGAAGGTCCTTGGTTCAATTCTGGGGTGGCGTGGGGCCTTTCTGCATGGAGTTTTCATGTTTTCCCCAGGCCTGCATAGGTTTCCTCTGGGTGCTCCAATTTCCCCTACCACAAAAAAAAAGGTGATTTTGCTGAATATGTCTCATTTAACATGAAAAAAGAGTTCAAATTTAAACTTTGTTAGTATAAGCATTTCATTTGGAGCAGAGTTCAGAGGGTTGCTGTAGACCTCTCCAGTAAAAAGGCCCAATAAACCTAAGCTGAAACAATTGGATCTTGATTCGATTTACTACACAGCCATAACCGATATGATTTTCAAAGCATTTCACTTATTTAATGCGCTATTAAAAAGTGCATTAAAGAAAGTCCTATGTAAACCTGTCTCTTTCACCTCTCTCCTCTGCTCTGTTCTCAGGTCAGACGATGGAGCGCTCGGGCAGCATCCAGGTGGACATCCCAGACTTCAGCAACTCAGTCCTGACCCACCTGAACCAGCTCCGGGTGCAGGGCCGGCTCTGCGACATTGTGGTGCACGTGCAGGGTCAGAGCTTCCGGGCGCACAAGGTGGTGTTAGCCGCTAGCTCGCCGTACTTCCGCGACCACATGTCCCTAAGCCAGATGAGCACGGTCTCTCTTACCGTCATCCGGAATCCGTGCGTGTTTGAGCAGCTGCTGTCTTTCTGCTACACCGGGCGGCTCTGTCTGCAACTAGCTGACATCATTAGCTACCTGACAGCGGCTAGCTTCCTCCAAATGCAGCACATCATCGACCGGTGTACTCAGATCCTGGAGGGCATCCACCTGAAGATTAGCCTGGCAGACCTGGAGGAGGAGCAGAGGGAGGAGGGGCCACGCACAGGTCAGAAGCAGGGATTTCATATTATTCTATTAAGATTTATTTCAAATATATTTTTCTCATATAAAACAAGAAAATATGGCTTTTATACTAATAAGGGATATGAGCATAGACATAAAAGAAACCTTAAATAAACCTTTCTTAAAGGAACTATATGTAGCCTGGTCTTACTTGGTTAGGTTTCAGAGAACTTCTCAAGGCTTCTTAAGAACCTAAACACCAAATAAATGGGCCATCAGGTCCAACGTTTTTGTCAACATTACATTCGTCATCGATAAAAGCTATATTCAGTTTTTCAGGTTTAGCTCATATCTGGGGAAACAATTCGTTTAAGAACCAAGACAACTTGGCCATCAAGTACAATATTTTTTGTAATTGGAAATAAATAAACATAACATTTGTTTTCAATTAGGCAGTATTTGAAACATGTTTTGAACATGTTTTCCTTGAATCCAGGGACATAGATGCAATGTTTAATGCTATAATTTGTAAATGAAATTGATTCATGATTCAATTAAAATTGTATTAATTGCTCTTATTGCCATTATTCCTTTTACCATGATATTTGGAGAATTCTACATCCCAACAATTGCATCCCTAGAAGTTTATTTAAAGATTCTATATTTCACAGAATAGATTTTTATCAGTGTTAAGCCATGTATTAATGCTGTTACCTCCTCAAAAACATACCTGGAGTTGTGTTTTTTCAGTTGTTTGAGTAACACTTTATTATTAGTATGTCTACATCTCCAAAACTCAAAATGCTCTGTTCCACCCTCAAGCAGTAGTTTTCAAGTTAACAGCTACCTTTTACTTCACTAGAATCATTTGGATGATTTCAGCCCTGGACTTGCCAGTCTCTACTGAAGGAGTATGGAGTTTAAAAACACAGTGGAGCACTTTCTGTATAATCACATTGCATCGCAAGGTGGAACAAAGTGTTTTCTGTTTGAGAGAAGAACTCAACCTAAATATTGGTCTGTTAAATGCGTGAATGAAACAAAACACAAGTATGTTTTTGATGAGGAAACATTGTAACATAGATGAGAAAATAGCACAATTCATTTTAAGATATCTTTAAGATAGTAGTATAACTGATTGATTTCACTTTGTGGTCTGTGCTGGTCCTCTCAGGCTCTGCGCGGGCTCGCTCTCTGGAGTCCGTGGTCCGCTCTGGGCATAGTCTGCGTCTACTGGGACCCAGGGCAGAGGAGGCTGAGACCCCCCCAGAGGAGCCACCTAGTCCTCCTCCTCCGGTTGAGCACAGCGGGGCCAAAGAACCCGTACTCCGCATCAACCGTGCAGGACAGTGGTACGTGGAGACTAGCAGCGAGCCGGAGAGGAGCGCCAGTGTGGACGACTGCAGCCAGGATGGTGAGGAGCAGGGCTTAAACAAGACATTGTGCATGTGTCTTCTATGTGGTTATAATCTATGAAACCCGTGGATCAGTATATTATAATTTGGACATTTAAAATCGCAATACTGATCTAAAAGGACTTAATAAAAGAAACAAGTATGCTGATTTCAGCGTTCCACCATGAAAACTGTGGTGCTCAGTGGGAAGTGAAACGTCATTGCAACAAAGATTCTTCTCCGTGAAGTTGCCCCCCATCAATCGCACTCTTGCACAAAAACTATGTCAATCATTTGTGCTTTGCTTGTGCTGGTTTGTGCTACAAGAAGTTTTGCTTGTGCTGCTTTACTTTAACTCCTGCAAAAGTCTGCAAAAATTCTTTTGAAGGCTGGATCTTGCTTTAGAAGCTGCCAAATCTACCATAATCTCAAGCATAAATGCTCTGATCTGAAATGTTATATTGTTATGGTGAGTGTATAAAGAACTGCTGATAAGCAGATGGCTTATCAGCAGTCAGTATAGACCGACACTCAATATGAGGGACAATCAAGCACAAAAGAATAGTATTTTAACAAATTATAGCCAGAGGAAGCTGAACATTACAGAGCTTTTCACTTTAAGATTAGTTTAAGGACAGTGTACAGTTATTGTAATAATACAGTTATCATTACTTGAGCCAAACCGGAGAAGAAGTGACTGGTGATTTGTTGATTTTATTACAAATAAATGCTTTCAGTTCAGATCAAATTTAGGAGTTGATTCTGTTAGAAACATTGCATCTCCTGAAACATGTAACAGAATGCCTAATAACACTAGACTTGTACTTAACAATATTTAAGTACATTTATACTGGTGTACCTGTCTCAAAATACATAAGTGATCAAGGATTTTTCTCTGTCCGCTCTTGGAGCCTTTACACCCCACCCTGACCTTAATGTATACATTTCATGCTTTAAAACTATGATCCATAGATGCCAACTTGATCACTTTAAAAATGATCTGCCAGTAAGACCATATGAAACAGAACTCACTGCGCACAAGGACAAGTCATTCAGTCCCATGCCCAAGAATTCCTGTGGACCCTCACTGTACAGTCAGTCAGACGCTTAGACACTTAAGAGCGTCTGGCACATCAGAACATCAGAAAAAAACAGAAGCTCCAAAGTGCAGCAAAGACTTCAGAGGGAGAGTGATGTTTAAACCACATTCCCCACCCTCAGGTGACGGATTGGAGTGAAGTGGCATCCTCTTCTCCAACAGCTTGAGCTTCACTGCAGGTTCAGGATTCGTTTTGAAAAAGGACTGTAGTTATGTGTGCCTTGTGCTGATGTGTCTCCCTGTATCCAAAACCTGGAAAGGCCTTGGACTGAAGTGAAAACTGTATTGGACAACAAACATTATGTCCAAAACCAGTTCATTACATAAATAGTAGGCTACATGAGGGACATTATAAAAATAAATAGACTTCCCTAAAGCTGTATGTGTGCTGAGGTGAACCCAAACTGCGTATTGTCCTTTGACAAAACAGAAAAAAACGTTCATCAAATGACATGATCGAACACAAATCATTTGACACATTTTAATTGCTGATTCAACTCACTTCTGTGTTCATGGCAGTATGCAGTTGAGTCTAGTCAAAATGACTTAACTATAACAGGACAAAGAAAGTGTAAAATTAATGTGTGTTTGTATCTGCATTAAAGTGTAGCGTAAGGACATGGTTTCCATAGTTTGGCCACATGTCAGAGGAGATCACATGTTATCAACGCTGAAAGTATAAAATATAAATCAAAAGCAATTCATTAAATGATGTCATATAACTGCAGTAAAAGTAATTAATCATTTTTGAAATCTTCTAGCACAAACTAAAATTGTCACAGCACAAACGAAATACAAACAATTTGTATAGTTTTCTTTTGTTTTTGAGTGCTATTTAGCATTTTGGGTAACTGGATGACATCATCATCTGTAAATAAAATGTCTAATATCTTAAGAACCATAATAGCTCAAACAAAACTTTTTTACAGCATAACAGCTGTAACAGCACAAAAGCATTTGTAAGCTTCCTGGGCAGCTGGGTGAGCCAAAACTGGCCTATAAAAGAATTGTTAATATCTCAAATATTAAAGTAGCACAAACCAGACTTTTTGCAGTACAAACCAGCACAAGCGAAGCACAAATGATTGACATAGTTTTTGTGTATTTGTGCGTTTGATGGGGGGGGGGCAACTTCAGAGGTCAAAACTGGGCATGCTGTCACACATCACACACATCACGCTGGCACGTAGCAGATTTGTTTGTCATTTGCATCAAAATGATTATGTGACACTACCGAATCCTACACTTACCACGATTAAAGAAAATGAAATTGGAGAACAAAGTAAGTGCAGAGCAGTGGGCGTGTACCGTCGGTGGTTAAAATGGGGGTAGATCGGAGCAATGACATCTTGAGTACAGGAGAATAAAGATTACTCAAACTTGCATGACTCATTCTAAATACAAGTTCGAGATGGTAAATGAGAAAAGAAACAACTATAACATGGTTAAAAGCTCTAAAAAGTTGTTTGCATAATGGTTCTGCTTTAAATGGCCTGTACCTATGCCTGAACTATGAGTCAGGAACATATTTTAGTTTGAACCTGCCCACTTAGTCATTTCTGCCATTCAAATATTGCACCATGACACAGAAACAATGGTGTCATGGGGCTGTTTACATACAGCTTTCCTTTTCTCTGCCTACTTACATTTTTAGTCACTGCACTATGTCAGGGAATCAAGTGTCTGGGATAGTGTCAGGCAGTTGGTTCATTGGATGAAAAGAGGTGACCCTGTCAGTAGCTTCTGTATTGGTTATTACCCGAGACAATCCTTTGTAAAATGAATACATAGGGTATTATGCAAAAAAAATAAAAATAAAAAATGTATGTCTTCAGGCCTGAAGATGTCATCCATGCATTTTTCAGCAAAATCCAGTACATTCCCTTTAACAGCAACAATCATGTTTCTACTCACCGGATACTGCAGCTATTCAATTAGGGATTTAACTGTATGTGTGGTAGTTGTGATGTTTTGGGTCATAATTTGTAGTAAAATATTCACTTCTGGCTAGCATTCTCACTTCACAGCAAGAAGATCCCAGACAGGGTGATTTGGCTTTAAATTTTGATTGTGATAATAAAAAGAGAATTTTGCGATAATGTAACCTTCACTAGACTATAGGGAAAATACCTAATGACAAGCATTACAATTGTGATTAGATTTGCCATTTATGTTTTAATAATAGGACTCTGGGCAAGGTTCACATTTTAAATGCATCCAAAGGAATAGACAAATAGACTGAAATATGAACTGTCAAGGTAAAGGTTTTGTAGATTTCTCATAGTTTCTAGATCAGTAACAACAGTTTTCTGATGTCCCTTTACAGTGGACCGAGTGCATATTAAGACGGAGCGCTTGGAGGAGTGGATGGGGGCAGAGTCTCAACAGGAAGAGGGCGGGGCTATGGAGGAAGGTACTGTGATGATTGACAGCTCGGGGCGCAGCACAGTTGTCACGGCAACGGCTGTGGGGGCCATAGCGACGCGCAGCAACATCCAGCCGTCAAGCAGCTTCAGCGAGACAGAGAGGTGAGAGAGAGGGAAGGAGAGGAACCCAGAATATATATTACTCGTTTACGTATGGTGCATTCTTGTGGCTTTAATTCCGTTTTAAACATGCTTTTGGTCACCTTTGGATAGATAGATCGATAGATTTCATTTCTTTTAACTGGAAATAATGTCTACATTTGGAAAACACATTTAACTACGCCTCTGTTTCCAATGTGGTATTTAGGGGTTGTAGCTCCCTCTGCTGTTAGCAATGGGAATGAACAATGGCAAAGTAAACAAATAAAGGCCTCAGAAAATGTGAATGCTGTGTGAATAGAGCCATGCATTTATTGTGAACAAAATTTCACTGCAGAACAAGTCTGGAGATGAATTATGGGATTAAGAACTGAGCCGAAGTCTATGTTTTACCTATGAAACAACAATCCGGGCAAAATGCAAACTGAGCATTTTTGAGGTTAATGGATTAAGGAAACAAACGTGATTACAGCAAAAATACAGCTCCAGATATGTTTTTGATGAGGGGACACCAACATGGCTAAAGCTAATACGTGTCCTTTAAAAAAATAGAAAAAGCTTTATAGTTAACTGTGTATTTGTTATGCCAAGTAACTTTGCATTTTCGTTCTTTAGTTTTTAGATGCATCACCGATTCTAATAAAAAGATTCTGAACTGAAGCAAACACTCATAATCGGAATTTTAAGTTTAATGGAGGCCACCGCTCTGCCTGTTTATTTTCCCTGTGTCTATCACTCTGTGTCCTGCCTGCTCTCTCTCGTCACTGAGAGCAGCAGCTGTACAGACCACCGCTTCCCTGTTGGTGACCTCTCCACTGTCCAGGGCCGGCCCAGCCTATAAGCAGGCTAAGCAGCATATTGAAAAAATATATATATTTATATTGAAAATAATATATGTAAAGTTTTATTGGAAACAAGGCTTGTGTTCACAGTAGCCTAAATATCCCTCTCAAACTTTTAAATTTGTTTTTGTTTATCTGTAGTAGCAAAATATCTGCTGCCGAGGTACAATTGAATGGCTGTTAGAGTTAGATTGAAACTTAGTAAGGTTAAGTTTATCTAAAATCATAGGCAATGCATCAAGAACACAAGAAGATAATTGTTTTGGGAACGGCGAGAGGACTCAAAATAGTCTATTGCTTAGTTATTACTCTATTGGACTTGACAGGATAAACAGTGAAGCAGGGCTTTTATATAATATGCAAAAGATATATATCTGAGCAACATGGACACAGCATGGTGAATCAGCTTATTCAATTGCCTGTTTTTGATTGGTGTTTTTTTCTTCAGCCATCAGCTAGGCCTCTGAATGTTTAGGCTACCACAGGTTGCTCCTGTTAGCAAATCAGTCACATTTGCTGGACGACTGAAAGGCATGTGAATGAGTCGTCACTGGTGAATGTGTATTGTATAGGCTAATTAATATGCACATTTATGTGAATTGTCCACTAATTATGTATGCAAATTAATGTTGTGTTACTCAACTTCATAATATAGTGACTATAGTTAGTTATTTTTTGTTACAGGTAGATGGTACTCAGTTACTCTAGTAGGCTACATTTACGTCAGTAACCCTCTTTTAAAATTAAATTGTAATGGTGGTCTGACAACAAGTTTTGGTTAAAGCACTACTTTGTACTTCTATGTGAGTAGCCAATATTTTGAAGTGTACTGTTACTTGAGTACAACTTTTGGCTTTAGCCCGACCCACCTCTGCATTTTATGATGCAAATGTAAACCCACTGTAGCCAACTGGAACACGTTAAAATCCACCAGAAACCTGGAAAAAAAATGTCTAGAATTTCAAAAATCTTCTGGAGGAAGATCTAGACCCCCCTTACATGTTCTGCTGCTGTTCCTGTGGCTATAGTAGTTGTGACAAATTCAGCTTAAGGCCCCCTGAAAGCTAGTTGTCACTGTCACACAGTGGCCCGCGGAATATCTCGCCGTTCAAGATTTGACTGAGACTTAATTTTGTTCACGTTTAAGTTTTCAGGAAAAGACGCTCACACCTAACACCAAAAGTTGCGCCGCTCCATTAGCTTGTAGCATAAACTTTTTTCCCTGTCTGAGATGGAGACGGCTTCATGTTACGCACTCAAAAAGCAGCTTTAGTGCAAAACATGCAGATAAGCTGTTGAACTCCACGCTGTGTCCTTACAGAAGACAGAGGCATGTGGGTTGTAGTTTCTCTAATAAAAATCTGCATAGAAGCAAAGTAGATGGTACTGCTAACAGCTGCTCTGTAGTAGATGCGCTGTTATAACGCAAGCATCTCCCACTTGCTAAACTAATCCCTGTTGCAAAAAAAACAATGCAATCAGCCATTTAAAGAAAGCAATTATGTTAAATAAGAGTCATTACTTCATCCTGCAGCTCTGCATATTTAAAAAGATAGTCACTAAATTGAATCGTGAGATAACCGTGAGATAGATTCCTACACCTAGTACACAGACAATGGCCATCAAGATTTTGTGATTGTGTTATTCATTTAATGAAGTGTGTTAGTGTGTTTAATTCTGATGACATAATGGTGGTGTCCAGGTTCAGTCCCACGGGGAGTGTGGTGGTGCTGGCAGACAGGCAGAGAGCCAAGAGTGAGTCCCCCAACCGAGCAGACGAGCTCAGGCAGCCCAGCTCTCAGGTACCCAGCACGTGTGTATGTATGTTCAAGAAGACATAGATCAGGCTGTGCTCATGTAACATCACATCATTTTAGAAGCCCTATAGTTTAAAATTGAGCTGGAGGCCTGTACATATGAAACACAAACTGGCACCAAGTTCAGCATTTGCTCTGTCAATGAATGAATGCTTTACTCATATCTAAGTGGTCCCAATATTCAACCACATAGATGTGATTGTCAGCTCAAACCATTATAAGCCATAAGAAGATCCCAAACAAATAATGATAAGGCTCAAATTTGTGAATCAGAAATGTGAATTTTTTCTCCCATAGTTATAATGGCCCCTGCTCTACATCGGTAATTATGACGTTTTCAAATACTAGCATGAGAACCCAACCTGTCAGTCTCCACTCACAGTAGGTGCATTCATGCACATGGAGGTATGAAGTAAATCTCTTAACTTTGTTTCTTTCAGGGAGAGGAGCACGCAGCCTTCGATATGGGGGGATATGAGGATTACCTGAGGGAGCAGGTGGGTGACCGCTGGTATAGGTACAACCCGAGACTCACCTGTATCTACTGCTGCAAGTCCTTCAACCAAAAGGGCAGTCTGGACCGCCATATGCGCTTGCACATGGGCATCACACCCTTCGTTTGCCGCATTTGTGGGAAGAAGTACACGCGCAAAGACCAGCTGGAGTACCACATCCGCAAGCACACGGGCAACAAGCCCTTCCACTGCCACGTGTGCGGCAAGAGCTTCCCCTTCCAGGTAACATGGGCACACTTCCCTATCAGGTATACCCCTCTTTGGTACTCGCCCACACTTCAGGTACTCACCCATTTTAGGTATGGACCCTCTCCTGGGTACACAGCCACACACGCCCACTCCATATACTTGCTCATATAAGGTATATAGGGAGTATATACCTAATATGGGCATGTACCTGGAGTGGCCATACATGCCCACTCTTTTTGGTACACATTTCTTGTTGGGTACATGCCCACATTCCAGGTAATGGACAAGCATACAGACTGGGCAATGAAATAAATTGGTGTGTTTTTTATTGTCTGCATTGTAAAAACTGTACTCGGGCAGAGTCACAGGTACATCTGTGACCAACTCATTGGCTTTCAGGCTCCTCTTGTGACTATGTTTGATAAAAAGACAAAAGAAAAAGAAAACAAAACCTAACTGCTTGGCAATCTTTTCTATGAAAGCTGACAATTGGGAGTGTGAATTGCATGTATTTATTCTTTTTAAATGACTTTATAAACCATGAAAGCAACCTAAACTATTTATAATTTTTCTGCTATACCAAATTATCCTTAAACACCATGTTTCTTCCTTTTACTCAGGCCATCCTGAACCAGCACTTCCGTAAGAACCACCCCGGCTGTGCCCCACAGGAGGCCCAGAGCGCATCTCCAGAGACCACCATGGTGACCTCCAGAGGGGGCCCCAGCGACGAGGCCTCTCCCAGCCAGGATGAGCCAGAAGGGGGCAATGGCGGCGGAGGTGGGGGTGGCTATGGAGAGGGTCCCCAGGCCTCCGTATCCACTACAGGGCCCGACTGACGACACAGAATATGGGGCAAGGGAGGGGCTGGGGAGCCGCCAAAAAAGGGGAGAAATCTCAGAGTCCAGACTGAGATTTGACCGCTTTAAAATACAAGAGATGTGTTACAAAAAATGGAGAATGCAAAATACCACATACTTTTCATTTCTGGAACCTGGCACATGAATGTAAATGTAAAAAGTATGCACCAAGAATGCTAGAAAAAGACACCAGTTATCGCTCCATATTTTTTTTGCATTTGCTAATTTATTCCCAATAGTGCAAAATATACCTAAAATGTGAAATATTCACTTGATAAATATACAGAGAAATATGGTTAAAGTAATACTAAACACCTAAACTCCCAAAACCACATTTCAAATTGAGCTGTTAAACTGGGCAGTACCTGGAGGACTAAAGAGAAAACTGAGGGGTATTAAGAAAAATCTTTGATTGGTCTAACGGCTATCCACACTTCAGACTCTTCCCCTGCAGCCAGGTGTTTGTTATCAGAAACACCCAGCTCTAATCAGGGTGGTCCTGTATGATGTCACATAGTACTTGAATACACCCATTTCTAGACATTTTTGTCCTGAAAGCTGCAAATATATACCTAGTTTGCTTGTTTACTATATTGTCATAAAACACTAGGAACAGTAAACAATGCTATTTAAACACCATATACACAGCTTAGTTACAAAAAAGTGAATTTTGTGTTTAGTTCCACTTTAACCACTGAATTGGCATTTGTGAATTCTAGTTCTATTCTTAACCAAACACACAAATCAAATGACAAAATGCAGTGCTCTTTATTGATAAAAATGGGAACGAATTTTGTCTATTTTAAAATCCCACCTCCAGTTCTTGTAACACATCCAGATCGAAACCGCATCTACCTTCACAGGACAAAACCGTTTTAGAAGCTACAGAAATGAAGAAAAAGTCCACACACTCCAACCTCATGCACCGCGAGATGCTGGCGGGGCTCTCAACTTTGACCTTTCGTTCAAAACTTTTATAAAAATATATATAATAACTATCACAATATAGGTAAGACACAGGTTCACAATGCAGCGTTGCAACAGTCTGTCCGGTGGAGAAAATAAAATGCCAAATTTTCGGTGCCACATTTCAAATATATATTTTTTTGCCTTGACAATCTACAACTCCTGGGTTAATAACACTAGCCCAGAGTTAAAGTGCCATTTTGGCTTTTGGAGAAGTTTGTTTAGTTGCACAAAATGGCAGTGAAAGTTTTGATCGGGTGTGACTGGGGTTTGAACAAAGAAGTTTTTTAATAGAATGCAACTTTAGAACAAAAATTATATCAAATTGCACTCACTAAATCCACTTTAGTTATCAACAGAGGAGGGAGGAGGAGCCAAAAATGCCTCTTTGAATATTGTTCCTTCAAAATAAGATCCAGACTAATATTAAAAGCTCTATAGCAGATTTTTACTGTCTTAAAAATGTTAAACACAAAACCAGATCATTTTAAACAGTTTGCAGTGGTCCAAAATTATTCCTCTTACCATGGTAAATAATTAGCATACTAAGAATGCACAAGGTGAGCTTTTAAGCCATTTTCACAACTCTGAGACCAGTGCAGAGTTTTGCTGTGACACTAAGTCTAACAACTAGCATGCAACTAGCTTTCATTATCAGATAATAAAATGCTTTCTAATTAGATGCACACTTATTTTGACTTTGAGAATTCCTTATACAATATATCTGTACTGAGGCCAGTTGCATTTTGCTCAAATACATGAAACAAAATATGGTACAGGACCTTTTAATATATTAAATTACTACAGCCAAAATATCTAACAATTTACAATAAAAATGTGTATTGGTTTCATGGTTTTAAATAATCAATTATAGTGTGATAAAAGTTTTTGAGTAAATGCTGAATACATGTCACTCAGTACTGCCCTCCTCTGTCAAAAATCATAATAGTTAAATATAACATGGTGCTTACCTAACCTGTTTCATGTTTTCCATTGAAGCTTGAAGTAAGGCAGCAGTAGTCTGTCAAAAGCACTTTAATGAATGAGACATCACTTTAAAATCTAAAATGTTATGGCCTTTCCTGTTTGCAACCTCCTGAAGTTTTCCCTGAACTTTTGTACATAGTTGTAAAATATAATTTTTACTCTATAAGAAAAAGGAGTAGACCTTTAAGAGCAAAAGTGTATGCATGTTCAACCCATCTAGCACTTTTGAGCACTTTTCTTGTAAAATACCTTAAAGGAGACATATTGTGCCCAGTGGACTTTTCAGAGCTTTTAACTATGTTATAGTAGTTTCCCTTCTAATGTACCCAAGTTATAGTAATTCATGCATGTTTGAGTAATTAACCCCCATTTTCACCGCCCCTGGTGCACACCCACTCTGCTCTGTTCTTATTTTGTTCTCTAATTCTATTTTCTTGAACATGTAGAATTTGGCAGTGTTGTGTAGCCGTTTTGACACAATTGAAAGAAAAAAATCTTCTGCTTGCTAGTGTGATCTGTAGCTATGCATAGCAGGGGCCAACAGCATGCGGCGTTTTGTTGCAATGACGTCAGCAGGTGGGAATCGGTTCCCATTGGACTCTGCAATTTTCCAACCAGGAAATCCCAGACTCGTTTCTCTTATGAAGCCATTTTAGATGAATATTGGAATTTACAATGTCCAAATTATAACATACTGATCCTTGGGTGTCATAGACTCAAGCACAATATGTCTTCTTTAATAGTGACAAAGGAGATCAAAGCTATAATCGGCCAAACAAATTATTATTCCACTTCTTCCAATTCTGACAATGTAATGTAAATATTGTGCACTTTAAAATAAGGTCAATACAAACCAATGATAGAAAATGAAATATTACACAATTAATAACATAATATTAATTGGTAGAATTAGCAAACCCAAGCCTCTTTGGTCGTTTTTGTTTTGAAAATATTATGGCTGTGCCAAAGGATTTTTTTTTATTATTTTTTTTTTTTTCTCAATATTTAAAGGGCCAATATTACACTACCTTCTGATCTATGTTATAATGTTGTTTCCTCATGAAAACATACGTGGAGTTTTGTTGTGTTTCATTCTCTCATGTAACACACAAACCCTGAATATTTAGGCTGAGTTCTTCTCTCAAACAGAAAACACTATGTTCCACCTTGTGACGTCATATGGTAATACAGGAAGTGAAGTACACTTTCACTACAATCATTTAGATGGTTTCTACTATACAAAACTTTAAAAGGTAGCTGGTAACTTGAAAAGTAATGCCTCATGACATCAAAAGGTGGAATAATAATAATAGTAATAATAATAATAATAATAATAATTCATTATCGTTATCATTATTATTATTACAAAATTCAACTCCAGGCATGTTTTTGATGTAACAGCATTAAAACAGGGCTTAAAGCTCACAAGAATCCATTTTGTGTAATACAGGACCTTTAATCATGATTTTTTTTTTTGTAAATTTCTATTGTATAAGACAATGAACTATACAGTAGTTATTAGTCTAGCCATTTGCAGAGACAGTTATGTCGTGGCCCCTTTAAACTTGAACAGACCCTCAACTTAGTTAAGAATTAGTAGATTTTTGTTATTGTGTTGTGATGGCATCCCTTTAATCCATAGCGGCTCCAATCATTAAAATGGATCACACTAATTCTAAAAGCAGAGTTATAATGTTAATAATATTAATAATGAATCTAGTGGCCTTTTTATGTAATAGGTTGCGTTCATAATCTATGTCAGCATTTTTAGATGGAAAGCAGGGGACAATATTTCTCTGCAGATGAGGCAATAATTCAGAAAAAAAAATCGAACCAAACCAAAATCCCACAAATGGTGATTGTTTGAATGGTTTTTGTTTCTTGTAAATAGGCCCAGTAATTGGAGATATTACCCGTAAACCAGGTCAAACATCTGATCACCATCAAATTCTGACTTGTCCTCCATCTCCACTTTCTATGTAGGCCTTTTAAAATTTTGTAATATCACATGAACGCAATTTACTGTGAAGATTTAAAATGATAAATTCAAAATACTTCTTAGTAAAATTCTTGCCAAACCCTAGTCACACAAAATGGATCAGAACTGATTTTAAAAATGTGTTAACCCGGTGCAGGTACAATATCCACTTGGGCTACAAGATGGCCTTCAGTGTACAAAAAAAAAAAAATGATTTTGATGTCGTGGTGGACATTTTTAGTTTTTTTTCTGTTAAAAACGAAACGTTTAATAGTATTTATTTATTTATTATTATTATTTTGTTTTAATTCGGTCACTATCTACAAAACTAAATCTGCAATATTTTTAATAGCGGTGGTCCGATATGTTTTTTTTAGATCTGATACTGATGTTTGATACTTCCTGCTGTGGTTGCCCAATGCTAATATTAAGATTTAAAAAAAAAAATATAAAAAAATGCCCACAACTGTATCTTAAATTGAAATAAACGTCACAAATTAAACTTTCACTTTTGTAAAAAAATTCCCCCAAAAATATTTATATAGGGATATATTATATCCCAGATAATATTTATCTGGGATATAAAATAATTGGTTACATGTTTGTGAAGACAGTGACATTTTGGGCCTAATTGCTCTTCTATTTCTATTTTTACCCATGAGTCATGTTCAAAAAGACAAATCTGATCCACTGAGAACAAACTAGAAATATCACATGGGCACACAGTGGAGAAAAAATATCTGTATCATACATTAATATCGAATATCAGTTCAATTGATTGATATCGGCTAATATTAATTTTGGAACAGTTATATCACCCATCCCTAATTTTTAATATGAGGCACTGCTGAATTTTATCCATAGTCTTCCATATTAATTAAGGTTATTAGGGATTTCTTCTAAAAAATATTACACCAGACACATGTTTAGACAAGGAAATATTTGAGAGTGCATATTTAAGTGTGCGGTTATATAAGGTACAAATACAGTCACTGATTTTGTTTTAACCGTACTTGATATTTGCGACCTTAATAGATTGTCATACAGATAGAAAAAAAGTATTCCCGCTTCAATTTAGAAATTTAGAAAATATTTTGCAGTGCCTCATGATTATATACTTTTTTTAAAGTGTTTAACTGACACAAAAATTTTATGTAAATCCTTATTAAAACATAACAACCAATGAATTTTTTAAACCTACGTTTTAAGAGAAAAATACATTGTCTATGTTTTCTGGATCACCAAAATTGACTTTTTTTTTTTTACACCTAAGCCGATTTTGACCCAAGTAGATAGTTTACCTATACCAGGATTATTTCCTAATGTTTTGTTACGTGGCAGTATTACCCATCGGCAGCCTGTTGACCACAGCAGGATAAGCTACAGCTCAGTTACCTCTCATCACTACGCAATACAGCTGCGTCACCATCAGGGGGCGCTACACAGTCTTCTCAGAAACTTTTATACAATAAGCATGTCTCTTTATTCGTACTCAACGTTTTTGGGACACTTGTTTTTTTTTTGTTTTTTTTTTTATTTTGTTGCTCTGACAATGAGTGAGAGACGTTTTAAGTGAAAGAATCATTGAAAAGACCAAATCGGGGTCCAAAACAAACCGACAACGCATTTATTTTGCAGTATTTTGATTTCAACACCTCGAAATGATCTAAAATGTACTTCAACACATTTACAAGTGACTAATTCTGGTTAATTTTGCATTCGATGAGGCTTGCTAATTGCATTCCAGTTGTACAGTATTTTCACACAAAACCACAAACCTCACGTTTTAAATAGAAATATATTTATCTAAAAAGCATGATTTTAATGGTAGGTTTTAATAGCAGTTTAAATATTTCAATACCTCGATGCTAACGGCACTTTAACGTTAGCATAGTGTAAGAAGATGCAAGAAGTAATATTAGCTAACTATTTCCTTTCCCCTCTAAACCTGATAAGAATACATAGGTGAATAAGATTTAGTCGCTATTCAAGGTTAATTAGTAATTTGTACATTTATATTTCATTCACTTAAAACATAATTTTTAGCATTTAGAGATAACGAAATGTTTTAGTAGTGTTTATTAGCTAAAAATAAACATGTAACTTAGAGATTTAAGTGCGAGGCAATGCTAGCAGTTATTAGTTTAGTGAAAACATAAGTCTTAGTTGCGTCAGATGTGATACGTAGAGTAGCTTACTAGTACTGTTAAAGTCAGGTTTAGTGGCTGTATGTATCTTTTCTAAAGGGTATGAAGGGAAACCACTGCCTACCTCCTCCTGAAGTGTAGACTGTCTATCACAACGGGCCTATTTATACATTACTGTACTGAAGCAGGTTAAGTGACTTGTGACCCAAGGCAAACCCAATAGCATCTGTCAATTACCTCCCAGCAATACACAAATCCAGGCTTTCCCTTATTAAAAAAAAAGTACTCATTTGTGTGCCAATACGGCTGGGTGATATGGCAATAAAAATCAAATCATGAGCTCATCGTTTTGATGATATGCAATTTTGTTGGTGTCGTCAGATCATGATTCAGTATACATCTCTTTAATGAAGCTCTATGCTCAAAAATAGACTCTTTAGCCTCATTTCCACTAGTTCGCTTTGGAGCGGATCGGTATGGGCCGCAAGTGTTTCCATTGTCTAAAGCGAACTGTACCACTGAGTTTGAAAGACCGTAGCAGACCCGGGAGGGTACTAGCTCCCAAGGGGGCCCAGCATGGCTTTAGCTAAGGTGTGGCTAACAAGAAACAAGATGAATGATGGACAAGAAAGGTCGCAAACTCAAGACTGCAAAAAAATAATCTAAACATAAAATTATAATCTTTCACTCACCGCTGACTTGATCTTGTGATAAACCGCCGTATCATATATAAAGACTGAAAATATAATGTTTCCAGTGCATAATGCATCTAACGTGAGCCAAACGTGGAGTAAAAGTGTAAAGAGGTGAAATAAATTCATAGAAAGCTGACATAAATCAGTAGATGTTTGTGTTTATGCTAGCTTTAAAATTTGCCTTATAATTATGCGCATAATTCAATTTAGATTTAGATTTGATTTACTATGAAAACATGAACTATGTTCTGGTGATGTCTGTGTCTCACAGAACAGAGACCTGCCCCTGGACCCAGAGTATGGAAACACAATTAGGCTGGAGGGGGCCGCTCCAAGGAAAAGAGGGTTTTTTAGTCTCCCAGTCCTCCTATTAGTCAGCCTCTGTCTGCTTTGAGAGAGTGGCATATAGAATTAACAAATCATATTGAAGAGTGAACTCTCACGAGCGGGAGATGACTTGAGCTTATACACTCAATATGAAGATGCCAAGTCAACATGAAAATCATAAAATCGAGATAATGTGCTGGTTAAAAGAAATCATGATAGTATTTTTTGGCATATCGCCCAATCCTAACTTTAAATTTAGTCCATTTTGTGCCTCTGCGCTAATGGGATTGCCTTTAACTAAAAATAAATAAATAAAAAATACAAGAATGACACTAATAGTAAAAAATGTGTATGGGTGTCGCAGTAAATGGTGATATTTGTTAGTATCTGATCAAAACATCACCCATCACTACTGACGAAACATGGCTTAGGTTATTTCGAAGATCTATAAAGCAGTTTCCAATGTAATGGTTACTATTATTAGAAAGAAAGAAAGAAAAATATTTTTATTTTAATTAAATTCCTCATGGATCAATAATAAATGGTCTTTTATACACAGATTATTAAAATAAGTATGCATTAAACTAATCCTACTAGTTTAGTTTGTGGTCACTTACTACAAAACGGACCTAGTGTACTTACTGTCCACTAGGTCCAATTTAATGAACAGTCTAATCTCACATGACCATCCTTTCTATCTATAACTGTTGATATGCAACACTAGCTTCTGTTAGCCACCAAGCTAACAGCAAAAGTACAACTGGAATACAATGAGACAGGCTAATTTAAAGCAACGAGGGAGGAACCTAGGACCTGCAGCAGAATAATGAGTTGTCGCTTTGAATGCTCCGATTGGTTGATTCAAATTAGGTGACGGGATGAGGAGCCAATCCCTGTCAGGACCAGATGGATGTAACGCGAGGCCACCAATCAGGACACAGAAATGGGAGGAACCAAAGGAAGGTGGCCGTGGCCTCGGATTTAAGCGCCAAAACAACTCAAGCACTTATCAGAGGAAGAGCGAAAAACGGCGAGAGAAAGACTTTTTTTTATAGAACTGAACTATGAAACCTACATATATCACTCAAGCATATTTAAACTACTTGTAAGACTTTTTTGCGTAAGAAATTAGCGAGATTCTGACGTTAGCGCTGGCAGGTAGCACGCGGACGGCTGTTACTGTTTCTCTATGGAGCTGTGAATTCTTTCTCAGTGGAAATGATTTTGTGTTTTTTATGCAAAGTCCTCACTTTGGTCGGAGTCTACGATGCCGACGCCCAACTCTTCAGGAGAAATAACCAGGAACTATCAGGTATCAGACTCTCATGTGCAGGCTAAAGGACGTTTACCTTTTCTCACGTAGCACGATGCTAACGGCTAACCTCAGAACTGTCTCAGCTCAAGTCAACACAGCGGGTAAGACGGCGCTGGGCAACACGGGCAAATGAACAGCTGGCAATGGATTTTCAACATGACAAGTTTCAATATAATATATCTTTTTCAAAAATCTTTAGATTGTGGGTATCTTAAAATATAAGGCCACTACTAGAGATAGACCGATTATATATATTTTTTTTCATAGCCAATGGCAATTGTTTAGAATCCAGAGAAATCTATGCCCGGTAAGCCATGTTGATATTTTTTGAGCTGGTATGTAGGGCCAGTTTTGATTTTACTACAGACTCACCTACACATATCTGCCTCTGATGGAGATACTCTTAAAAGTCAGAATATTTGCCCAATATATTGGTCTATCTCTAGCCATTACATTTAGCAATGCAACTTCACTGTCCTCTTACAGCTTTAGGTGCTTGCTTATCATCAGGAGGTGGAGCTAGTTGCCCACTAACAGTGAGGTTGGTGGTGTGATTGCCACATCCTTTCACTACAGAGATCACTGTAAATTCAAGTGAGATTTCATATTACTAAAAGACAAAACTGGTGTTTGGGAAGTTTCCTGAAACGACATCTGCTTCTCTATTCTCCATATTCTGGACGTTGCTGTGAGCATCGTCATCATCATTGCGGTTGTATTATTTTGTACGGGGCTTCAGATCTTGACAGCAAATAAGTTCTATTCACCTTACAAAGCCGTTTTAAAGCCTCCCAGAAAATTGGTCCGTTGAAACTTGTTGGCGCACATGAACATTAAACATTTTATGCAAATCAACCTACTTAACATCAGATTTTAGCGACAAAACATTTATCAAATTCTGAAATGAATGGGATTCCCACTTAACCGGTTCCACCACAGCAAATGTGCAGTTTAGTAGCATTTAGAGGCAAAAGTGGGTGGGGCGAAATAAGGTCACTTAACAAAGCCAGTTGTAGTTAAATGAGCCAGTTGAACTTGGCTATTTACGTGGTCACTCTCACTAGTGCATTCATTTGCAGTCTTGAACAAACAATGTAATTTTGATCACTTTAGATGTAATATCCTTGCTGTTGTTTTTGTCCATGTTGCTCGGCTCCAGCACAAAACCTGTTCCTCAAAGTCAAATATCTCCAGGAAAAAAAAACTGAACCCAGGACTGATCTCAGCGAATCGTCACAACGTCACCATATTTGTGTGTGTATGCCCATTTAGCCTCACGCTGACAGCCGAGGAGGAGGAGGGAGAAGAGGAGGGAGAGGAGGAGCTTAACCTCAAAACCACAAACCTCTCAACCATACAGTTTTATAACACAACCCAGTTTGTACTGATCATGTCATCATTATGAACAAGTTTATACGAAATATGCCAATAACGTAATAAGAGGCCTACAATAAAGTATAGGGCTGCATCATATGAGGACAATAATGGAGCTCAACAGTGTTAGCACAGAGCTGATTAGCCTCTGCGATGCCTTTGAACTCTTAATATCAAAAATTTTCATATTAAGTCTATGGGAAAAATTAATAGAAAATTTACTTCCAGAACCGGAGTGGAATTCAAAGTGGGTGGGACGGTTGAGCTCCATAGATTACCAAAATTAGAATTACAATATTTCCCAAAAAAATTAAAATTGATAAAATAACTTGATTTGTTAAACTGTGTCAAAATCGAAACTGTAACATAAAGCCACAGTATGTAACTTTTTGCCAACAATAGCTTTTTTTCATTTTTGTTTTTTATTGCACTGAAAAACGTATGAAAACTTACATCCTGACTCTGAGCTGGGTTGCATCTCCACAAACCTCATTCTTATTTGACCATGCCTGTTTCTATGGAAATGTTGTTCCTTGGCTATAATCTTCCACAGTATGGAACAAAACATATGCATCTCCATGGAGAATGTTCCAGTGTATGGACTTAACCTTCTATTTCCATGGAATCATGCAGGTGACATGCCACCTCCAGAAAGTTACATACTGTACCTTTAAAAAACAACTATATTATAGTATTATATTTAGTTTCTTGACTTTGTAAGCCGTTGGTTGATAAATTATTGCTCTAATAAGAAAGATGTTTTTTGGTAGTTTAGTTGGTTTGCTCAGCTTTTCTTTCTTTTTACCAAACGTTACATTATTAGCTCATTACATTCAAATTGGCCTATCCTATTACGTTTTTGGGTGTTATTCTGTTGCTACATGGTTTTATTCATCCATTCATTTGTGTCCACTGTTTGGAAAAGTGGATTTTTATTTTTTTTTTTAATTTTAAATATTTTTTATGTTTTTGTCAGTTATATCACCATCATCTGCTGCCAGTTCACTCCGGTTCATTCAAGGAACAAACACAAGAGAAAAAGTCAGATCTGTGACAATGTTTGCCAAGTTAGAAAATTCAAATTGATAACTTTAAACAACACATACTATGTATTTTAACCATGTTATACTGTTGTTACCTCATCAGAAACATACCTGGAGTTCTAATTTGCGTCATTCATGCTTGTTTCATTTATCCATCAATTCAAAGTAGTCTCCTCTGAGCCTCAAAAAAGTTCTGTTTGAAAATTGCCAGTTTTGTTGTGTCATAGATAAAACTCCATCATCCATCTGCAGTTTTTAAGCCTAAAAACCATCACTAGACTCATTCTGCGATCAAATTGTGTAGTTTAAAAGGTGTATTTTCCAAATGTAGACATTATTTTAAATTAGAAAAATTGAAATACGTATGTCAAGTTGCCCAAAAGTATGATTAACAGAGAATTATAGCCACAAGAATGCATCATATGTGTTTAAAAACAGGGCTATTTTTTTTATTTATGTTAAGTTTCCTCATCACAAACATACCAAGAGTTATGTTTTGTTTCATTCACACATGTTTAACTCACAAACCCTGCATATTTAGGCTGCGTTCTTCTCTCCAAACTGAAAACACTCTGTTCCACCTTGTGATGTCATGTGCTCTGTTCTCCATATACCTTCACTAGAATAATTTGGATTATTTCAACCCTGACATTGCTTATCTCTGCTAAACAAGGATAAAAAGGTAGCTGCTACCTTGAAAACCACCTCTTCATGACATCACAAGGTGGAACAGAGCATTTTGGGCTGTGGAAATGTAGATAGTCTAATAATGCAGGGTTACTTAAACATGTGTCACTGTGGCAAAACAAAGCTTTGGGTATGTTTTTGAGAAGGTTACAGAGTTGCTTAAAGCTCACAAGAGTTAATTTTGGGTAATATAGGACCTATAAAGCTATGGATAAATTTATGGTTGGTGGTTAGATCTCCACCTATTGCATTGCATAGGCTTATTATCATTATATCCTTCTTCAATGAATGTACACTCAACACACAAAAATTTAAGTATTGATTTCATTTTCCGTTATCTTATTTCCCCAGATCTGACTTTTCCTCCCAGCGCTTTTCAGTTTTCTTCCATACTGTGAAAACGGTCAAACCTCATCAGAAACACTTCATTTTTAAGTTTTTTGTTTTTATTTTTGTACCAAATTTGTTTTAAAACTGTTTCTTAACCTTTCCTGTTTTCTAGTCTTCTGTGAATCGATGCTATATCCACATATTGAGATGATATTGTTGATTCAGATATATGCTAATATATTGGGCTATGGGGAGGATTCTGTTGCATGTTTAACGGTGGAGGGAGGGTTTAGTTTTAGTCTAATGTGAAAAATGTCTTCACTAAAACCACTATCACTCACAGGACGCATCCGCCCAGAATAAAGCACTTTAAGTGTCACTCAACTGCCCCATGTTTTTATTTGGAATACACGGTCTGATTATTCAAAGCCTTAAAGAGGGGGTATTGTACAAAATTTACTTTTTGGACTTCTCTACCATGTTATAATGTTGTTGCCTCATCAAAAACATGCCACGGTCATTATTCAAACCCCTGTTACGGTTAGCAGTACAGGCCTGTACAAGACTCAGCCCACTAGCCTACATCATCCATGCTCCCACACAACAATTTCCCATGACTATATAAAAGCATGATACACAAACATGATGCGATATGCAATAGTTTCAGTAGCGAAATGCAAGATAATTGTGTCATAATAGCGATCTGAAGAGGGAGTAACCAAGTGCAAAGGAAGGGGGAGCTCAGAGGGTCAAAAATGAAAGTGAAATAATAATACACTAATTACATTACATTAATACGTTAATACATTGTTCAAAAAGGTAACAGTCATCTAAATATGTTACGTGTTAGCAGTTAATACCCCATACAAGTGTAATACCCCCCTTTAAAGGTGCATTGTGTAACTGTTCTGTTTGTCCATGGAGATATTGATTTGTTTAGAATGTTCGGCATTATAGCCTTTCTTATTTTGTACTATTCAAGTACATGTATTTTTAATTGCTCAAAAATACACATTCTCACTGTGAGCGGGGTCACCTCTTCACAGGTCTGAAGTGTCCTATACATACACAAATGTCACTAATGTATAAAGAGACAACTTGACATGGAAATGTGAGGAGAGCGGGTTTGAGAAAGTTAGTGTTTTGTGTCCTGCATATACTTTTAATCAGAAAAAAGCAAACCCTTCTGCAAAGTTACATAGTGCACCTTTAAATAATCTATTAGTATTGTGTGGATGATGATTATGGTGCGTTAAAAGAAGTACCCAGCAGAGGGCACGCATACTCTATCTGTAGCAGCATTGAGGGGTGAAGCAGTTTTATGCAAGGTAAATGAAAAATATTGACGTTTGTGTATCCTGATAGTTCTGATTCCAGGTGACAGCTACCAAGTCCAGTTCAAGATTTTATTAGGAGGGTTGTAGATGAATGGGGATTATAGCTTGATGAAGTGAAATTGGGAAGCATGGGGTAGGTAGGAATTATGGAGTAGTGCTTGTTTGTCATTTACACACTAATCCATTTGGAAGATTAGGGACTGCACGATATCAGCCAGCTTCAGCTCAGCACGGCACAAAAAGGTAGAGCAGGTGTGTTAGGGCAGTAATTATAGGCTTGGTGTTAGAGTAAGGTAGCTCAAAGGAGGTGCCAGGACAATGCGAGGGCCCAGAAAAAAGAAGCAGAGTGGGAGGGGGATTTTCCACCTAAAAGTTATTAGTGGATAGTGAATGTAGTGACTTTAAAAATGCAGAGGACCTCTTTTGGACAAAATGTATATATTGATCAATATAAATTGAAGTCAAGGCTATGAGACAAATAGAACATTTGTTTTATTCATTTGTATATTGCAGTTACACCTTTAACTTTATAATTTAGCATTCCTATCGACACCTGACATAGCATTCATTCTTAATAATGGTTCTCTTACAGCATTATAACAACTAACACTGTGTTACCATTAGCACAGCAGGCAACTTGAATTCGCTCTAAACATCAAGACAGAGCTCTCAACTCAAAACATGGATGTTGTTTTATGATATCTCTGTGTGTCAGATGCCCCCCATCCTCTTATATCGTGTGTAAGGTGCACTCTCATCCTCCAGTATTCCTGTGTGTCAGATACCCTTCTATTCTTGTACTATATCCCTGTGTGTCAAAGGCCCTCACATCCCCCTGTGTCCCTGTAGAGTATATGGACATGGGGGCAGGTCATATACAGATGTTGTGGTTGGATAAATATAGTGTGAGAATGGATTAAAACATTTGCAGTACTTTTGAACATCTCATTAAAATTCCACACTGGCTCTAGCTGTAGTCTGAGGTGGGTGCTGTGATCACTGGTTGCAGGGATAGGACACTCTCCCGATGAAGAGCAGGGAGTTGATGGTGGACTCCCGGATAAGGACCAGGAAGGGCCGGTTTGCCAGGAACACCTCTCTGTCGTGTTTGAGAGAGCGGCCGATGGCCACCACCGCTGTGGCCGCTGCCGCCTCACTGCCTTCCTCATTGACCTGAACGCGCACACACAAATTGTTCCTTAAAAACTGGTGTACTGGAATTTTAAAAAGGGGAAGTAGGTAATTAAATGTATCTAATTTGTTCCTAGCTCTCTCAAACCCTTTGGCATGTCACATATGAATTTTTGGCCACTAGCATAGCATTAGAACAGACACAAAGTTGAAGCAGAGCGGGCCACCTTTGCACAACCATTCAGCTCTCATATAGAGACTCACATTTCTTTCTTTCTTACAGTTTTCTAGCAAGTTTTCTAATTAGATGAAGATGGCGTGTAGTGGTCTGATTTTCATTTTCTATAATACATTTTACATTGGCTTTAACAAAAGATCTGGACTGGTGTATCTGGGACTGTGGTCAGACTCACCTCTAGGAAAGCTTTGTGATAGGCCTCTGAGATGAACAGAGTGTCACTGCCATCCTCCAGCATCCCTGAACACAAACACAAATCACTTGTCACTCATCACTCAGTCATTTTATTGGAAGAAGACACTCTCACCCCTTTGTGCTCCTGTAAGTTCTCCTTTAAACCAAACATTTACAGCAGTTTCACGCTGATGTTATGCCTTTTTTGGGCCAAGCACTTCACCCAAAGATGAGTGTGTGCCCCAAGAGGCATGTGACCTAACCCACAGTGTTACTCAGGAGGGAATCAGGACCGTCTCTCACTTCTTGGCATCGTGGCCTCTCTTTCTCACCTGGCATACTCATTCTACTTTCTTGTTCCTCTCTCTCTCCTTGTCAACCCGGCCTCTCTTGCTACCCCTCTGTTTCACCTGGCACACATGCTCGTCTCTCTCACCTGGCAGACTGGCCTCTTTCCCTCTCTCCCCCTTTTACCTGTCAAACTCATCTTCTCATTTGGCAGACTGGTCCCTCACCTGGCAGGCTGGCCCGCTCAGCACTGAACAGGTCGCTGAGTCCCATGGCCTCCAGTTTGTCCTTCAGGCTGAATTGGTCCTCCACAGTGAACTTAGGCACGTGCACCGACACTGTCTTCTCCACCATCGAATCCATCCAGGAGGTCAGCTTCTTCAGGTCCAAACCCTCCTCGATCTGAGACACGGAAAAGATACTGCTTATTCTAGGATCCTTAACAGAATTGTAGTCTAATATGGACTAATTTGCAAACTTAAACAAAAACAAGATAACAAAACAAACGACCAAATAACTTAATAAATCACTGAGTATTAGTTATGACTTTGAAATGGTACAATCCTCACTTATAAAAAGTAGCATGGACAGCCAATATTTTACCCAGATTTTTCTCTAGGCACTTGGTAATTGCCATTTTTCAGATGACATTACAACACAGGAGCAGGTAAAATATTAAAAAGTAAAACAAAAGAGGCGTGGAACCTTTTGATAAGCTGAATGGTGACTACATACATTTATCACTCTGTACAAGATTGTAATCCCTCATTCATCCAAGAGTGGTCCAATGTAGGTTTCAGAGGTGGTCATCAAGATTTTTCAATCAAGTTTTTGCAATCAAGATGTTTCGCCTCCCATCCAGAACCCATTATACTTTTTACAGTACTGGTTTGAAACACTGGGATTTATACTAAGCTTGTCCCTTAAAGGAGGAGTTTTAGAGTGAAACTGCCCTGCCTTTGTTTACAAGCTATACTCATTATGGGGTCACTATGCCACTGGTGAAAAATGCAGCACTTATTATTCTATAGTGTGTTATTTTTGAATGACTGCTAAGTTTAGTATTTAGCATCTTAAAATCTACAGAAGTTTAACATTAGGCTAACTAAAAATTGTGGACTTTCCTTTTGGATATTACTAATGAAAATAAGAATGCATTGGGTTTATATAACACCTCAAGCACCACATAGCACTTCACAGTGCATTATTCATTCACTCCACACTTGGTGGTGGTAACCTACTATTGTAGTTATGTTGCCAGCACGTTATTTTAACACTGTATTTTTATTGTACAACACTTGCACTTTTAAAAACAGTCTGGGTTCACTGTAAATAACAATATTCATTTTTACAACTAGCATTAATTATTCTCTATTTTATTGTTGTAGATATTTATTTGGTTGCTCGGAAGCACGTGACCCGGGTCCCAAGCTAGAGAGTGGCAAACTTACAGCCAACTTAAATATGCCAAGCTAGTCAAGGTACTATTGTGGAGATGCAGCCTCCAGACTAGTGACTGTGCTGCTTTTGGGACAGTTATTGCTGTTAATGCTGTAAGTGTTGCCCATATTGTTTCATAGTCTGTAAAACTTGAATCCAAAAATAACATATACCCTACCTGAATTACAATGATTTTTGTATTGTTTTTCAACCGGGCTCTTCATATTGTCATATCTGCATTGCACCCCAGTAAATGGTGAAAAAGGATCGTATCTCTGTCATCATTTTGAAGTGTGCAAAAGTTACAGCTGCCCTGGGACAGACTGATGGAAGCGAGGCTGCCAATCTATGCCACCAACCACCACCAAAACTCACACACACTCCACATTCATACTAGGCAAGGTGGGTGACATGTTTTGCCAAATAGTGGACAGGGGATACAGGGTGACTTTTCCTGTCTATTTTAAACCTCTTTGATTGGTTACCCGTCTCTTTTATCTTTTCCCAATTTTTACCCGTTTTGTTTGCCTCTCCATGATTGTTTAACTGTCACTTCCTCTCTCTCATTGGTTACCTGTCTCCTCTCCTTGTCTCTAATTGGTTACTTGTCTCTTGTATCTCGCTCTGATTGGTTACCTGGGACAGAGGTGTTTCCTGGTGTGGCAGGATGAGCACCATGGTGATGTCATCACCCCTATAGGGCATCTCAAGTATCTGCACCTTCTCCTCGGGCAGGTCCCTGTATTTGAACCTGGTCTCCTGATACATCATCTGAACAGGGCAGGTCTGAGAGGGGGACACATTGAAGTCCACTTCAAACACGTTATCTTTGTTGAATTTGTGCTTCCATTGGCCCTAGGAGAAAAGTAAATGACAAGTCTACTTCAATAGAATGGTAATAAATTGTGTGAATATTTATAAAAGTTAGAAAATACAACATGAACTGCCAAATCCAAAACTTCACCATTTAAAAATGCACTATGTGACTTCAAACCAGAGGTGGGTAGTGCTCAGTTACATTTAATCAAATAACTTTTTAAAGAAATTGTACTTTTCAAAGTACTTTTCTGTCAGCATACTATTACTCATACTTGAGTGATATTTTTATTGAAGTAACCATACTCTTACTTGAGAAAGTGAGGAGTGTTGGTCACTCTTCCCACTGTGAGTAAGTCTATAAGTGACATGAGCTTTATGTTGACAATATGAAATAATTTGTATATTTGTTTCTTGCACTGCTCCTTCAGATATTTGTTTTTTGGAAGGACAAATTATTTAATGTTGCTTCCTTCCAATTACATTAACTTTAAATTTGAACTAAGCTATTACATCCTGATAGTTACTCTTTAAGTTACTCTTTCTTGAGTAGTAGTTTTACAAAATACTATTTTTTACTATTACTTGAGTAATTTCTTGGATTAATACTTGTTGGTCCAATTGTACTTCTACTTGAGTGATATTATTTTAAGTAATGTTACTCTTTCTCGAGTGAGGTCTGTGGAGCTGCATGCCGGCTCACAGTAAAGACGCATATATTTCAGTGCATTAAACACAACCAACCTTGCTGCTTTTGTTTGCTTTTTTGTCTATTTTTTGCCTAAAAGATTACATACTTTTTCTCAATATATTTTTAGATTATATAAAAAGTATGAAATGTATGGAAAAAATAAGGTAAGGTACGTTATGCAACTTCTCCAGTGGATGGTCTGCCACTTGCTTATTTCCATGGAGATGTTATTACTTGGTTTAGGATGTTCCACAGTATGGCACAACACTTATCTCTAAGTTTCTACTTATCTACAAGTTTTGTTTCTTGTGTGTTCCCTTTTCTTGACTTTTATTGTTTACTTTAATTTGCATTTCTTGTTAACAGCCCGTAATCATACACATAGAAATCGCTTTTCATTTTAACCTCTTGGGCAATCTACACCAGCAATGTCATACATGCTCCACGTTGATGGAGTAGGTCGGAGTTCAACGTAGTACCTCCAAGCATTTTAGCCGGGGACAGGAAAAAGGCAAGGACTGTCAAAATAAACTGCAGATATGTAAGCAATATAAAAAATGTGGTGCCTAAACATGAGAATTTACAGAGGCTGGCGTTGCAGGAGCAGCTCTGATGCCTATAGTGTAAATAGAGGATTTTAAAAATATGCGCCTATGCAGCTTTTCCTACATTAGGTGTCGCTGCAGCTCACTTGTAAATTATCCGTAACAAAATACATCTCAGAGAAACCTAATAATGAAGGGAAACTATTATTGCATGGTTTATAAGTTAAAAAGTCAAACTTGCACATTAATATCGCTTTTGTAACTAATTTTAATTGGGAAGAACACATTTGAAATGTGATTTATTTCTTCTTTGTCTGTCTATAATTTATGTTAAGTTCGACCTGACATCAGAAGCTTCTACAGAGCCATGTTATCCTCTTGTGTTACCTTGAAGTAGATGGTATTGACCAGGACTAGGACTGTGGTGGAGTCCAGAGCTCCAGGAGGCAGACTGTGCCTAATGCGGTTCTCTGTTTTATTAGAGATCCACTCGTTTATGGCCACCCGCGAGCCTTCTGGATTCTCCTAGAAAACAAGACAATTATTACATCTGCCCCTGACCTCTGCTCCCTCTGCTCCCTCTGACCCTCGTCTCTACATCCTCTGCTGCATCTGTCCCTCTACTCAGCTCCATCTGATCCTTTGCTCTGGTAGATCTTGTTGAAATTAGGCTAAACCAGGCCCACAGAATGACAGAGCCACCTTGAAGTTGAGTGGCATGAATCTGGCTTTATACACCATTTGGTTGTTCTGGTGGCCTCCTTGAAATAGGACTAATCCAGACCTAAACCAGAACTAAACCAGGTCTAAAGTAGGTCGAAAACAGGTCTAAACCAGGTCCACAGACCACAGATAAATGCACCTTTAATTTAAGAGTCAGCAGTTTGGCTTAGTAGACAGTGTGGCTGATGCTCTAGTATGTCTTGTTGAAATTGGTCTAAATTACGTCTAAACTAGGTCTAAACCATATTTAAATCAGGTCTAACCCAACTCCACAAGTTGAGTGGCATGAGCCTTGCTCAGAAGACTGTCTGGCTGATGTTCTGGTAGGTCTAAACTGAGTCTAAACCAAAACTAAACCAGCACTTAAACCAGGTTTAAACCAAGTCTATACCTGGTCTAAACCAGGCCCACATACTGACACTCACCTTAAAGTTGAGTGGCATGAGCCTGGCCCCATAGACCGTCTGGCTGATGTTCTGGTAGGTCTCATTGAAGGCCAGGCTCTGCTCTCCAAACAGCCTGTTTGCAGACATCAGCTCTGTGGTCTCGTCCTTCTTCCTAAAGAGCCGACAGTTGAGTTTGGCGAAGAAATAGTGCACCTGGTCAGATGTCTTCTCTTTAATAGTGTCGAACTGAAAAACCTGACACAATTACACAATATTTATCAGGGACATTGAACATTAAAACATCAATCTACTCTAAAGAGGCAATAAGTTTGTACCTGGATATAGCAAAAGAGCTCCACCTACACCTTATGAGTTTATAAGCTCTTTCCAGAACATTCAAAGACTAAAGCGGAGTTTTGTCGTGACAGTAAACTTGACAACAACTAGCATGCTAACACACACTTCCTGATTATTGGACAATAAAATGCTTTATAATTAGATTCAGATAGAACACAGGGGACATTTTTGACCTCAAGAGCTGTATTCAGTTAAAGAAATACTTGGTTCACTAAAAGCTTGCCCTGCCAGTCGTTTAGTCGCCTAAAAGGGGGCGTGCAAAATATAAATCGAATATCTATAATCTGACCATGTGTTGGACCCAAACTGCACTCACAAGACAACAACTGCACAGAGTTCATGCAAATAAACAGAAAGTACTAGGAAAACAAGGAAACACTGTATTTACATGTTACAATTATATTTCTCTCCCAAGTCTTAAAGAGGGGGTATTGCACTTCTATGGGGTATTAACTATTAACACATGGTTTTAGACCTCACCACAGCACTGCTCTTATCAAGGTGTCAAATGGCATCCGCATGAACACTGATGCAGGCAAAGTGCCTTTGACACTGTCCATCATGGGATCCTCTTACAGAGACTAGAGGACTGGGTGGGCATCTCTGGTACGGCACTAAACTGGTGTCCTATCTAGAAGACAGGAAGTACTTTGTTGAAATTAGAAAATGTGTCTCAGATAAAATATCCCTGTGGGATGCCCCAGGGGTCAATTATGGGACCCCTGTTGTTCAAGCTCTGAAACAGATCTGAGTGTCATCTGCATAGATGACACTCAGATCTGTTTCTCTGGCAGCAGGTCAATGACATCTGCAGATTTTTGCTATCTCAAAAACATTACAAAAATCAAAGGTATACTGTCAAAACCAGACTTAGAGAGACTTAAAATAATGGTTATTGTGCAATGAATGAGCAATATTTTGTATGGTGCAATCATGGGAACTGTGCAATGAATGTAGTGTTTTTTTTTATTTATTTTGGCCCTTTTATGAGGCCTTTTGTGTGGGACAATGGATGGACATTACCCTTTGGCTATAATCCGATGTGTTTACATGCATGTTGTATCATGTCTGTTCATTAGCATCCATTGTTCCAATCAAAGAAATAAATAAATTACTAAATAAATGTATCAATTTATTTCTGTGCAGTAGGTTAGACTTCTGTAACGGCCTCTCCAAACGAGTGTTAAGACAAATGCAGTACATCCAGAACGCTGCTGCTCCGGTCCTGACTAAAACCAGGATGTATGAGCACATAAGTCCTGTGCTCAGGTCACTGCACTGGCTCCTGTGGCTCAGAGACTAAACTTTAAAGCAACTCTGTTTGTGAACAAGTCTCTCCTTGGCCTAGCACCAAAGTACATCTCTGACATGTTAGTGCCATATGAACCATCTCACACTCTGAGGACTTCGGGGATCGGCCTCTTGCTGGTGCCCAGAGTCAGGACTAAACATGGGGAATCAGCATTTCAGTTTTATGCAGCTAAAACCTGGAATAGTATGAGACAGGCCTCTACTTTGACAATGTTTAAATCCAGGCTCAAAACAGTTCTGTTTAGCTGTGTATATGACTGAAAGGTTTTTATTCTGCACTCTTCTCTCTTAATGTTAATTTTATGATCATAATTTATATTTTGGTATGTTGCATTGTGATTTTAATATTTTTTCTTATTCTGTAAAGCACTTTGAATTACTTTGTGTTTGAACTGTGCAATACAAATACACTTGTCTTGCTTTGCCACATATTTAGATCACCATGTTACCTTTTATAGTCAAAAAGTCCACTCTGAGTCACTTCCTCTTCAGAGAACACAATCAGCGTGCGTTCCGCTAATAAAACTACTGCACATTGCATCAGATTTGTCAAGTTGTTGTGTACCATGTTTTTGTATATTTTGCAGATTTGTCATGAGGGAGCATGGGTGACGTAGGCTTGTGGGCTGAGCACTGGACAGAATCTTATAATTAACCTTATGGAGGGTTTAAATAGGACCCGGGAGAGATTGCTAGATTACTAAAACATGCATGGATGACATGTAAAACCTCTTCAGACATGTTTTTTGATGAGGGAACATTATAATATTCTTGTTCAGCTCTACTCAGAACCAACAGAAAACGGTTTCAAAGCGACTGTTGTGCAATGGAGAAAAAATGTAAATTAGATTCTTGGATCACCTTCATGATCTGCTCCAGGGTCTGGTTGCAGGCGCCCAGCTTGGTCATGGCGAAGGCGGTAGAGATGCTAATGGGTGACATGAAAATATTGTCTGTAGGGGGGCGTCCGGAGCCCAGCTGTTTGTACAAGGACAGAGCGAAGGCACTGTTAGCCTGGGACAGTTCCCACACTCTAGGGTTCGTGTTTGCTGGAACGGGGTCTGAGGTGAGGGGAGCTGTGGAGAGAGGAGAGTGGGGTGAGCCAGGACTAAAGTCAGACTAAACCAGGACTAAAGGATTACTAAAGCAGGACTAAAGAAGGACTAAAGCAGGACTAAAACAGAACTAAAGCAGGACTAAAGCAAGACTACACCATGACTAAACCAGGCCTAAATCAAACCTTAACTAGAACTAAACAAGGACTACGCCAGGATTTAACCGGGACTAAACTGGGACTGAACCAGAGCTAAACCAAGGCTTCAAGTAGAATGAAGCAAAGATCAAGCCAGGACCAAATGAGGACTAACCTACAGGGTCAGTGGTGGTGGCCGCAGGGAGAGAAAAGATCAGGATGAACCAGGACTAAAACAGAACTAAACAACGACCAAACCAAGACTGACCCAAGGTGTCATTAGCCTGCGGCAGCTCCCACACTCTGAGGTTACTGTTCTCTGGGACACGATCAGGGTGGGGGGAGGAGACCCAGGTGAATCAGAACTAAAGCAAGGCTAAACTGTGATAAAAGAATAAAACCAGGGCTAAATGAGGACTGAGCAAGGAGCACTACACAAGGAGGACTAAACCAGGACTAAACTAGGACTAAAGCGGGACAAAACAACCAAAATCAGGACTAAACTGGGACTAAACCAGGACCAAACAAGAACTAAACCAGGACTAAACCACAATGACAAAAGACTAAACTAGGACTAAGCCACAGGGTGTGGAGTAGGGGAGGCTGTGGAGAGAGAAAAAGATTGATGTGCAAGAACTAAACTGGAACAAAACAACGACTAACGCAGGACTAGGAACCTTGGACTGAAGAAGACTAAACGAGGACTAAACTGGGTATAAACAATGACCCAGGATTAAACAAGAACTAAACCTAGAATTAAAGAAGGAGTCCTTGTTATGTCCAGCTTTAATCCAGGTTTAGCCAAGGTTAACTAAACCAGGACTAAGTCACAAACCTATTACATTGACACTAAAACAGAACTAAACTAAATCAGGACTAAACAAGAACTAACCCAGGTTTAAACCGGTAATAAACTTGTACTAAGCCACAACTAAAACAGAACTAAAATAGGATTAACCCAACACTAACTGATAAGGAAAAAGGAGGAGACTTCAATCAGAGATAAACCAGGACTAAACCAGGTCCAAACCATGGAGTCTCTATGTTGGGGGATGCTGTGGAGAGAGAAGACTTCAACCAGACCACAACCGGGGACAAGGCCGAGACTAGAGCAGAACTAAACCAGGACTAAACCATAGATCAGACTATTATACCAGTGTGATTTGCAGTACCTGTGTCTGCTGCTGTGGGCTCATCGTCCTGGTCTGGGGTCCTGTACACACACCGCGGCTCCAGAGGCAGGTCTTTGGGTTTAGAGCTGCAGATGTCAGGGAGAGCGAGGGAGACGAGGGGGAGTAGGGAGAGGAAGAGGATAGAGATACTCACACGCATACTGAGGAGAGGGGGATATAGACAGAGAAAGAGAGAGACAGAGGGAGAGAGAGAGAAGAGAAAGATGTAAGTAGAGCTTGGAACAAAGAGTCTTTAAATAGCTCAATGGAGATTTGAAGATACTAAATACGGTGTTCATTTCAAGTATTCTGAGTTTAGAGTGACAAATGTATTTACCATTAGGGACCCAGCAGTTTATCTGGTTATTCCACAGCTCTTTCAATTACTTTTTTTTGCATTATTTCTGCTAATATATCTCTATATGTTAGGAGATTGTGCCTAGACAATAGAAAAGTGCTATACAGTAGAAAGACAACTGACCACTGTGCTAACAACGTTAATTTTTTAACGCTTGGTCTGAGCTCCGTACATTTTAAAAAGTTTCTATCTATGTATCTATCTATCTGTGTATCATTTGTCTATCAATCTATCTATCATCTATCTAATGTTTTAAAAGACACAAAGTAGAGAAATACAAGTGAGAGGTTCACATTATAAACTCCATTATGACCTTGACTCTGAGATACAGCTGACATTCTATTTTGCAGTGAAAGTCAGCAAACATAGTACAAGTAAATATATGTTGTACTTCTGAGCTACAACACAATTTTCCTCACAATTAGTATATTTTTCATCGTAGACAGACAGTGAGAAGATGTGTTTTACTGCACCACTTTTGGACTGGATTAGAGAATCAAGTACTTTGTGTAAAAATATTAAAAATTGTATTTTTTCTGACAAGCATTGTGATTGCCATTAGCTTTGCAATGTATTAATAATAATACTAGAATTCTGTTCAAAGTTCACATTTTAAACACATCCGACCGAACTGACAAACACTGAAATATGAACTGACAAACTAATACAAGAATCACATTTCAGAACATGTTTGTACAGACTACAGGGTTAGTAGTTTTTTATGCAGAATAAGACAGGAGATTTGGTTGTTTGCTACTTTATGTCAAGTATTTTAATTTTAAAAAACATATATTTTAGCTGTGGAAACTAATTTGAATTAACACCTACACACTGTAAGGCATAAATATATTAGGAGTAATTTTGACTATACTACTATCCTTTGATATGACATAAATATTGCAACAAAAAAATTAAATACATTAACGAAATACCCTAATCATTTGTACTAGACTAATCAGACTGTATTTGTCTACCCACCCAAAATCTGAACAATAACAATCTACCTGCACCCATGTCTGCTGAACTCTACATGGAGACAGGAGCATGGAAGGGTATCTGACATGAAAACTATACTTTTATCTATTATGTTGATAAAAAAAAAATAATACGTTGAATCCTACCTGATTGCTTGAATATCCAGTATATAGATGTGTTTAGCAGACAGAGCAGAACTGGAGCAGGTCAGTGTCCCTCAGAGCAGAGTCAGACCTTTGGACAGATCAATAGAGTCACGTCAACACTCAAATCACTCCCATCATTTAGACTTTTACACTCCAAAAGCATAAGCAAGAGAAAGGTTCACCTCCTGCACATGGTCCCTGTAAAATCAAGTAAACTAATATCTTTTTTTAAAGTCCTATTATGCTTTAGCCATGTTGTAAGATTGTTTCCTCATCATAAACATAACTGCAATAGGAGACGTGCTGTGCCATTCCAAGAGCACAGGTGGTGGTGAATCCAAAAAAAAAAAAAAAAAAAATCATCACAAACCATCCTTCCATAATCAAATCAAAAATGTGACCCTTTCAGTGAGTTTACCATGATTTACACTAAACAAAACCTTCCAGTGATAGACTTTGCTCGAAGAAAACCTAAAATAAACCAAAACTCTAACTAAACTGACTCACATTCCTCCTGCCGCAAGGCAGCTGTGGCTACAGGGGCATCTCATGCTGTGGGATGAATGACTACTACACTGTGGCACTTTTAACATGAAGTTCATTCATTAGGAAATGGCTCATTTTAAAAAAATATCCATTTTAACGGCATTGTTCAAATTTGATCCATTCGTTTATTGTTTTGTTTTTTTCGTCATTCTGTAGCCCACCAGCAGAGGGAAAGTGAATGTGCCCTCTGCTAACAATAGCGTCTTCTTATGCACAAAGCGATCAAGAATGTGATGCTTTTATGTTTTTCATAAATCTACACAACACCCCTTGGTCCCAAAATACCGCACAGTACTATCACTAGTACACAACATATTGTATATGTCATCAATAACTAAAATCAAAACACAAGGGTCAAAATATGAATAAAAATTCTATACATTTTATTAGAAATCATAAATTATAAAAGCTAAATCTTATGTAAAATATGTAAAACACTTAAAACACAGAAAGAGGCACAAGATAAAAAGGCAGATTTGCCACAGACAGTAAAAGCACCACTTAACTTCAACACGACCACACTACAGGCTACGACCACACTGTAGGGAAACGTATGGGATTTAATTGAAAAAATTAGCCAAAAATGTAATACTACTAGGAATATATAACACTGGGATTTTTTGGGGCACATTTTTTTAAGAGTTACTCAATAACACTTAAAATTTTATGTTTTTTACAAATGCTACTTTCTCTTTAAAATGTCCTGAGCTTTAGTGCTATAATTACTGTCATTTTCAGATGTAAAACTGATCATTTCTTCATGCTGGCTGCACTTGAAAGGAGCAAAGTATCATGGTCTATGTATTACTGCTTTCTGGCTGCTGTAACAAAAACATGACAGACTAACTTGCAATTTTATATATTGTAACAGCCCACAAAAATTCACAATTGCTACATCCCTAAAAACAATTATTCATTGTAAGTGCCAAATGTATTTAAAATATTAGAATTTAAGCTTTGGTTTAAAAAAAAAAAAAAAAAAAAAAAAAAAAAAAAATCAATGAAACTAATTTAACAATTTGGCAGATTAATTTGAGATTTTAGAATCTACAGACACTTCCATTACAGTCTTTGGAAATTTCAAAGGTGCATTTGTAAATTTTTACTTGAATTTTTTTCCATGTTCTTATTATTAGTTTAATTGTAATTGGCCATTGTGTTTTTCTTTAGAAATAGTGATACTGTATTTTATTATGCAATGTATCTGGGTGATTATTCACAATCAAATCGAAATTGCAAAGGCAGCCATTTCTGAAGTACCATAATTTACAGTGTGATCGCAGCCTTTAGCCTAGCTTTTAGCCTAACCTTTAGGCTAAATGGCTTTAAAAGTTGCTCAGAAAAGTTTTGGAAGCTGCCTCAATCGGCTCAAATCCAGAATATTCCCCACTGATCCTTGACTCTTCACACTCTTCCTCATCGCATTTTCCTTGTCTTCCTCAAAGCCATTTTGTCTGTTTCCGGCTAGCAGCTGCATCTTGGGCTTGAGCTCGCGGATGAGCTGACTCTGCGGCAAGAGCACGTCACAAAATGGCCGCCCTTTTGTTTCTTGTTCCTTCTCTTCCACCTCCTCTTCCTCACTCTCTTCTTCTATCAGGCCATAGCGTTTCATGTACTTGCGTGTAGCTAAGGACATGTTGTTCGGGGACAGGATAGTGATGTCCGTGGAGGAGGATAAATTTGGGGCCGATTTTGGGGAAGAGAGGCGGGTAAGTTGCTGGTCAGACAGGTAGCGGAGGGCGATGGCGTTGGCTTCCAGGCTCAGGTCGGAGCTGGAGGAGGGGTGAAGGAGGAGGGAGAGGGAGGGGTTGGGGGCTGAGAGACGGGAAACCACAGCTGCTGGGTTTATACAGGCCAGGGTGCTGCAGGAGGAGAGAGAGCGGTTAGTACATATGTCTAAGTTACAAACAGAACAAAACTACAGTGGATACAATGCCAGGATTGCCTAGATCCACATGTTACTTTATCATTTTAACACAATGCGCATGCATCCCGCTAATGAAACTACTGCACATCACATCAGGTTTGTGAAGTTGTACTGTATTGTTTTGTATCATGCTTTTGAATATTTATGGCCATGAGGGGCATGGGTGAAATAGGCTTGTGGGCTGAATCTTGATAGTCTTGTGCCGTTAACTGTCAGGAGGGTTCAAATAGTGCCTAGGAGACATTGCAAGATTACTCAGACATGCATGAATGATGGACAAGGCTCCAAAATGTCAATTCTGCATGATGCACACTTTTTAAAATGGTTTTGTACCATACTGTGGAAGATTATAGCCACATGAACAGGGGTTTAGGAGTATTCACATCATAAAGAGCCTACAATGGGCCTAAATAAAATTATAATGGTAATTTTTTTGTATATTAGAAACCACTGTAACCACTATGTGTTCATCTAGTTTTAAGGAAAGTCCTCTGGTATCAGCAGACACTTAAGGACTGTTTCAGGACTGAAAGGCTGGAATTGTGCAACCCTAATGCAATGATGTCCAAAAGTAGTTGAAAAAGCCTGAATACTACATAATAAACAGAAGCTATAACTAACTGCATTCCAGTATGCCCTTGATCTGGTGCTTACCTGGCACTCTCCACAGCTTTAGCTCTGGCCTGCTCGCTCTCACTCAGCTCCTGTTTGTCCAGGCTCACCCCAAGCTGCTGCAGTCTCCTCATGGTGGCGCTCACAACCACATCCTCTCCACCTCTGTCACTGGCTCTGGGGGGCTTCTTCTTCTTAGACTCTTGCACCAGAGCCAAGACATGACCTGGACTCTGGACTGGACCTTGGACCTGATCTGACCTTTGACCTTGAGCTGAGGAGGAGGAGGAGGAGGAATGAGAGGAGTGAGCCGTAGACAGTGGGCAATCAAGACTCAGCCTCCGTATCTCTTCTTCCTGTTTGGGCTCCTTCACTTCATGTTGGGTTTGGTCTTCCTCTCGCAGGCGACTGCTGAGCTGTGTCTAAAAAACACAAAATATTAAGCAATTAAAACATCAGGAATAATTCAAGATTTAGGCGCTTAAATGCACCATAGGGTCGCACAATTATTTGGATCATAAGGGATGCACTAATCTCACAATGTTTTTCAAATATCGGTTCAGCCAATATCCTGGTTGGACATATAAATTTATGTAATAAGACTATTTACAGGTCATAGTTGGCCCAGAAAAGTACTCAAAGCTGCTCTATAGTTACTTCAGAAATAAATAGCTACATAACAAATTTGGATCACTTTTTTTAAGCTTTTTACATAATTAAGCAGTAGTTCATATGGTTAAAATGGGATTAATTGCACAGCTCTAGCAGATTATTAGTGATGTAAGCACTGGTTGGAGTGTGGGCTTTTTTACCATGAGGTTGTGGTAGAAGGTGTCCTGGTGGTCCTGAGGGCCGTACATGCTCACACTCTCCCCAAGAACAGGACTGTCCACACAACTCAGACTGAACACACAAATTTATACACAAGGATCAAACACTGGAACTGCTTTACATGGAAAAGACAACACTGGTACAACTTTGCTATGCTGTCAGTTTCTAGTGTCAGTATATGTGTTAAACAATAGGAGGCAGTGGTGAACACAGTTCTGCTAGCACTGTACTACCAACATGGATCTATTATAAAATCTGGACACAGTATTTCAGCTTGGACACGAGTTGGACTAGTGGAAAGTCCATTGGTAGTCCAGTGAAAAAAAAACTCAGCCCATACAACACAATGTAGAAACTACTGGTTTTCAGTGACCTACAGCTTTCACAAAGGTTGGATTTTGTTGCCATTTTTGCCTGTTTTCAGTCTATAAACTTTGTCTCAGCTCAAAATCAAAAACTGCTTTAAAATTGTCAGCGTCAACTCACTCTGGTCCACTCTACCTACTTTGCTCCGCTTGGCCTTGCGTGCACTCACGTGGGCCAAGAGCACTATAGTACATGATCGGCACAATAGTACCACCGGATGTACCTAGCCACCGGATCTACCAAGCCTTGGCCCATTCACTTAAACCGGCGCCCATGTTCGAACCAATTACTTTGTTGTTAGTCGTTGCCGTTTCCTTGCTCCCTTGATTAGGTTATTAGGTTATTTTAGATTGTTTACTGAAAGAAAGAGCTGGTGGTCATTTAACAGAGATTTGGACAGAAAGTGTATGTACCCATTCTGAGAAGAAGCAGGAGAAGAGGGCGACTCCATTGCAGTGGTGTTTCTCTTGGCTCTGAGCTCAGGCTGATCACATGACCCTGGTCTGGAGGGGGGGCTGGCTCTGCGTGTGCTGTGGGTAGGGGAGACGGCGCCCCTTACAGGAGTGACGGAGCGAGAAAGCAGAGTAGGAGGAGGAGTGGAGGAGTCCTGGCGCAGCAGAGGAGGCTCAGGCCAGAACAGAGACGCACCTGCGCAAACAGACATTTTGACCAATTCTATAAAAGATGGTTAATGTCTTTAATGTCTTATTTAACATAGATTATCCAAGCAAAAACAAAAGAGACAGACAACTGGGTACTTCAGGGAAACTTAGTTGGTCACATAAAGGACACATTTCTCAACATGAAAATATTTTGAGACTCATCCATCAGAGTCTCTGTCTACTTGCTCCTGAGAAGTTTAAGCCAGTCTTGGGAAGTAACCAATTACATGTATCCAGAGTATGTATTCAGGATACTAATTTGAATACTAAATGTATTCTGCCAAGTTCATCTGGAGGTATTCAAAAATAGTTACTTGCCAAAAATCAAAAGGTATACATAACAGTATTTGGTCATGAAAGTTGGGCTTTAAACTGAACAGTATTAGTGAATACAGTGAAAACACTGTTCTTGTGGTGAGTGCAAGTGTGATTTTTCCTTCACAAATTAGTGATGAATAAATGCATAGGAAACGGTGCAACAAACATTACGCATAAAGGACTATTCAGAATACAGTATTCCATTTTGTAACCTATTCTGTTACATGGTCAAATCACAGTTTAATACAGGTATTTCAACAGTATTCTTTCCATCACTGGCAGTGGACCAGATCTGAGTTATAGGTTTAGGTGGGGGTTGAAGCTCACCTGTGCCCACTGCGATGCTGGCTGTGCTTTTAGTCTGAGTTTCTGTCTGTTGTTGAGTTGACTGGAGCTTCCCCTGAGCCTCCAAGAGCATCTGGACCTAGAGACAAAATGGAGCAGAGGATGCAGAAGAGAGGGTCAAATGGAGCAGAGAATGGAAAGGAGAGGGTCAAATGGACCAGAGGATGCAGAGAAGAGTCAGGCAGAGCAGAGGAGAAGCAGATGGATCAGCGGATGCAGAGGAGAGGGCCAGACGCAGCAGAGGATGCAGAGGAGAGTCAGACAGAGCAGACAATGCAGAGGGGAGGGTCAGATGGAGCAGAGGATTCACCTGTTGTTGCAGTAGCCGTAGCTGCCTGTCTTGCTGCAGTAATAGTTGATAGGCTTCCCCAGATGACAGTGCCATCTTCTGCTGACAACAGGCATTAACACAGGCCGCCGGAGAAGGAGGAGAAGGCGGAGCTGTGAACGCCACTTGACCATGTCCACAAAATGGTCCCATCACACTCAGATTTCTATTGGTGAACGAAGGTACTGTAGCTACATTGTGGTGACTTAGCTGCTCTAAATGTAGGTTTGAGGACTGGGAAAGAGGAGATTGGAATACATTTTGTTGTTGTGGCAATAATTCAAAATTTCCAGCCGAGTTATTTAAGATAGCTGTAATCGGACTGGGTTGCGGTTGTGGCGTTTTAAGGAGATTTTGACTAGCACTTGCTGTTTGCTCCATGGTGTAGTTTTGACTTGCAAGATTCTGGGCTGGATTGGAAGGCAAAGGGCAGAAATTTTGTAAAGTGGGTTGAATATTTGCGGTCGGAATCTGTGTTTGGTGGTTGGGGGAAAGCATAGCAAGCTGTTGTGGACTCGACGCAGGTTGAGAGGGCGTCAGATTGGGAAGAGAACCGCTTTGGGAGTTTGTAGTTTGGGAATTTGTTGTTTGTTGAGGTGATTGATTTGTATAGGATTGCCTTCGGTTTGAAGGTGAACAATGGCGGTTAGATGGTGAAGAATTCTTGCGTGACCGAGTTTGGTGGATGTTTTGGATGACGGGGGTATTCTGTTGGTAGTTTTGTAGTGTTTTCTGATTGGATCCTGGTGTGGCGTGGATGGTAGTACATTGGTAGTTGTCGGTTTTGCAGCAGGTGCAGTTTGATTGGAGGTTGGAGTAAGGGGTGCTGTGAAGTTGCAGAGGAGAGGCAGGCTTCCTGTCTGCCGGAGGCTCGGGTGGAGCCTGGGGTTTGGGGAGGGACGGCGCCACATCGTGACTGGAGGAGAAGGTTCCATCAATCAACAAAGAGAGTTCGGGCACGGACGGCTGGATCCTACAAGCCTGAAAGACAACGCATACACTACGTGCAGTTAAATGTTTCATCCGCCATGTTGGGAGAAAAAAAAAAAAGTAATTACTGATGGCTGAAAATGTAAAATGTATTTTCTGATTTTTTTGTCCACTAATAATTAAATAAACATGAACAGAGGGGTCAAACGGTTTACATTTATGAATCATTTTTCAAAGAACAAGAAGAAGACAATATAAAAAAAGTATTTACTTGACTATTGATACCTTGCAACTGATATCATCAATATTCCCTGAGGCTGTGACGCTAACTGAAGTCTCATAAAAAAAGTTTGTCTCACAAGCTAATTGGCATTAGCCAACAGTTTCAGTTAGTCACACTCACCTTTTTGTTGAAAATCAAAACTTATTTTACATTTTTGTGTCAGCAGGTGGAAACAACAGTTCTTAATCGAGAATATTTACAACCTTTGATTGATATTATGAAAAATTGACTCTTGTGAGCTTTAAGCCATGCTAAAATGTTGTTACCTCCTCAAACACATACCTGGAGTTGTGTTTTGTTTCATTGACACATGTTTGAGTAATCCTTTATTATTAACCTGTCTACCTCCCCAAAGCTCAAAATGCTTTGTTCCACCTTGTGATGTGAAGTGGTAGCTTTCAAGTTAACAGCTATCTTTTATGTTTTGTTTAAGAGATTGGAAATTCCAGGGCTGAAATTATCCAAATTATTATAATGAAGGTGCATGGAGTTTAAAAATACAGTAGAGAACTTACTGTATTACCACATGACATCACAAAGTGAAACAGAGTGTTTTCTTTGCTGAGAGAAGAACTCAGCCTAAACATGCAGGGAGTGTTCTAAATGTGTGTGAATGAAACAAAACACAACTCCAGGTACATTTTTGATGAGGAAGCAACATTGTAACAAATCAGAAAATAGCATCATATGGGCTCTTTAATATTTACCCTAAATGTGTTGTGTTATAGTTGAATGCCACACTGACCTGCTGGATGGAGGGGAGGTGTGGGCTGGGGGATGGTCTAGGCGACAGGTCTTCATCCTCTACTCCAGAGTCCTGATCAGCCACAGAAAGCACCCCTGCTGGAGAGCTGAGGGAGAGCAAGAGAGGTATACAGTTATGTAAGATCACATCACAATGATGATAATGATGATAAATCATTATATAAGATAAGATAAATTAGGTCAGACCTGCTGAAGGCCCTTTGCACCTGTCTGAAGACCTCCATCTGTTTGGAACTGGTGTCTAAGCCCAGCTCACACTTCAGAGTCTGACCCTCTACCGACGACACCTTCTGGGCACAACAGGACATGCATGGTAAACACACCCGTCATTAGTAGTACTTATCTGTGCTATATGATTAGATTAGTTTTATGTATTAACTGGTACAGTGTGGTAGAATTAGGGCTGGGCAAGATGGTGATAAGGCAATTTGTGATCTCATCCCAGTGACGATCCGCTACTTTGGCCATATCATGTTTTTGGCCATATTGATTGTGATTCATTACTTCTGTTCTATACAGATCTATGCTCACTTTTCCCCTATTCCCAATCTTTTGACCTATTGCAAATCCCTAAGTGGTATGGCACAGACCATTGCCCAGTACAGTCTATTGCCTGGTACAGTGTGGTGCGCTGGTACAGTGTATTACCTGGTACAGTGTGGTGGTGTGGTTCCCGGTGAGGAGCTGGTAGCAAAGTTCAGGCCCGTTGACTTTACACTGAAAAAACTGAGGAACTCTGTGAGTGGAGGCGAATAACAGAAGCAGGAAACTCCCACTCTCTGACAGCACTCTGGAGACACAACAGCACATTTTTACATCGCTATGTATTGAGAAACCGAAGTTCTGCACCAAGTGTCAATTATCTGAATCATTACACCCCTATTTTTTTCATAATGTTACACACAAATACAAAAATATTTTCTCTTATAAGCTACATTCTCCATGCTGTAAAGAACATTATACAGTTGAATTCAGAGGTTAACATACACTATATAAAAAGGCGCATACACTTTCTCACTTTCTGATACAAAATCTGACTAAACATTTCCATTTAGGATTACCAAAATATTTCTATTTTCTAAGTGCCAGAATAATGAGAGGACTTGAAGACAATTTTTCATTACTTTCATTACTAAGTCAGAAGTTCAGTACATACATTTAATTAGTATTTGGTGCCATTGCCTTTACACTGTATGACTTTGGTCAAATGTTTTGGATATCCTTCCACAAGTTTCTCACAATAGTTGCCAGGAATTTTGGCCCATTCCTTCTGACAGAACTGACGTAACTGAGCCAAGTTTGTAGGCTGCCTTGCTCATACATGCCTTTTCAGGTCTGCCCATAAATTTCCAATAGGATTGAGATCAAGGCTTTGTGATGGCCACTTCAAAACATTGATTTTGTCATTCTTAAGCCACTTTGTAACCAGTTTGACAGTATGCTTCGTGCCATTGTCCATTTGAAGGCCCATGTGCACCCAAGCTTTAACTTCCTGGCTGATGTCTTGAGATGTTGTTTCAGTAATGTTCTTTCCTCATGATGCCATCTATTTTGTGAAGTACACCAGTCCCTCCTACAGCAAAACAATCCCACGACATGATGCTGCCATCCGTCTTATCTCACACTTGGAATGGTGCCGTCAGGCCTGCAAGCTTACCCCTTTTTCCTCTAAACGTAAGGATGCTCATTATGGCCGAACAATTAATTTTTAGTTCAGTCAGACCACACGACATATCTCAAAAAAATGAGGTCTATAAATATATATTATATACATATATATTTATAGACCTCAATTTTTTGAGACTTTCTTTGTGTGTTTTTTTGTAGATAAATGAAAAATAAACGTCCATCAATGCTATAAGATGGGAGTGAGGTACAATACTCACCGGTCCTGTATGGAGGCGCTGTAGAGGAAACGCAGAGTCCAGGCCCAAACCTGGGGACTGTGGATGTGAGTGGCTCCACTGAACCAGCTGAAAACAACAACATACTGTTAAACATGAGGGCTATGCATCTACTTCATCTACATTAATAACACACACAAACACACACACACACACACACACACACACACACACACACACACACACACACACACACACACACACACACACACACACACACACACACACACACACACACACACACACACACACACACACACACACACACACACACACACACACACACACACACACAAAAACACAAAAAAACTGTTTTAAACTCACACTCCAACCAGAGGCAGGCTGAGCGCTTTAGGGTCTGACTCCAACAACAGCAGCAGCTTCCGGGTCTGATCCATCGTCACAAAACTGAATACATTACAGAACAACAAAACTCATCAAAAACCATCAGTCTGTCAGCCCCCCCAGTTCAGTCCCCCTCAGCACAGCCCCCATTGTGGTCCCTGCTCCCTTCCCCAGTCTTGTTAAGGTCTTTCTAATTAAACCTCCCCATTCAATAAGTCAGGACAACAGCTCGTCTCTCTACATCTCTTCACATGTTGTCGTGTCTAGACGCTCCAATTTATCTGCATCACCCAAAATGTACCAATGATGTAATTCCTTTGTACAACAGCAGGCAGCACTTGTGTCTAAACTGAACTAAACTAAACAAACTAGTTGCTTGACCAATGTAATTATCAATACACCGAAATCCGGATGGCATCACATCAGTGGACAAAACAGACTGGGTTATTACAGCTTTTGGCCTAAGGAGGAGGAGCTTATGTCTGGATTTTCACAATGCTATAGTATTGTCACAATACTGAAGATTCCAACTCAATTTCAATACTAAGGAGTAGACTCGATACTCAATACCGATTCTGATACCATAATGATATTAAAAACACACTTTATTTCGTCAATGGAATGCGATTTTCAAAATCAAATCGTAGTACTTTATTTTATACTGCCATGTGGTCTTCTGTCTAATCCCTCAGTCACTCAGGTAGGTTCTATAGTGAGGGCGTATACTAGTCTGTGTCTTATACCTGTTCTGATACAGCTCAAGATCATTCTAAAGCTGTTCAGGAAAGGTTCATTTCTGTCCTGTGAATGTGTGATTTTTAGTATCGATACCTGCTCAAATGATCTAGTTTTAATACTGGTTTTAGTATGAATTAGTATCTGATTTTCAATACTTTTGACAACCATAGTCTGAAGTCCTCTGAGGTCTGATAGTTTTCAGTCCAGTTGTGACAGTGGTTTATCTCCTTGGTGTGAAAAAGCCTTTAGTCTCCCAGTCCTTCTCACCCCTTTTGCCTGCTGTTGGCTGCTGGTCTGGCTGGGCTGGTGAGACTTCGCAGCAGTGCAGTGGGGATCACGTGCACAGCTCTTATGGGCTCCACGTGCACACTTGTGGCTGGACTCACACATGACCAGGTCAGACTGAAGTGGGCTGAGTCCAGAGTCTGGGTCCAGACCACTTGGAGTCGCAGTCTGAGGATATGAGACAGGTCCAAGGACTGACGACCGCTGATGGACTGCTGTAAGGCCTAGAAGAATCAGAAGGGTATAAATTCATGTTAGAATAGTTAAAATGCATAAATACATACAGAGTGATCTATTATTTATCTTTATTTATACAGGGGAAACCAATAAGCTCTCTGGGCTCTCTTTTTCACAGGCGCCCTGTTTAAAATACAATACAAGCAGAAAAAAAACAAAAACAAATATACAAATCCATATAAAAAATTTAACAACAGGTGCAGGTGTGTATTTAAAAGTTTGTTGCCAGATTATTAAATTGCGATTGTGCCACGAATGTATCAAGTTTTGCTTTTCCTTGGAATTGTATTCAATTTTTGTGAAGCAAAACCGCTAAAAGCCTCTTTCTCGTCTGGTGTGGCTAGTCCTTAGACTTATACAGTCCTGTGATCTGGTATTAAATGTTCCAATATCAAAGATTAACAAACAAGTGAGGTATTCTGGCAGTTTTTGAAGTAGTGCCTCATAGATACATTTTTTATACAGTGCTGTTAACAGACAGTGATGGCCAAGTCGCTTTTTCATAGGGAACACAGTGATGAGTTTCAAATCCATCACCTGTAATAAAACGAAGTGCAGAGCGAAAGGTTGGATCCAACAGTTTCAAAGTAGAGGTTAAAGTCTACATGTACACCACATCCTTATAATCCAGTGCAGAAGTCTGCATGTACACCACGTCCCCATAATCCAGTACAGAAGTCTGCATGTACACCACATCCTCATAATCCAGTACAGAAGTCTGCATGTACACCACATCCTCATAATCCAGTACAGAAGTCTGCATGTACACCACATCCTCATAATCCAGTACAGACGTCTGCATGTACACCACATCCTCATAATCCAGTACAGAAGTCTGCATGTACACCACATCCTTATAATCCAGTGCAGAAGTCTGCATGTACACCACGTCCCCATAATCCAGTACAGAAGTCTGCATGTACACCACATCCTCATAATCCAGTACAGAAGTCTGCATGTACACCACATCCCCATAATCCAGTACAGAAGTCTGCATGTACACCACATCCCCATAATCCAGTACAGAAGTCTGCATGTTCACCACATCCCCATAATCCAGTACAGAAGTCTGCATGTACACCACATCCCCATAATGCAAGTTTCCATCAAGCCAAAACCAAGTGTTTGCTCTTTCAATCGATGTACCAATTAACGTATACAGATTTGTAGTTTGCTTAAATATTTTTGAAGAAAAAAAAACATCATTTAGTTTATTTGCATTTAAAGACAGTTTGAGATTTATGAGGGAATGTTGGATTTCATATAAATCTTATTGCAGTTTTAAAAGCGCCTGATCAGCAGAGGGAGCACTTGCAGACAAAACAGCATCATCTGCATATAAATGTATGTGGTTTTCTTTTAAAATGTGGCCAACAGAATCGATAAAAATACTGAAAAGTAGGGGGTCCAAAATTGAGTCTTGGGGCACACCTTTACTTAAAGTTACATAATCTGATTTAAAACCATCGCCCACTAATGCCTGGGTTATGTTTGAAAGACAATTTTGGAACCAATTACATGTAGCATTGTCAAATCCAACATGCTTCAGACACTTCAAGAGGACTCCATGATCCATTGAATCAAACGCTTTAGTGAAAATCAATAAACAGAGCTACAGTCTTGTTTGTCATCAAGGGCTGAGAAAATTTTAATTTTTTGTGGTTGCAGTGACGGTACTATGCCCTTTTCTGAAACCTGATTGATAACACTTCAAAATGGGACATTTATTTAGATAAATTGTAACTTGATTTGCAACTAACTTTTCTATAACATTTGCAAGACAAGGTGCCGTTTTCCATAATTCTGGTATAACTGCCATTTAAATTGATAAATTATAAATATGTCATAAAATATGGGTCAGCTAGTAATAGAAGTTTTGGTTGAAGGTCATCAGCTCCTGTGAACTTCTTTGGGTCTATGGAGTGGAGAACATTGAAGTGAAAATATATGTAGTTTTTATCTATGAGTCAAGTTATCGTAGTACAGAAAAAGACCAAAAAGTTCCCCACTAGTACAAAGAAAAAGTATCCACAGTAAATATTGATTCCAAAAAAAGTATTGTTCCATGTACTATTTATTGAATTCAATGTAGTAATTATCGTGACGGTCTAAAGGTTAACCAACAAAATACATTCATGATTAATCCAAACAATTAAATACAGTAATTGAAAGAACAGTGCAGTGTTGTCACAATTATACAATTTCAAATTCGATTTTGAATACACTTGAATACACTTATTTGGACAATAGAATGTCATTTTCAACATTAAATCAAAGTACTTTCTTTTATATTACCATGTGGCCTTCTGTGTAATCCCTCAGTTGCTCAGTTGCTCAAATGAGTTTCTAGTTTCGATGCCTATCTGATTTTTGGTACTTTTGACAAGCCTAGCACAGTGGTTGTTAAATCTCCAACCATGACAAGGATTGATAAACCACAGTCTGCATACTAAGGACAATTTGGTTGCAGCTATAACAAATAGAAAGGACAACATGGACTAGAGCACGATCAACACAGACAACATGAAAAGATTATCACTGAACTCAGTCTTTTGAAATATCTGCACAATGACAACACTAAAGGTCACATTGTTGTGTATATATAAAAACAACTGTTTAAATGTCATTAACCCACACAGCTTCCCAGGGACAAAGTGGCAACCGCACTGTGCCTGCAGCCTCTGACCACCACCTATCTTACAATGTCTGCTATTTTCAGTTTACCAAATACTAAACTACCTTAGACGGCCTTAAAATTAGGTCGATTTACGATTTTAGGTCGATTTAACAACTAACCATGACTAGTCGACTAAGAAAAATAATTGTATTTAGATAATCATAACCATTGTAAGAAAAGCATTATTAAATCTAAAAGTAAAAAAACAAAACAATGGACAATTTCAAATTTGTATCAATTATTAATTTTCATCAATAACAAAAGCCTTCAGTTTTCATAGTTTAACCTTCACTCTTAATTAGTTAAAAATATGTTTAAAACGTCTCAATGTACAACTGAAATAATGTTTTTGTTTGACAGCAAAAAAAGAAGCGATGACTAGCACTGACTACTGAAATTATCGTTAGTTGCAGCCCTAATTAAAATGGAGTTAAGCTGTGCTGCACCATTTAAATTCAAACTCTGACTTCATTTGAAATAATTTTATATAACTGTAACCTGGCTTCGCTACACTGAGATTAGTGCTGAGTTTAATCATTGTTGGTGCTATTGAGTCAAACACAGCTGTTAGCGACATGCCTAGACGTTGCCATGACAGATAGATCCAAACACACATTGAATTTAAGCTCATTCTGTGAGTTTGGCAATTCAGGAAAGAAAAACATGTGCCCAAGTCTCACCTTAAAGGCCTTGTGCAGCTCAGCCTCCGATTGGACGAGAGCGCTGGGGTCGGAGGTGAACACACAGGAAGCACACACGTCTCCAGGGAGGGACGCAGAGGGAACACGGACGCCATTTTGGTCCCGACCAGGATCAAATCGGTCCAGAGTCACAGTCACACCCTCCTCGTCTGCAAAACACCACAAAGCTCTGATGTAAACCTGTACACTCTGCCTTTATGATCTGATATAAGAGCCTACAGTAGTTCCAGTCTGACCTAAGTCCACACACACAGAGCCCAGGAAGAAGCAGTACAGCAGAGGTCTGGAGCTGTGTCGCACGTGTCTTTGAGCCAAGCGCAGGGCCTTCTCTGTCAGCTGCACACAAGGAGCTCTGAGGAACAACAAGGGACAATCAGACAGGTGCTGAACACTGCTTGGAGGGCACACCTCAAAAATCACATTCTAGTGCTTATGGTTAGGTTTAAACATTAGACTCAAATAAAGTGGCACATTAAAGAACTGGTAACACTGACATTTATCAATCTGGAATGGCTCTCACAGACAATAATCGTGAAAATGCGGAATGCCGTGATGAATATTTGAATCCGATTGGTCAAAACATCAGCACAGTGGAACAAGAGTATATGTTGCTTTAGGTTTGAAAAGGACAGGCATGTTTGACCCCGTAGCCTCTGGAAGCCTCTGGCCCTGGTTTGATTGGATTATGTAATTGTAGATATGTCCAATGATTGATTGATGCTATCCCTCAGTCATCTAGGAATGTTCAGTCTTAACAAAACGTTATACTACACAAGGGTTTTCAGGTTTGAAGTTCCCTCAGAATTGCAAAAGATTTCTGTATGGAAACCAAAACATGCTGTCCAGCTGAAAGATTTTTCAAAACCATTTGTTTTTTTCTTTTTTTGATATTGGGCAAGAGGGATTTACCACTGAATTCCCTACAAAGCCAAGTGTTGCAGTTCTGATATTTAAAATTATAAAGGTTTTAATACCAATTTTCAATAAAGAGTCAGTCCTGAGATAGTAGGGCTGTTCTGACAAACACTGCGATTAGATTTGCAATTTATGTTTTAATAATAGCATTCTGTTCTGTTCACATTATAAACACATCCAGAATAATATAAGAATGAAATATGAACTGACATATTAATACAAAAATCTCATTTCAGAACATGTTCGTACAGATCTACAGGGTTAGCAGTTTTTATGCAGGATAAGGAGATTTTGTTTTGGAAAAAATTATGGTACGTAAAAAATTGTAGCCTTTGCAGTTTAGTAATTGCGTCCATTCAAATTGCAATGTCAAATACTCCACACAGGAAGGCAGTGAAAAAATGTGTTTAAATCAGCTGAGCAGACACGTCACAGCAACCTCATGTGACACTGTGAGGAAGGCAGCAAAGTGCAGCCCAAACATAGTATATCAGAAGTGCAACTGACTAAATTACACAAATGATGAGTTTTACCTGTGTGCACAAAGATGCAGGAGCACTTTGTCTCCGGTTGGGGTCCCGTCCCACAAAGCACATCTGGATTTAGGGAAGCTCAGAGTTGACAGGGAGTTTGTCACCGGCCTGAGAGAGAAACACAAAACATGCAACGTGTGATCATAAATACATTCATTTTCAGTGTTCTGCTAACAAAAAACAAGCTAAAAATGTAAAAGGACCAAATAAAGCAAAGGTATAGTCCCTAAAAAGAGATTTACAAACAATTTAATTGACATTCCAGGTAAAGTTCAAGTAAAAGATTTGGCAATAATTCTTATTAAAAGGTATTACAAGTAGTAGTTGCTAGATGATACTAGTTTAAACAATAGTAGCAGCTTTGGTAATAATAGGTTTTAGTAAGGAATTAAAGTAATACTAGCAACAGTTTGGTGTAGTAGTGCAAGTTAAAGTAGTAGTTCGGTAATAGTTTTAGTTAAAGTAATAGTGATTGTTACTAAATGCCAGATTTTAGTAAAAGTAGTAGCAAGTAGTTTGACAACACTAGTTTTAGTAAATGTAGTAATAGTTCTGGTACTAGTTAGTTTTACTCTTAGACTTTTTTATTCTGTGTCTGGAGTGTCTTGAACACACCACTTCTATCTGGGGTCGTATTTAACTTTTAAAACCCTCCAACTTTAATTATACATTGCAAAATAAGAAAAAGTGCACACAAACACTGATTAACAAGTACATTTGCTTATAACTTTACGCAAATCAGTGAATGACTAGCAGGAACACATTTAAACAATGTTGTAATTTATTGGAGGCTATGCATTTCCCATTTTACACACCTTACTCGCACATTTTCCGGTGTAAAAACCTCTTCGAAAACCGGGGAGGGCAGAGCACGGAGGTCCACCGGGCAGCTCATCCTGTCCTCCCCGCGCGGGTCGTGTCTTCAGCACCTTGCCTCACCCGGGAAATGTCGGTCCTTTCCGGGACAACCAAAACATCGGCCGCTGCGTTTATAATCCACTATTCACGACTTTACTTCCTTCAGACCAATAAAATATATCCCCGAGAGTGTGATAATGCAAGTAAATGAAGTTTGTTTGAATTAAAACATGTTAAAGTCCAATGGCTGTGGAGACGTAAACAATGCCTCGACGGAGTTCGGTAGAAGCGCGGCAGTGTTTTTACACTTTTTAGCTAAACTTTCACGGATTTTATTAACCGGAGTAATTAAAATATATCCGTTGACGCACGTCTGCGTCGATGGAAGCGTTTTATTCGAATTAAAACGTAAAAATCCCCAAAGAACGCGGCGTGTGAAGGATCTAGGAGAAAGATTCGATTATGGCGCTGTTTGTGCCGGGCTCTGGCGGGGCTCAGGGCTCAACCAATAGGAAGGCGAGGATTAGGACACGTGACCAGTCGAAGCTGCGTCTACGTATATGTGTAGGTTAGGTGCTGTCTAAAGCACGAAACGCCATCTGGTGGAGAGTAGTGGTAAAACTATTAATAGTAAATTATTGATAATAGTAAAACTAGTACAAAGTATAAAATCATATCAAATAGAAGCCAGTGAGGGAGGCAGTAATCAGAAATTAGAATCAGAAAACTGTAATTGAACAGAATTTACAGTCTAGGAATTTGCATCAATGACATGGAGCAGCATATAACAATGAATAAGAACAGTAAAATATAACTGTGATAAAGTAGAGGCTTGCAAACAAGAAGCTGATAAATAAAACTAGACTCTCAAAAGACAAAAATAATAATAATAATAATAATAATAATAATAATAATAATAATAATTTAATTTAATTTAAAAAGTACAACATGTACAGTATGGACAGAATACCAGTGCAAAAACTAGCAAGATTGATGATGAGAAATGAGAATGAGAAATTCAAGTGACCACTTTAAAAGGCAATACATGGGCCATGGGACATAGGGGGATGAACTCTGGAAATTAAAATTTTTAATTACAGGCTGGTTTCTCTGGAGTGGAGAATAAGTAGTAGTAACGTTATTAAAATTCTGATGATGATTGATTTTTACATTTCAATTGTTCTTTTTAATTGCCATATAGTTTAAAATTAGATTAGAATAGGCTTAGTGAATGTCCACCTGTCCCAATGCACTGATCTCTCACCACTGAGTTAACGTTACTGCTAAGATAAGACACTAGAAAATAAACTTGTACCTAAAAAATAGATAGCAAATATCAACTTGATAAATCTGTTGAAACTATCAAAATATATTAAATAATTGTATATTTGGTGTCTTGAGAGAAAAGTGTGAAGATTTAAAGGCAAGTATAGGCCTAATATAAGCAACAGTTACATCAGTCCATGTAAGGACAAAAATATAGGTCTAGTGAAGTGCAAACTTTACATCAGGCCAATATTTTTGTGGGTGAATTGTTTATACTTCACTTCTCAGACATGAACCACTCATCAAACACAAAAAACACATGTCTCATCTTAATACTGTAAATACCCCATAGGCTGTTTGCCTAAGGTAGTCCCATCAGCCTCCAGTCTGTTTAAATCCTACATTATTTAAGATGGAGGAGGTAATTTCCTGAAAAGCAGTGTGTTTAGGAATTATTCATCAGCTTGTTACCTGACACTGAGCACCGGCCCCAACAACAATGAGCTCTTTTTATTCTGAACTGCTGATAACACTTTAAGTCACAAGGAACAAGGGGGTAGCTTAGAAAGAGATATAATTTTTGTGTGTTCATTGCAATCTGAAACATATTGTGTCTGAAAATAGCCTGTATGTTTATATACTGTCAATTTTGTAAAATTAAATACATAAAAATAATAATAATAAAATAAATAAGTAAATACAATTATTATTATTATTATTATTATTATTATATTATTATTGTTGTTGTTGTTGTTGTTGTTGTTGTTGTTGTTGTTGTGTGAGCTTTTGTATCTGGGGCATATTAAGTCTATCTGGGCTACTTACATTATATATTCTATTTTTGTTTTTTATGTAAGACAAGGCTTACTGAATGACTGACAAGCTCCAAGTAAGCCTACTTGTCCCTCACCATTGAGTTACCATTATACATGTAGCTTACTAAAAATTAGCTAACTAACTTAAAAGGTAATGGATAGCAGTTTTTTTTTTTTTTTTTTTTTTTTTTGTATTTATATATAAAAATATACTACTACTACTACTACTACTACTACTACTACTACTACTACTACTACTACTACTACTAATAATAATAATAATAATAATAATAATAATAATAAGTTAAAACAAAATTTAAAAAACAAAAACAAACGTGCTTGTACTTGTGAGCATTTTGTATTCAACATTCACCTCTGCAACATATTTAGTACAACTTGGGCAACTCGTTTTTTGTTGATTTTGTAAATGAGAAGCTAACACCCTAGTTGTTCCTGTTGAGCAAATTTATTTACACAAACAAAATAGACAAGCTTACATTACAGCTTTAAATAACAGTCCAAACACTATGAATAACTAGCATATAGTCTACTTACGTTAATATCCTTTTCGAAAGGTAAAAGAGTGGATTTGGGCTTAAAAACTGCGCTATTGGATTAAGCGTAATTGATCTCTTTGATGGGGACAACGCCCACTCATAATAAGCCTTTCTTCCTCTTCACTTATGTCCCGCCCATTTTGTCCTCCTCGGCCAATCAGAGCCCATCAAACACTCGTAACCCTTAGCAACCACTAAGAGCGGACCAATCGGAGCGCGGCAACTACATCTGGACGCCATTTTGTCACCTTTGAGCAGAGGCGGATGGGGCTTCCTAAAATCCAGGCATTTCACACGGGGGCGTGTCATATTAGGAAAAAAGAGGAAAAAAAAAAAAAAAAAAGAGTATATTCTGTGTGGCGAGGTAGGTTAAGTTTTTGTTTGCATTATCGCCGCAGCCTTTTGCGTAACAGTGGACATATCTTATCTTGTGCATATCTGATAATGCCCCTCTTCTTTCCTCCTTTCCTGAAAACACAACAAATGTATGCATTTATCAGGTTCAAATATTATATTCATTCATTCAAGTGTTTCATCAGACAGCATGAATGATGATAACCTTCGTATTCATTAATAAAATGAAAATCTTTTGGCACCTCTGTTGTGCATAATATAAAGCTGAAAACATTGAACCCTCAGAACTGATGATATTGACAAACATAAATCTCAAGGAGGCTATTTTTAAATAAATACAGGGTATTATTGCAACAGCAGTATTCAGGTGATATCATTTAAAATGAACAGTCAAAGTGAATTTAAATATCACTGTATTATTTATTATTACGATGCTTATTTTCTTTTTTTTTATCAGCCCTTTGTATCTTTGTATCTTATCTACACTTAATCTATAATTATTTATTTACTTAATTTATCCTACTGTAATTATTTATTTAAATGTTTTACTTTTGCACTGAATGTTAATGCTTGTATTTCTATTTTTAGGCCTTATCTTTTGCATTATGTGTTGTGGAGTCTTGCAAACCCCTCCCACCGGGCGAAATGCCTGGGCTGTATGGAGCCCCTTTTCTTCGCCCAGCGGCGGATGGGCTGTGTTCTGTGGCCGCTGGCTCGGACCTGTTGCTTCGCAGTTCCGCGTTGTGCAATGGATGGGTGAGTTAAACCCCTTTTCGCTTTCCTCCTTTTCCACTCAATCTCCGACACTTTCCGCCCGTGTGAAGGACCGAGGCGTGAGGATTTTTCCGGGTGATGTTTTACGCAAAGCGGCTCTTGTTTCTGTTGTCTCTAAAGTAGTGTTTATATCAGGAAGCGGACCCGTGTGTGGTTAGCCTTAGCATTAGCATGGAAACGGGCCATTTCCAAGTCAACGCCGAGCTCCATCCGCACGATCTGGTACGTATTGTGCATGTATTTAACTGCTAGCACGCCATTCCAGTGATTAAAATAAAGAAAACACACATTATTCATTTGTAAAGCCATTTTCCAGGGACATATTTACGAGCAGCGCACTGAAGTTGCCCTACACCGCCCACCGCAGTGCGTTGTGTACGAAAACATGGCACTTGTTGATGTCAAAAACGAAATAAAAATTACTTAACAAGCTTTAAAATATCAGCCGAATTATAAAACACAAAAATGTTAGAAAGTCTGTTTGTGATTCTTGCTTTGTTAACAATTCTGTCGTTATAGGGAGTCGTAAATCTTCATAAACACCAGTTTTTTACAGGACGTTTTGTGAGCTAAAGCGGAAGTCGCTGTTTCTCCCTGTGTAAAGACAATACATGTTTTATTAAAGACTGTTGGATGTAACCAGAGCTGTTCTGGTGTCATTGGCGAGTTCTTTGGTCGTTATAATTAGTTGGTCAAGTTTGTTACTTAAATCCATCTGAAAACTGCCATGTGACTGTAATTTGATTATGTTAACATTAAGAATGGTGTAGAGATTCAATAATTTAATGTTTAAACAGATTAGTAATGTTTTTGTTGTTGTTGTTTTTGTTTTGTTTTTTGACAAAAAAAAAAAAAAAAGGGTAAACATTCCCCATAAATTTGGTTAAGATTATGGTGGCACAAATATTTTTTTTTATTTGAATCATTTAATCCCCTTCAATTTGTGAAGTATTAATGTCACTTACTGCTTATATTCAGTCTTCAACCAGTCACTTTTGTCCAGTGTAGTCTCTTAAAAGTTTATGAAAAAATATTGAGCAACAAAGTCTAATTTTGTAATGCCAATGCATTTGTATTTTGGTGAATAGAATTTTGTATTAGCAGTTTTTATTTGTATTAGAAGTTCAGAGTTCAGACGAGCTTATACTGTAATTCTATTATTATAGCGGCTGTGCTCTGGATTAAGAAGTAGGTGTAGTCTTATTTTGCTTACAGGGCAATGAAATATCAAAATGTAGCAGTAGTAGTTGTTTTGCTCTTGCTTTTCTGATTTTACTGGTATCATGGATGCTATAATTGGTAATGAATCAATGACTACAACTAACGATACAGTGTGTGTGCTCTCCTTGTTTAAGTCAATGGGGAACACTTTTTTTTTTTTTTTTCTTTTAAGACCTTTCACACAACTAATTCAACTCGAGTCACAACAAAGTTGTTAGCAATCTTGGACCTCTTTATTCTTCTCCATGTCTTTGTGTTCGTACTCGGTACAATACCCTAAAGTCTGCTTTTGCTTCTGTAGTAGTTGAACAGTGGGGGTTATAGCTGGTCCTCTACAGTAAAATTAATAGTTTGTTTGCTCCCACGGAGGTATTTGCACCTTCCGTTAGGGGGTGTTCCCTCAAAACCCTACTCTTATCCATCAACTTAAAGCATGCACAATAATCGTCCTGCTAGGTACTCCTCTGAGTAAGGTTGTGAAAAGTCGGAAATCAGATACTAGTCGATATTTAAACTATCATCGAAACTAGATACTTATTTGAGCAGGCATGCATACTGAGTTACATTCACAGGGCAGAAATGAACCTTTCCTGAATAGCTTTAGAATGATCTTGAACTGTATCAGAACAAGTATAAGACACATAGACTAGTATACGCCCCTACCTGGATGACTGAGGGATTACACAGGTATAAGACCACATGGTAAGAAAGTGTTATGATTTAATGTTGAAAATTACATTCTGATGTTGTTTTTTTATCATCATGGTATCGAAATTTGTATTGAGTGTCAAGTCTATTCCCTAGTAGCGAAATTTTAGTCTCGTGACAACATGATTCCCACCTCCTTCCGTGTAACAGATGTTGTTGGCAGTACACGCATGCAGAGAGCAGTGTTTGTGCTTGGTTTGGTCTCATGTCCTGAGGCTGGTGTTTCACTGTAGGCCCTGAACAGCCGGTTTACCTCTGCTGAACATTCGGCTCATGCTACACGCTTGTCTGCACACTTCACTCTGAGTCTGTCAAACTCTTCATGAGGACTATATGAGCGAAGCAAGTCCCAGCCGCATAAACAAATGGAAACAAATAATGGCTTTCAATATTAATTCCATTAACTAATCAATGCACTTTAATCCTAAAACGGTGAAATTTCTTCTCCAAGGTCTGTACCGTAAGCCTTTAGTCATTTTATTGGTTAACTGGTCAGTAGTATCTTTGTCGACCCACATTTTATAGACATTTTTTCTTACTGACTGAGGACTGACTGTAGACCACCTCATTTACATGCCCCACTGAAATCTGATTTCTGGAGCTTTAAAATTATTTAAAGGTCATGCGAACTGCAAAATTGGATGTGAGCAATCAGATTCAAGATTTTGCTGTCACTAATGTACAGTGCAATACAAAAGGTGCAAGAACCCATACAATAACCCAGTGCAGTGCAGTTCAGTGCAGCAAATATGTAATAAACAGTAACAGTATTATGGGTATCAACAGTAAAGTACATCACAGGGACATAAAGTGAATTATGTGGAGTTTTTTATTGGGGAACTCTTGAGAATCTGTATTGTTCGGCTCCAGCAGAATCATTTGAATGTGTTATCTCCCCCACCACCAGTGGTGCACAGACTGGCCAATCACAGGCCAGCACTGTGGTCTGTGCAGAAGCCAGTGCTGAATGAACCAAAACAAACATGGCAATGCCGACAGACGTTCTTAGTCTGTATTTCTACTAAAATTTGACAATTTTGTTTTTGGAAAAATGTCTAGGGAAGGGAGGGAAGTGCTTTGTGCGTTTGTGGACAGCTAAGACACCACACCACACACAGGTCATTGGTGTGACCTAGAGTTGGGAGTATAAAAGCCGGTACTATCGCAATATTTAAACAAGGCTATAGTGACAGTTTTTCACTTCTGTGTTTTAAATTTACATTATTTGTATTAAAGGTACAGTTTGCAACATTTTGTTGGATTGCAAAAAAGTTTTGAACAACTTTCTTGGAATTAAAATCTTCTTCTTCTTTTGTAAATGTTTAGTTAATTCATTCTACCCACATTAAATCTATAATCAGTTTTCTTGAATGTGTGGAAGAAGACGGAGTAGCTAATCAAATGAAAATCAAAAATAAATAACGTAAGAGACGTGACCTGTTTGTTTGACTGTAAGCTCTTTGCATTTATTTAGTGCAGTACTATACCAGAGCAGTAATTCTAATGTCATTTATTTTGGAAGTACTCACACAGTCCAGCTGGTGTCTAGTCAAAGTATCGCAGGGGGCTGAAAAACATCGCGGCTTTCTGCAGAATCAGTGAGTGAATCACTGAACTCTGGTCATCAGTGGTTTACAAATAAAATCAAATTTATCTCACCTTAGATAAACAATAAGCTCCTTCATTTCACATGTGTCACTGAAAAAAAATGAAAACAAAACGAATTGCACAATCACATTTGAACAGGCTTAAGAGGCGATGGAGGACACAGGGACCAGACTGATATCAGTCAGTTTAAAAAATATAGAGCCATATCATTCTGGATTTGCCAGGCAACAAATGTTGTGGTGTGGTTAGATAAATATAGTGGGATAATGGACCTTGACACGCACACAAAAAAAAATATCATTTGTGGATTTTGTTTTATTTTTTTTCCCCATATCCCATGAAAATCCCATATTATGTTCACAGAAAACTGTCTCCTGCGCTGTCTGATAGAGGGACAACACATTCTACTGTCTGAATCATTTTATCTTGTCGTAAAAGGTGTTACTGTATTTTCCGGACTATATGTCGCTCTGGAATATAAGTCGCACCAGCGAAAAAATGCATAATAATGAAGAAAAAAACATATAGGTCGCACTGGACTGTAAGTTGTATTTTTTTGGGGAAATTTATTTTACAAAATCTGAGACCAAAAACAGACATTTTATCTTTAAAGGCAAGTTATAATAATAACAATAAAACAGAGAATAACAGGCTGAATAACAGTACAGCACGCTAACATAACACATCTATATTTATTCAGCTACATGAAGCATAGATGGAACTGAATATGTGTCTGGTCTGTAGATATTGGTCATAAGATATTAACAATTAATCAGATAACTAAAGCATAAAAAACAAGCTAACACTTTTACTCTGGATCTCACTCTAAATCACTAAATCCATTGAATTCTTCATCCTCAGAGTCGCTTCTGAACAAATCCACCTGCTCCAGAAGTAGATGAAGCGCCGTTTCCACATGGCTGTCATACTGGTACAAGCCTAGAGTGCCTCCGTGTGGTTGTTAGTGTGACAATAAGAAATATGTGAAATGATATATTTTAAGAATTTCACATATAAGTCACACTCCCGGCCAAACTATGAAAAACAAATCAACTTTTAGTCTGGAAAATACAGTAATTAAAAGTACAGTCTGCAGATGACAATGTGATGCCACTTTTATAAGCTAATGGTTGGCCTGTCAAGATCATGACTACATTGACTACTATAGAATATTAAAAATGTCTACATGTTTGTTGTCCATAAAACGTTTATTTCCATTTGTATTCATTAAACAAAAAAGCAAATCTGATGCACTGAGGACAGTCCTGATGCATGGACACCCAGAGAGAATGGAATATTGTCTTAGAAAATGGTTGATATCAGTCAATACCGAGTCTGAATCGATCTATCGCCCATCCATCTTTAGTCTAGTGGGGACATTTTTGTTTTTTGTATCATTTTTTATATAATCCTGCTTTAGGGTGATTGTGTCAGTGGCAAAAACAATAGATAACCCTTCAGAATTTGTTGTAACAGATCCATTCAGCTCCATCCATTGCAAAGGCTGCTGTTGTGTCATCGTGCAAGCCATTGTAACTTTTCATGGCCTATTCATGTCTTACACTTCCGCTAACACCCCATTCCAGTCTGACCTGCATTTTGGGGTTAATTCCTGCGTTATTGCATTTGCGTGTTTTGTCCCAGGAGGGCCGCCATAGGACATGCTCAGTGTCTCGCTCATTTCCTGTTAGCGCTGAACAATATGAAAACAGATAAAACGTCCAAAACCCCAAATGAAATGAAAACACTGTGCAGGACTCTATGGCAAAGGTCCAAATGTATTATAAACACAGGACCGGGAAGTGGCACTGAATTTGAATGGTGAAGTGTATTTTAGTTTACTTTTCCTTATCCAGTTATTTGTTTTGTTTTTTAAATCCATAAACCTTCCCTTCAGCAGAGGTGGGTAGAGTAGTCAAATATTCTTCTCAAGTAAGAGTAACATTGAGTAATATTACTCAAGTAGAAGTAAAAAAGAAATGACTAGAGGTAAGAGTAAAAAAGTTAAATTTATCATTTGTTAATGTAATTTGAAGGACAAACTCTTAAAAAATGCTTAAAATCTGGTATTTTCAAAGGATAGACACAAAAATTTGACAAACTAAATGAGTACAAAGTAAATGCCAACCTCTGCCCTTCAGATATACTTTATATTGATTTTGGACAAATATGCATCCTTTTTTTGGCATTCCCTCTCCTATAACAATAATTGGATGATATGTTTGCTAACCATAAAGTGCCTAACCTAAATTGTGCCTGTAAATGACTTCATTGAGGTTCAAGTATCAAACAAAACCGATCCAGCTGTTTCTGTTTTGATACAGGTGCAGTACTTTAACTTTAATATCTGCCAATACTAAACAATACCAGTGTAGGGATTAAAAATTTTTTTTTTCCCCTTTCATAACACATAGGCTTTTATAAAATGGATCCCAAGTTTGTTAAGTAACTGTTATTCATACAAAGCAGTTCAATAGCTGGAGGATAAATAAGAGTCCACATTATGAGATGTTGTGGAACATCAGTCCGTAAATCAAAGACTCAAACAGGATGCCTGCTGCTACCGATATCATTAGTAATTTTGCATTTTTCTAACAACATTTTCAGTTTGAACTTTTAATCTGATCATACATGATTGTTTTGGCTACTTAAAGGTGCACAACATACGCCACCTGTTTGTTGCCATGGAGATTTTATTGCTTTGACTAGAAAGTTCCACAGTATAGCATTAAAACGTTGTATATTCAAGTAGATGTCTTTTTACCTCTACAAAAAAATGGAAAAACATACAAATCTTACTGTGAGCAGTAACTTGGCCTGGTGGTGTCACCTGCTTCAGCTAGATATGCTTTAATGCAGACATGGGCAAACTACGGCTGGGGGCCACACACGGCCCTTTGGGTTTATTAATCCGGCCCGTGACCAAATTATATTAAAATGTGTAAGGGTAAACCTTGTTCAATTTACCTTTTCAACAAGTTGTTGATCTTTTGGCACTTGATAAAACTTAGTTTTTTTCTGCTGTGTTTATTTAACTGAAATTTAATAAATTAATTATTAATTTAATTAATGCATTTGGAAAACAATTTGTACAATGAGCCTTACATATTCATGCTTTGCTACATGTTACAGGCCAAATGTCTAATGTAATATATACATATATATCCTGGCCCGGTCCCGCTGTCAAATTTTACAACCCGTACTGGCCAGTTGTGCAAAAGTTTGCCCAACCCTGCTTTAATGCCATACTGACTAAGGGAGTCACCCATCGCGTTCGGCTCCAACCAAATGGAGCTCATCGAGCTTCTTCCCCAGTCATAGAGGCGAATTTGGAGCTAAGTTCCATATTTGGAATTCCGACCTTGAGTATTACAGCAACCAAAGAGCCAATCAGGAAGTTGTTGAAGGTAACACCCCTTCCCTTCCCGCTGGTTTTGTAGGGAGCGGGTGCTTGGCAATGCTGTCAATGAATTTGCTAGCGCTAGTTAGCAACAGATTGATTCACAGCATTACTAGCGTTGCTAGCGCTAGTTAGCAACAGATTGATTCACAGCATTGCTAAGCAGAAAAAGAGGGCGCCAAATTTGTGTGCTATAAATCTTGATTTACTGACAAAATGGTAAAAAGACCAGCATCATTTAGCATTGGTTAACACAAGCATTTTAGAATAAAAATGACAAGTATGAGAGCAGCATTTCCAGAGACGGGGGCAATGTTTTTTCAAGAGAAAGTGAATTGGAGCCAGGAGCGCACCCATGCTCACTTCCTGTTTGAAATGTGGCACCTAAGAGGTGACTGCTGTCGTGATTTTGGGCTTTACAAAAATAAATTGAATTGAATTGAATTGAATTGAATTGAATTGAACCTACAGGTTAGCTATGTCCATTTATATATACAGTCTAGGAGCCAAAGTATACCTGTTACTATGGGGGCCAATAAAACAATTTTCAATATCATATTTTTGTGTTGTCCGGACTGAGTGTAACCTCACGTACTCTGTTGAATTAAGTGAATGAAACCTTATGATTGTTTTCAGTTCTCTATGTCCTTCAGCCCCAGTCTAAACCCTGTTCTGGTGTCACTATTATGTCTATGGGCCTGTGTGTTTGATTGAGGCATTTTTTCCCTAGCTACATTTTACTACATTTTATAAGTTGTTAAAATTTAATGTACATTTTTAGTTGTTGTCGCTGTGATCATTTGGGTCGGTTTAAAATTTGAAAAGAGAAATCTTGGTTTTGTCCTGATGTTGCCCTACTTGAGTTACTGAGGTGTGGTCCTTGTTTTAATGACAATTCAGATTTCAGTTGAATTAGTAAACAATTTGTCTATCGTAATACATTTGAAAAACTGTAAATTGGAAGTTTGAGCTTTCGCAAGATTCGTATCAGTAATTTCACAAATTCTTAAACTGCGATTATTGATTGGGAAAGTTTTTTGCGAATACGCCTTCTTACAAATGACTAACTCTTACTTGCAAATGACCAACTCTTCCTTTTTCCTTCCATTTCCTTTTTCACCAAGTTTCCATCTTCTTTTTATTCTTTCTGTTGCTTCTGCTGCTTTTTTTTTTTGGCTAACTTGCATGTCTTTGTTTACAGCAGTGTCCACCACGAAATAACAGTTGGTACGAAGGTAGGCTATGCTGTTGATAATGCGACTGGTTTGACTTTGGTTTGCTGTGATGCTGTGATGCTCTTATAGAAGCTGCATGCTAGTGACACAGAAATATGCCAAGGATTATTGATTTTTATAATATGTTTAAACCTATGACAGGTTTTCATGTTTTTTTTCTAAATCTGACTTTGTTTGGTGGTATAGTACCTGTAGGAAATGTGTATCATAGTTTTACATCAGTTAAGTGGCGGTTTGTGAAGAACAAAAGTACAAAAATACAGGAAGTAATGTTGAGTGCTAAGCCATAACTGGACTTGGAGAATTATACTTTGCATGTTTAGTTTTGCCAGATCTTTGCCGTAATGTGTTTTAGTTGATGTAGCCAGTTTGTTTTGCAGTGATGTTTTAGCTTTGTGGAGTGAGTGATATTGACAAAATTTGATATCGCAATTACTTTAGTACTTTATAGATGTGCTATGCTAATTACTATATCTTATCAACACATGATAGATGGGGCAATTATTTTTGGGGGCAATATTTATTTATTTATTTACTTTTTCTTCATAGTAGTAGGGAACATTTTGTTATTTTTCTGTATTATGATTTGATTTGAGCTGTAAATGTTTGAATAAATAACTTCATAACTCATTATAGATACAAACTAACTACTGAAGTGTTTCATTCTGCTATTTATCTTACTATATATTTATTTATTACAGCTAATGTTATGTTAATTTACAGTACTGTACATACAGATAGGACTGTTGCGGTAATCATAATATCGCAATACCACAGTATGATCAGTCACACCACACGGAAAAGGAAAGGAAATAAATTATTTATCCCTATATACATGATGTTTTTTGGGGGGAATCCTGCTTCGAGGTTATGTCAGTGGCTTAAACTAGTTTCAACTATATTTTCTTCATCAATATATTGCCCTTCAAAATTTGGTATTGTGACAAGCCTATCCTTTAGTCCTTGTTTAGTCCTTGTGTAGTCCTTGTGTAGTCCTGGTGTAGTCCTGGTGTAGTCCTGGTGTAGTCCTGGTGTAGTCCTTGTGTAGTCCTTGTGTAGTCCTGGTGTAGTCCTGGTGTAGTCCCTGTGTAGTCCCTGTGTAGTCCCTGTGTAGTCCCTGGTGTAGTCCTGGTGTAGTCCTTGTTTAGCCCTGGTTTAGCCCTGGTTTAGCCCTGGTTTAGCCCTGGTTTAGCCCTGGTTTAGTCCTGGTTTAGTCCTGGTTTAGCCTGGTTTAGTGGTTTAGCCCTGGTTTTTAGCCCTGGTTTAGTCCTACTTTAATCCTTTAGTCCTAGTTTAGTCCTGGTTTAGTTCTGTTTTAGTCCTGGTTTAGTCCTGGTTTAGTCCTGGTTTAGTCCTGGTTTAGTCCTGGTTTAGTCCTGGTTTAGCCCTGGTTTAGCCCTGGTTTAGCCCTGGTTTAGTCCTACTTTAATCCTTTAGTCCTAGTTTAGTCCTGGTTTAGTTCTGGTGTAGTCCTGGTTTAGTCCTGTGTAGCCCTGGTTTAGTCCTGGTTTAATCATTTAGTCCTACTTCAGTCCTGGTTTAGTTCTGTTTTAGTTCTGGTGTAGTCCTGATGTAGTCCTGCTTTAGTCCTTGCTTAGTCCTATTTTAATTATTTAGTCCTGGCTTAGTCCTTGTTTAGTCCTACTTTGATCCTAGTCGTTTTTTAGTCCTGCTTTAGTCCTGTTTTAGTCCTGTTTCTTGCTTTTATTAGATCTTGTTTGTTAAAGTTCTTCACTCTCTGGAGCCTCCTTCCTCATATCTGCTGTTTGCTGTGCACTACAGGAAACTCCATTTGTGACATTCCTCCCCAGCTTTCATCAGATTAGCACACAAATACTCCGAAAATACTTAGATCTACACAAAACCATTTCTACTAAGAACTGCTGACTTTGCACTGCTGTTACGGAAGTTCATCTGTTCATCATAAAGGGGCCATATTATGCTATTTTCTGATCTGTTAGATTGTTGTTTCCTTATCAGAAACATACCAAGAGTTGTGTTTTGTTTCATTCACACACGTTTGACACACAAACTCTGTATATTTAGACTGAGTTCTTCTCTCAAACAGAAAACCCCGTGTTCCAACTTGTGATGTCATGTGGTTATACAGGAAGTGCTCCACTGTGTTTTTCTCCATACACCTTTACTCAAATCATTAATTTCAGCCATGTAATTTCCAATCTCTACTAAATAAAAGGCAGCTGCTAACTTGAAAACCACTGCCTCAGGACATCTCAAGGTGGAACAGAGCATTTTTGAGCTTTGGGAATGCAGACAGACTAATAATTACTCAAACATGGCTTTTGTGTAATACAGGGCCTTTTAATCAAATAAAAAATGCATTTTTAATGGAGACAATTAGATATTGGAACATTTTGCGATTATACAATAGGACTGTTGAACTGTGACAGATATTTCAATATACTTTTTGATTCAGTCAGTTGAGTTGTAAAGTTGTTTGTTTGTTTGTTTGTTTGTTTGTTTTTTCTTTATATCTTCATTCTATTTAAAAAGTTGGGCATTTTTGTGATTTTTGTCAATCTTTGTGTCATTGCTATATGGAGTATGTTGCTATACTGATCTAGTCAATATCACAATATCAATACTTTTGTGATATATTGTGCATCTTTAAACCCAATTAGCAGATCACAAAGGCTGCACTTTTTAAAGTACCATTACAATTGTACCAAGTACAATTTCCTCGACAAACAATAAAATCTCCTATCTTCTTCTGCATAAAAATTGCAAACCCTATAGTTTGGATCTGTAGAAGCATGCTCTGAAATCTGAGTCTTAGTATTAGTTTGACAGTTCATATTTCAGTCTTTTTGTCAATTCTTCTGGACGAGTTTAAAATATGAACTTTGAACACAATTCTACTATTAAAACATAAATCATAAATTTAATCAAAAATCTAAGCACAATCACAATTACCATAAATTTCAGACTATTGAGCACACCTGAATATAGGCCGCACCAGCTAAATTTGAAAAGAAAATAAATGTTGTAAAATATATATGCCACACTTGAATATAAGCTGCATGTTAAAAATATGTTGTAACATGAGATATTTACACAGAAAGACGATACATGGAGTTTTTTTGAGTTTTAAGATCTGCTTCTATTTCCTCTGAAAGCTTTTGTCGTCTGTGTTCCTGCTGCCACCTCCAACGTCGCACCATCGATTCATTGATGCCAAACTTGCGTGCAGTGGCTCCATTTCCTTCTTTGATGCCAGATCCATTAACTTTAAGCCTTTAACTTTAAAAACATTTGCATTTCTTCATGTGTTTTCGATGATGAGGGTGTGTGCATGATGCGCAAAATGACTGTGGAAAATTAAAACTAGTGTATTGCTCAGCACATAATCTTTCCCCACGTCTCTCACTTTTGCGTTTACGGCTACAGAGTGCCTCCCGGTGGCAGTTAGCCGGTAAACATCTATAAATTAACCGCACCATTGTTTAGGCCGCAGGGTTCAAAGTGTGGGGGGAAAAAAGTAGCAATTTATAGTCTGAAATTTACAGTGCATATTTTTGTTCAACCATAATTCTTACCCTCCTCTAGGACAGCATGATTTTGGAAAAACTTCCAATTGTGATTTTTCTGCAATTGCAATAAAAATTTGTAATATGTTTGAATGGAAAGAATCTGTTCAGAGTGCACAATGTAAACATGAACTCAAAATACTTTACTTACAAATTGGTGACAATGCATTTCTTACATATTTCAAATTCTAGTTTTACTGTTGCATGCCAATTTCCGTCCAAGAACTTTGCTCCGAGCCTCAAAACCAGTTTTAAAACTACTCTTCCACCTCGCTGTTCATTTGATTAACTTTGATGGCTGTGATCTGATTGGCTGCTAGGTCATTTAAGCCCCTCCCACATACTTTTGAATCGGGTGTAGAGAGAAGTGAAGTGAGTGGAGGGGAAGAAGGAAACAATGTAGAGTACAATTCAATTTTGTATTGAAAAGGGATTGAATTGTTGAATAGAAAGTAATGACCATGTGTTTTGGTCATTTATTTATTTTATTTTTAGATGGCACTGTAATTTGTATTTCTTGAACTTTTCTAGTAGGGTGGGTTCCACCATCGACTTGTCTCTATGGAAATGTTACTGCTTGGCCGGGAATGTTCAAACAAACCTGATGCAATGTGCAGTAGTTTCATTATCGGGAAGCACAGCAATTGTGTTGTGATAGTGCTCTGAAGGGGGGGTGACATGGCACCGAGAGCAAAGGGAGGCTGGACTCAAAAACTATAATGAAACTTATTAAACATGTTAGTATTTTGTTTTTGGTAAGCATTTTCTAACATTAACCAGATTTTAAAAATGCAAAACTTGTGTGTTCGTTTTAGTTTATAGGCCCAAATGTGACTAAAGCAGACCATATAATACATATAAAGCTTTAAAAATATGACATTTACAAATATGAAGTAACACTATTGGGTAGTAGCCTACACATATGCTCTAGGTTATATAAACTAATTATAGACTTCCTATGTCCTGGTTTCAGACAGGCCTACATAATTTCTTCTTGCCACATTGTAAATGCTGTTTTATTTTGTTATTCAGAATGTGCTTAAGATAAGACATATTCCATCTATGGGTTCATGCAGCCTTGTGCAACACACAAGGGGTGTGCCCGCAACACCATGGCTGCTTCTTTAACATGAGATGGATTCTGAGTGACACAAGCTCAAAGTGGCCACTGTGTATTGTGAACATAGACAGTGAATCTAAAGTTAGAGGAGAGAGGCAGACACGCAGTCCTGCACACAGTCTGTTTGTATTGGGTTGTCTAAAGAAACATGTCTGCATGACACACGTGTTTTCTTGGCTGCTGTGAGTGCTCCGTGTGCAAACGAGAGGACACATGGTGCAGCTCAAATAGTTTAAGAAATAAAATTCAAATAGATGCTCGCATAGTTCAAACCCGTCAGCCCGATGGCATGACCCATATGGTCAACCTACAGCGCTAAAGCACCGACTGTTAACAGTCGTATTGTGACTTGTTGGCACAGTGAAAACCTTTAGATGACTTCAGAATCAGAATCAATGGCAATAAAACTTCTTCTGATTCTGATTCTGATGACTTGATAGGTCTAATGTGAGAAGTCTTCCAGCCTCACGACACAGAGGGGATACAAAGCAGTTTCACTAAACTTTTTCCTCTACACATGAAAGAGCTGGGTCTCAGAGTGAGTGCTCCGAGGGACAAAACCTCTGAGGAAAAGCGGCTGAATCACACATGCTTGTCTCTTATAGACAATAGATGTTTAATTTCATATTCTGTAAGTGGTTGCTGAGAAACTAGGGCATAAGGATTATGAAAAAATACATAATTGTGCTTTTTCTGGCATGTGTTTCTATTGCGGTTCACCTTGCAGTCCTCAAACCATGTTAGGGATAGGACGATATTAAAATTTAGATTAACGATTATTGTGACCAAAATAATCGCAATTAAAGATATTATCACGGTAATTAATAACTTGTTAACGTTTCGACGGCCTGGGCCTACTTTACAACTCTACAGGAATGTACATGTACTCCTGCATCACCCATGCAAACGATCTACACATCAAATGAAAGCTTCGGCTCTCGTCTTTCCGAAAATTCAAACCATTTTCACCTGCAATCACCACAGAGCTGACAGGAAAGACATTTTTACAGAAAAGCCAAAAAATGTGGATTTGGACTTCACTCACCTTTGAGGCGCTGGTTCTGTCAAACATCAACATATTCCCACAAAGTTGGTCTCATTCGTTCTGTACAGGCCCAGAGAATATAATACAGTGAAGAAATCGTTTAGAAATGTTTAGTGACGTTTTCTCCTCACAGCCAATGAGCAACAGAACACGTGTATGACATGTTCTTTTCCATAAACAGACGGAGTAGGACAAGTGCGTAAATGAATCCGAGTGGATCTGTGCATGATGCGCGCGCATTCTATGGACTGTTATTTTGCAACAGTTTTGCTTCTAAACACGAGGAAACGGACAAAACAAAGGCAGTACGCGATCGAGGACACTGGATGTTTGTTCAGTTAAACTAGAGGTATCTCGGACCAGAAGCAGTTCGTGCCAAAGAGTGATGATGACTGTGGACTCAGGAGTAGAGGACCTTATTCTTTGATGGATTGGATGCTGTTCTCGATAGGTGAGCGTGATTTATTCTGCTATTGATATGATTGCAGGTAAAATATATCGTGTGTGCGTGTGTCTGTAAAATGCTGTTTAGCTAACACACGCTACACACAACACAATCTACATTCAGAGTTTGTCACTTACGAAATATATTTTCAGCTCAAGTTTGTCAAACAATGCAGGATGGTTGTCTCATAAAATCACGTGTAAGTTGCTCGTGTTTGCCTTCGGAGCCGCAGCTTTTTTTCTGCAAACTCTGCCACCAGAACAGGCACAGACGCTAACAAGTGTCATTGCTGTGACAGAGGCCCCCTTTGTGGACAAACACAAAAACTAACATCTAAACACTGTATTGAAACCAGAAACATGCCTCAGTCTGGTGCCGCAAAAACGATTGTAATCGTGCGCAATGATCACAATTATTAAAAAATGCCACGAACGATTAATTGCGGAGCTTTTTTATCATGATTGATGATATTATCATATATCGTCCCATCCCTAAACCACGTAGTTTTCTTTTCTCAAATATCCGCAGACTTGAATGTCCTGATGAACTGTGGAATCTGCCTGAAGATGATTCCTTCAGTTGTCCAAAGTAGATAATATTGTTGAGATGTTGCTGTATTGTCCATACCATTGTGACTGTTCCTGAGTAGGAGCAGATTATATGAGTTGGAGACCTCGCTGCAGCCGGAGATGTGGGCGGAGAGCTCTTTAACCTAATCTGATTGAGAGAAAACTGCATCTATCAACATCCCTTCTGCTCCACGTGACCAAACAGGAAGAGCGGAATGATCTGACCAGTGGGGGTGGGTCAGTAAATGTATGCAGTATTGATGCATTACAGCTGATGTCCTCAACATTTCCTGAGAGTTGAAGTTAACTTGAGGTACTGCTCTGTCTGAAGCTCTGTTACTTAGATTATTTTTTAATATGAGTTTTGTTTTAACATGATCTGGCCATAAAGAACTGACTTGGTTGGAATTACAACACTGCTGCTTACTGTCATGCAAAATCGACTTTTTGGAGCTCTCATCATGCCTGAAGTGGTATAGCTATAGATATAGAGATGTATAGATAGAGATATATAGATATATAGATATAGATATATAGCTATAGATAGATATATAGATATAGAGAGATATATAGATATAGATATAGATATAGAGATATATAGATATATTATATATATGTGTGTCATCCATGCATGTTTGAGTAATCTTATGATCTCTCCCGCACTATTCAAAAAGCACTTACGGTTGGCAGTATGAGCCTATCCAATGCTCAGCCCACGAGTCTACATCACCCCTGCTCCCACACAATTTTCCATAAATGTACAAAAGCAGGAACAAAACTATATACTACAACTTCAAAAATCTGCTGTAATGTGCAGTAGGTTCATTAGCTAAATGCAAGCTGATTGTAATGTGGTCGTCCTCTGAAGGGAAAGTGATATGTTAATATTTTGGTTTTTTTTGTTTTTTTTCTGGCAAACACATAATTTTTAAAACGATAAAAGGTAACATGGTAATCTAAATATGTTGTGTGTTAGCAGTTAATACCTCATAGAAGTGTAATACTCTTCTTTTAACAATGACAGCAAAACTCCACTCTGGCCTCTGAAAGTTGTAAAAAGTGCTTAGAAACTCTTTGCATTCAGAGCATCCTCATATAGTCATCGTTTAAAGTATGTGAGGAATAACTTTGGACCACAGCAGACTGTTTTAAAATGGTAAAAATCTTTTACAGTGTCTTTTTAATAATGTATAAGCATTTTGAGGAACTAAGATGTGTTTGTAAAGCAGTGGATTATAGCATGGTTCAAAATGGTGAACAGATGGACAGCCTCTCTCTCTTGTCCCGGGGCAGTTAGTAGAGACTCCAGTGTCAAACAGAGTCAGGTTTCTCTTTTATAATTGATGTGAGATCCAGTGATGAGATGTGAGGAGCAGGACGGAAACCCTGGCATTTTATTCATAAACTTGAACCAAAAAGCCTTAATTAGCCATTTGTTTTACATATGTAATATAGCTAATCAAATACAGAATAGACTGTCAGCATTTCTAAAGGTGAGGCAATGACTCCTGGTCCTGATTTTAACTGTCTTCAAAAAAAACATAAGACAGAACTTGTTCATTTTTCAACATTTTGCAGTGGTCCAAAGTTATTCCTCACTTAAGTTATGCATTTAGAGCATCCTAATTAGTAGGATAATTAGTATATTTTTTGTCATATCGCCCAGCTCTGTGTTAGTTTTGTTAGTAATGGTGTAGTCCTATGTTAATCCACTCTTACTCCGGGTTCAGTCCTGGTTTAGCCATGTCCTAGTCCTACTGTTGGTTGTTAGTCCTGCTTTGACCCACCAGTATGTGTGTGTATATGTGTGTGTGTATGTATGTGTGTGTGTGTGTGTGTGTGTGTGTATGTGTGTATGTATGTATAATATATGTATATAATTTTTATTTATTTATTTATTTATTTATTTATTTTTTGGGGGGGGGGGGGCTCAATATTTATCTTGTGTACAATTTCTTTGTAAAAGTGGGGAGATTTGGGGTATTTATGTTGTAATGCAATAACATTTGAGCTGAAAAAGGTTTAACAAGTGACTTCTATGGCTTATTATTGCTTCATTCTGCTATTTCTAAGGTTATTCTTTGTGTTAGTCCCTGTATTAGTCCTGGTTTAATTCCTGTAGTTTTGGTCCATGTGTTTTGCATTGAGCTCAGTGGAATTCCCCTGAGGCTCTGGAGCTTGGGACATTGCTCCTCCTCTGTTAACCAACTGCTGTATACTACTGTACTAGTACTACTAGTACTACTAGTACTACTAGTACTACTAGTACTACTAGTACTACTACAATTACTGCTACCACTACTGTACTATCATTATTGTTACTACCACTATTTTCATATGTTTATAGTATGTACTTCATTCGGTGGAATAGTTCCTTTGGCAAATATTTTATCACAGTTTTAATCAATGAATCAGTATTTTGTGAAGAAATAATGATGATGATTGATAATTACATGAAGCAGTGCAGAGTCACAGAAAATCAACCATCTATGTCCTCAATACACAATTTTTTTCAAAATTCAGGCCCATTTTACATGCTAACATTTAAATGGCCTGTATTTTCTGATTTATGTTAAATGTTGTTTCTTCATCAGTTTTGTTTTGCGTTATTTAGGCTGAGTTTTAACTCTTAAACAGAAAATACTCCTTCCTTGTCATGTGGTAATGCAGGAAGTGCTCCAGCATGTTTTTAAATTCTATACACCTTCACTAGAATCATTTGGATAATATGAGCCCTGGAAACCCTCTGTACTAAACAAAAAGTAAAAGGTAGCTGTTAACATAAAAACTACCGCTTCATGACATCACAAGGTGGAACAGAGCATTTTGAGCTTTGGAGATAAACAGACTAATAATGAAGGATCACTCAAATAGGTGTGAATGAAATAAACACAACTCCAGGTATGTTTTTTGAGGAGGTAACAACATTCTAACATGGCTTCTAAAATTCTAAATGGTGTTAAAAGACTGAACGTGAAGGGGTACCAGACCAATGAAGAACAAATAACCTCATCCTTGCTTGCTCACAAAGGAGAAGGAAACATGTTTCATTTGAAGAGCTTAGTCCTAAATGTCTCCCCCTTGTTGTTGCAGAGAGGATCTGACGAGCTTCTGTCCAGTGTCCCCAACGGCCCGTATATCATGAGCACCACAGGTAAGAGCTGCTTCACCACTCCACTGAAGAACAGGACAATGTACCAACAATACAGAGAACACAACACTCTTTGTAGGAGTTTGGCAGGCAGTGAAGTGTTCCCTGTGATACTAGATTTAGTTCTGTTTACTTTGCTTTTGGATCTGTCTTGTTCACATACACCACGTATCATTCACCCCAGACACGACACCATAACCCTTAGGAGAGGCATCAGTTGGCTGCTGTATGATGGACAGAGCACCTATGGTCTTCTGGTGACAGCAGTGAAAAAGATTTTTTAACGACATGCAGACAGAGGCAGAGACATGTTGCTGATATTAAGTCGATCCAAGTTGCCGCGTCAGATGAATGTGTCAAACAGCAGCTCTGCAGTTCCCATTCATTCAAATACATGTGATCCGAGCGCTGTTTCCGAGCACTTCTACTTGCACTGTGGACTGTGTAGGTCGGCTCGAGGTCGGCCGCGTTCACACCGTGCTCTTCCTGCTCCAGAGTTGTCTCCTCTCACTCTGGTCTCCTCTCACTCTGGTCTCCTCTCACTCTGGTCTCCTCTCACTCTGGTCTCCTCTCACTCTGGTCTCCTCTCACTCTGGTCTCCTCTCACTCTGGTCTCCTCTCACTCTGGTCTCCTCTCACTCTGGTCTCCTCTCACTCTGGTCTCCTCTCCAGACCATCATGTATAGCACAAGGGAAGTGAGCGGCTAATCTCCCACTCTGGTCCTCTCCCACTCTGGTCCTCTCCCACTCTGGTCCTCTCTAGAGTGAAGTGAGGAGCCGCTCACTTCCCTTGTGCTATACTCTGTGTTTTTTTTCTTTCACCTTTGGCTGAATACACTGTGAGGACAATGCACACTGGTGACCACAGAGAAAGAGCTTTGCGAACAATACAGACAGACCCCAGGCTCACCTGCGCAGACAGACTCAGGCTTGGCTGTTCTTTTACGTCGACCTAACTACTGGCAGTGTGAAAACGACCTTAGTGCTGTGTAAATATTTTGACAGTGTTGGAATCAAATACAAACCAAATATTACCTTTTACACCAGTGTCTTTAAACAGTTCTTTGTAAAACCCCTTCTTTCCGTAAACAAGTGCAGCACACCCCTTTACTGTGAAAGCACAGCCCACAGAATTAATAAGTTTTATATTTAATCACTCATTTTTATATCTATGATGATATATATTTTAATTAGTGCAGATCCAGATAATAATAATAATAATAAAATTTTATTATATAGCGACTTTTCACGATACTCAAAGACGCTTTACAATACATACACAATACAAGAATAAAATATCACAAAATTTACAACTAAAATATCAGATCAGCCTTATCTCACATCCTGCCAGGGAGTAAAAATGACAAATGTTATATTTGTCTTGTTTCAAATAGCCTATGTTTTCCAAATCCAAATAAATGCACATTTCATCTCTGCAGCATTTTCTCTTTCTAAATAGTTAAAAAACCCTAGTAGTAAATGTTATTTTTTTTGGAAGAACAATTAAACAATATACAAACAAACATATAACAGGGCAGAACAGGACAGAAAATGATAAAAGAAAAAGATAAGTGCACATTCGTACATGCAACATTCACACCAATATGACTTGATATTTTCTTTGTTCTCATTATGCATGCGTGCTGTGGACAACTCTAAATAAGCAATTATTAAATGTCCAAATTAAATGTCTAAGTCAGTTTATTCCACCTGCTGATGTTATGAGGTGCCTCTCCAGGGAGTGCTCCTACCCGTTTTTATTTTGATGCCATTTAATTCTATACATTGTCTCCTCCTGTGCTGTAGCCAATGGCAGCGACAGTAAGAAGTTCAAAGCAGAGATGCGCGGCTCTCCCTCTCGGGTGCTGCACATTCGCAGGCTGCCCACAGACGTCACAGAGACTGACGTCATCGGCCTGGGTCTGCCCTTTGGAGATGTCACCAACCTGCTCATGCTCAAGGCCAAGAACCAGGTACAGAACTATACAACGGGAAGGTGTTCTAATGACAAGCAGGGCCAAACACGGATGCAGAGTGAAGGATCAAATGGAGCAGAGGATGTGGAGGAGAGGGTCAGGTGGTGCAGAGTAGAGGGTCAGGTGCTGCAGAGGAGAGGGTCAGGTGCTGCAGAGGAGAGGGTCAGGTGCTGCAGAGGAGAGGGTCAGGTGCTGCAGAGGAGAGGGTCAGGTGCTGCAGAGGAGAGGGTCAGATTGAGCAGACGATGCAGAGGAGAGGGTTAGATGGAGCAGAGGATGTGATGTATCTTTGTGTTTAGGCATTCTTGGAGATGAGCTCAGAGGATGCTGCTCAGAACATGGTGGAGTATTACTCTTCAATGCTGCCCGTGGTCAGAAGTCAGCCGGTGCACGTCCAGTTCTCCAACCACAAAGAGCTGAAGACAGACAACTCTCCAAACCAGGAGGTAACTACACTGCTATTTATCTGCCCCATTCATCACCACTGTGTCCTGTGCTATACAAAACATGTTAAGCTGTTTACATTCCCTGCTATTATTTATCGTTCCTATGTACAGTGAGGCAAATAAGTATTTGAACACCCTGTGATTTTGCAAGTTCTCCCACTTAGAAATCATAGAGAGGTCTGAAATTTTCATCTTAGGTGCATGTCTGAAAATCTGGAAATCACATTGTATGATTTTTTTAAAAATAATTTATTTGTATGTTACTGCTGCAAATAAGTCTTTGAACACTTGTCTATCAGCTAGAATTCTGACCTTCAAAGCTAGTCCGCCTTTAAAAAGTCCACCTCCACTCCACTTATTATCCTAAATTAAAAGTACCTGTTTGAGGTCGTTAGCTGCATAAAGACACCTGTCCACCCCATACAATCAGTAAGACTCCAACTACTAACATGGCCAAGACCAAAGAACTGAACAGAAGAACTGTCAAAATGCACAAGAGACAAAATTGTAGACCTCCACAAGGCTGGAAAGGGCTATGGGGCAATTGCCAAGCAGCTTGGTGAAAAAACATCCACTGTTGGAGCAATTATTAGAAAATGGAAGAAGCTAAACATGACTGTCAATCTCCCTCAGACTGGGGCTCCATGCAAGATCTCACCCCTTGGGGTCTCAATGATCCTAAAAAAGGTGAGGAATCAACCCAGAACTACACGGGAGGAGCTGGTCAATGACCTGAAAAGAGCTGGAACCACTGTTTCCAAGGTTACTGATAGTAAAGCACTAAGACGTCATGGTTTAAAATTATGCGTGGCACGGAAGGTTCCCCTGCTTAAACCAGCACATGTCCAGGCCCGTTATAAGTTTGTCAATGACCATTTGGATGATCCAGAGGAGTCATGGGAGAAAGTCACGTGGTCAGATGAGACCAAAATAGAACTTTTTGGTCTTAATTCCACTCGCCGTGTTTGGAGGAAGAAGAATGATGAGGACCATCCAAAGAACACCATCCCTACTGTGAAGCATGGGGGTGGTAGCATCATGCTTTGGGAGTGTTTTTTCTGCACATGGGACAGGACGACTGCACTGTATTAAGGAGAGGATGACCGGGGCTATGTATTGCTAGATTTTGGGGAACAACCACCTTCTCTCAGTTAGAGCATTGAAGATGGGTCGTGGCTGGGTCTTCCAACATGACAATGACCCGAAGCACACAGCCAGGATAACCAAGAGTGGCTCTGTAAGAAGCATATCAAGGTTCTGGAGTGGCTTAGCCAGTCTCCAGACCTAAATCCAATAGAAAATCTTTGGAGGGAGCAAACTCCCTGTTTCTCAGAGACAGCCCAGAAACTCGACTGATCTAGAGAAGATCTGTGTAGAGGAGTGGGCCAAAATCCCTCCTGCAGTGTGTGCAAACCTGGTGAAAAAATGTTTGATTCTGTAATTGCAAACAAAGGCTACTCTACCAAATATTAACATTGATTTTCTCAGGCATTCAAAGACTTATTTGCAGCAGTAACATACAAATAAATTATTTTTAAAAAATCATACAATGTGATTTCCAGATTTTTTTTAGATGAAAATTTCAGACCCCTCCGTGATTTTTAAGTGGGGAAAACTTGCAAAATCACAGGGTGTTGAAATACTTATTTGCCTCACTGTATTTTTTCAAATGCAGTACTGGGGTTGGAAAAACTATGGGTTGCAATATGAGTTTAAAAAACAGGATTGTCATCATCATCAAATACACACCTGAAGATGTCATCCATGCCTATTTGACTAATCTAGCAAACTCTCTCAGGCCCTATTCGAACCCTCCTCCATGCTCCCACATGGCCATATATAATATATATATAATATACAAAAGCATGATACAAATACTACCACTTGACAAATCTGAAGCAATGTGCAGTAGTTTCTCATTGTGTTGTGAAAGCACTTTGAAGAGGGAGTGGCAGAGAGCAAAGGGAGGGGAAACACTGAGCATCAAAAATTTTACTGAAACTAATGAACCATTTTAATATGTTGTTTTCAGCCGATATATAATATTTTCAAAACAATTAAAGGTGACATGGTGTTCTAAATATGTTATGTGTTAGTAATTAATACCCCATAGAAGTAAAATTGTCCCTCAGTGGTATAAAGTGGTCTCATTATTATGGTTCAGAGTAATGATTTAATTTCTCCAAACTGTGTAAATGTGACCTAACAGCACACTTTTTTATTTTCTTGTTCCGCTCCTCTAGAGGGCGCAGGCAGCTCTCCGTGCCCTGAGCTCCTCCCACTTAGACCCTGCGGCCCCGCCCCCTAGTGCAGTGCTGCGTGTGGTGGTGGAGAACATGGTGTGTGCGCCAGGTGCCGTAACCATGGATACGCTCTACCAGGTACAGCACTGACAAAACTATACCAATACCACTGTCACCCTTACTATCTTATAATGTATGATTATAAAGTTTTAAATTTCCTTAGAGACTTAAAGTTCATCAGACAGATTTTCATGTTTTTCTAATTCTGCCTTGATTTGGTGGGGTAGGAGCTGTAGTAAATATTTAGCATAGTTTTACATTACCGTAATTTTCGGACTACAGAGCGCACCTTAATAAAAGCCGCACCAGCTACATTTTATAAGAAAATCAATTTTGTACATATATAAGCTGCACCTGAATATAAGCCGCAGGTTTTTATGTTGTAACATGAGATATTTACACAGAAAGACAGTACAGTGTTCCCTCGCTATAGCGCGGTTCATTTTTCGTGGTCTTGCTATTTCGTGGATTATTTTTGTGCAATTTTGCATGCTTTTTTACAGTGTATGAAGGTGCGTGTTCTGCGTCCTGATTGGCTAAAGGACGTGCCGTGTCTCCTGTACAATACAGAATGCGTTCAGCCAAATTTACCAAAATGTTTGATGCTAGCAGTGTCACTCTGAAACACCGGGGCGTCAAGATCGCGTTGAAACAAACGCCTCGCGTTGTGGACGCTCCGGACGCGCGTCCAGAGGGTCCGTTGTGGTCTGCAAGTGCCTTTGGATGTTCTCTATGTCTTTGTGAACACTGCAGACCAGGTTGAGAGAGTGACTTTAGTGTATTTATTACATAAAACCCATCAACGGAGGTGATCGGCTCTGTGGCGCGTCTGACTTTTGAGAATGTTTAAATGAGAGAAATGGGACAAAATGTTTATACACTTTTCTCAGACAGGCATTAAGTGTGTGGTGAGGGGTTTTACAGCTGCAAAACATATAGAATAATTGTAAAAAATAAAGTTTTCTACTTTGCCAATTTCGTTTATTGCGGGTTATTTTTGGAACGTGACCCCCACGATAAACGAGGGAACACTGTACGGAAGTTTTTTTTTTTTTTTGTTTTTAATTGAAGACATGCTTTTTTCTGTGCTTGAAAATTGGTAGTACGGCATCAACACGAGATGAACATACCTACATGTTTAGAAAATAAAACGGCACCAACACGGGCCATCTGCTTTTATTTCCTCTGAGAGCTTTTGTCGTCTTTTTACATTGACTTAAGTTCTTCCCGCAGTAAAAATCTTTAAATTAGCCGCACCGCTGTATAAGCCACAGGGTTCAAAGCGTGGGAAAAACGTTGCGGCTTATAGTGTGAAATTTACGGTAATTATATTTAAGATTTTACAAAAAAATGTACAAAGTTTTAGTGAAATAGTACTCTAACCTGTCATATGCACTTTAACAGTTGTGTATCTTGTTTATTCTTTCATTGTAGCTTTTCCCAGAGGATTGCTTGAGTACCTGTGTATCCTTAGTAAAGTCGCTGCTCCTCTCCTATCATATTTCAGGTTTTCTCAAAGTTCGGCACAGTTTTGAGGATCATTGTTTTCACCAAAAACAGCCAGTTTCAGGCGCTGCTGCAGTACTCAGACGGACAGGCTGCTCAGGCTGCTAAAGTGGTGAGCAATTATACTACAACTCTATTGTTCCCATCTCCAGTGCAGAGCCAGGGCTGGAGCACATGGAGGGTTATTGTGCATGTTTGGTATCAGTAAATCGTTAAACTATTACTTGAGTAAAAAAAGGAATAAACTGAAAAAACATGTTTTGTTATAAAAATGCTACTAATCCTAGCAGTGACGTGCGGTGAGGTTCATGGCTGGTGAGGCACTGATGTCATCACAATCAGATTTACAAACATATAAACCAGGTGTCAGTTTCCCCCGGGTCAGTTTCTCTCCTAGTAACTTGGGACCAGAATTAAAAAGAATTTCAAAATAAAAGTTCCGAAGTCCGTATGAAATAGCTCCAATACAGTGGTGCTTAACCTTGTTGGAGGTACTGAAATCGGGCGGGTACTTCAATAGAAGGTGCATTTGTCGAACTGGGATACGGCCGGCATCTGGAGACGCTTGCATTCCGCGAGTCTATTGGCGGTGACAGAATCTGACACTATAGAGTTAAAAAAGAAATCACACGACAAACCATCACGACAGTCACAAGTTGATACTGAGTCATTAAATTCTCTGCAGCACAGACTGGCCAAGCAGCATGATTACCTGCAGCCAGTGATGGACAAGCGTCTCATCACGAATCATATGAGTCGGGTGTGTGTCTTGACCTCCGCTGAACCCCTGAGACTGGCTCACCGAACCTCGAGGGTTCAATCGAACCCAGGTTAAGAACCACTGATCTAATAGTATGAAATAAAAAGCAAGTTGATTTTGTATTGTTTTTTATCCTTATTCTGGTTCCCCAATTTTCAGTGGATTGAAGTAATTAAATTTCTTACCATTTTGTACGTCTCTGTTTGAAAAGAGCGAGTCTTTAGTCCTGTGTTTGGATCAAACTATTTAGCTCCTTTAGCGTTGGTCTTCCTTTAATTGTAACCTCCTGCTTCAACTGAAAGTCCAGTTTAGAAAACTGTTTGAGATTTAATATGTAATCTTCCTCCATTTAAGGGCCAGACACGAAGAAAAAAGTGAATTGCTAAAGTTGACTTGCTAACTCTAAATTGTAGTTTGCGGCCCCTATTCGAGTTACAAGAATCACTGGGCTCAGGAGCGCCCCCTAACATGAGCAGGGTAACTGGTGAAGCACGCCTCACCCAGCGCCTTTTCACAGTCACTATAATGTACTCAGCCATTAAAGGGTTAAAACAGTAGCTTAGCTACAGCACAGTCAGTCCGTCTCTTCTCAGGATTTCAACGGTAAACGTCAGCGATTTTCAGTAAAAAAAAAGAATAATAAAATTGCAAAGTTAAATAGAAAATAACTTTATAGTACAAATCATTGGATAAATATAACTATTTCATTTATTTTTTGTGTGATGACAGGTGACTGCCTCACCTGACTGCACGTCACTGAATCCTAGTATGGCAGAACTGTATTGTTCTTATTTATTGTTCAGTGTTAGATGTAGTTAGAGAGACAAAAGATTAAAATTGTCATGTTGTTTCTCAGAAGGTTAGGTTAAAATTGCACTATGTAACTTTTCTGGTAGAGGGTCTGCCACCTGCTCGCCTCCATGAGATGTCTTTGCTTTGTCTGGTGTTGCGCGGTATGGCATGAAACTTATTTAGACCAAGCAGTTTATGCCACCAGGCTAAGTTATAGATCTGATCTATTCTATTAAATGTTCAGATTAAAATGACTGCTTTTGTCTTAGACACAGTGGGACACAGGTACTGTTACTTTAAAATAAACTTACTGTTACAAGAAAAAGTATGTTTTGTTGAAACTACTGCTACTCAAAGTAAAAAAAAAATAAATATATATATATATAATATATATTCAGGCAAATATACTACGCACCTCTGATATTGGTGTTTCCAAATTAAAATGTTTTTTGTGGTCAGTTGCTGGACGGTCAGAACCTGTACAACGGCTGCTGCACCCTGAGGATCAGCTTCTCCAAACTCACCGCTTTGGACATCAAGTTCAACAACGAGCGCAGCCGCGACTTCACCCGCCCGGATCTGCCTAGCGGAGACACGCCTGCCATGGAGCACCCACCGCCTATGGCCACTGCCTTCAGTACGGATGGTCTACTGTTTTATATTACACAATAGGGCTCAGAAATATGCCATGCTTAGCCCAGTCTCACAACAGTTACAGTGGGCTAAAAAAAAATCATTCCTTAACCGTTAGATTCAGAAACATTGTGAATGATCCAATGGCAGTGCTGTTCTGCAGTGACGCCGTGCTGACACCAGCACATGTGAGAGACAGGAGACATGAGCAACCAGCTCTCATTCATCTCTCCAGCAGAAATGGGAAGATAGGGAAAGGCGTTCACTGATTGTCACCTTGGCTATATTGCTCTGCATCAGAATCAGCTCCATTGTCTGTGAGCAGACTAGGAACTTACTTCGGTGATAAAGTGCACGTAGAACACACACACAAAAACACACTGAATAAATACAAATACAAATAAGGGCATGCAGGTAGAAAATATATATAATAGCAGCATCAAAACAATAACAGTGCAACATGGGTTATTTAGTGATCAGTGTTATAAAGTGTCCAGTTTAGTGGAGAGTGAAGTGTTCATGAGACAAACAGCAGAGGGGAAGAAGCTGTTCTTGTGAAGAGAGGTTCTGGTCCTGATGGACCATAGCCTCCTGCCAGAGGGAAGTGGCTGAAATAGTCTGTGTCCAGGGTGAGAAGTGTCAGCTGCTATACGACCTGCTCACCCCCAAGACCTGGAGGCGTGCAGGTCCTGGAGAGATGGAAAGCATTTGCATAAAGTTGACTTTCAAACTGTTCAACTGTGCTACCCTCAGGTTGCCTGGATAAGCTGTGTGCACAACAGCACATGGCTACTTTCGATCAGAGGGACAGTAGGTGTAGCCATTTCCACTGTATGTATGTTCTTTGCCCAGTTGTGCTAAAATCCATAAAAGGCATTGGTAAAATGTTTAAGATGTTGTCAGTGACGGCTCCCTGTCCACTGTTTGATCTGTCTGGACTTACTGATTTTAGTGCAACTCCAAGCAAAAACCAAGCAAGAGTTGAACTGAAGTCAACTTTATGCAAATGCAGGGTTATAGTCATAGAGGCAGACACAATTAAGACATTAGTCGAGGCACTTAACTTGCACTTAATCACCCCCGCCCGTAGAGGGTTGAGATGAGAGCTAACTGGGCTCAGGACATCGGTTTGTGTGAGCACGCAGTGTGATACACTGGATTATTGGGGCTTTGTGATTGGACAGTGCTTACTCGAGTAGAAGGGGAAACTTTAAGGAGGCAGAACTAAGAACAAGGAAGTGTTTTCAGCTCAGAGAGACAGCAGCAGATATTTCAGACTGCGGTCTCTGAATTTAATAAGTGTCAAAAAGTACTCATACCCATTAAGGTATTTGACAGCTGTAGAAACTAATGTCATTCCCAACCCATGTCCCTGTGAGTAAGATACTCACTTTGAGCTCAATTCAGACTTATGCTCTGGTCAATCATTTTCAGGGTTTTTTTAGTTTTTTTTTTATGTCCTGTAACATGATCCTGATGGTCTGAAAGCCTCTACACCCCCTCTCCTCTCAGACCTGATTATAAAAACTCAACTCATCCAGACTAAGTTTAACCCTTTGTGTCACCCTCTTTCCCAGCAGCTCCTGGGCTGATTCCTGCTGCTCCATATCCTACTGCCACTCATGCCTTTCCACATGCCTTCACCATCCAGCCCACAGGTAACTAAGCTGGCATTATTCTCTCTCTCTCTCTCTCTCTCTCTCTCTCTCTCTCGCTCTCTCTCTCTCTCTCTCCCCCCCCCCCCCCCCCTCTCTCTCTCTACCTCTCCCCCTACCTCTCTCTCCTCTCTACCTCTCTTATCCTTGTCTTTCTCTCCACAGTGTTGTTCTGGTTAGGATTTGATTAAAGTTAGGAACAGGGTTAGAGAGTCTGCTTTGAATTACACTACAACAGTGTGTGTACAATTGTAATGCTGTAATATGACGTAAAAGTACTACTTGCATGTGTACTTGTGTTGATCAAATATTAGGTAATTGATATAGGTCAAATATTTAATAAATTCACATAAACACAGGTGTATATTTTCCACAAGCTGCTTTTTTTTAGGTGGAACTGTCGATATATTTGCACATCATTTCGACAAGATGCATCAACTTGGCAGCCCTCCCAGACATTTTCACCTCTCTTTCCCTCCTCTCTCTCTCTTCTTCCCCTCTTCTTCCCTCTTCTCTTCCTCTTCTCTCTCTCTTCTATGCCTCTCTCTCACTCTCTTGCTCCCTCATCTCCCCCTCTTCTCTCCCCTTTTCTTCCCCTCTTCTCTCCCTCTCTCATCCCTCTCTTCTCTGTCCACAGTGTCGTCTTATCCTGGCCTGGTCCCTGCCCTCCCAGGCGCTCTCACCTCTCTGTCCCTGCCCGCTGCCTCCAGACTGGGCTTCGCGGCTCTCCCTGCAGCCAACGCCGTGCTGCTGGTCAGCAACCTCAACCCAGAGGTACCGCCTGTTTGGCAATACTTTTATTAAGTTATATCAAGACACATCACTAGTTCAACAACTTTAACCCAGAATTATAATATATTTCAACTATTCTCAAATCAGTTCAACAACAGCTCAGGAAATCCACTTTTCAATCCTAATATTAGTGATTTAATATGTTATATATACTATACTATACTATACTATATACTAGGCCGGGCCTTCCTCTGTGTCAACTGGACCACTGATCTCGTCACTCAATGCACTTCATTTAAAAAATATAAATCACACAGTCATTTTTTTTACATAGTCATTCATTTCACTTATGGCTGATACATTTGAACTCCGACAGGTAAAAAATGACACAGCCAGCTTGAAGTATACATCCTATGATACCTTTTTAGATGCACACTAACTTGTGGGTATCTCGCTCTAGTTCTTGATTTCTGGCCACGTTTCCAGACAATCTGAAAGAACACAGACAGCCTCCTCTCCACTAGTGCCCCCAACTGCCTCTAAATGTGCAGTACATTTCATTGTAAAAGCCAGTCCCTCTGACCATGTCTCACTAGATTACCTGTTTGTTTACTTGTTTGTTTACCTGTTGACCTGTTTGTTTACCCTTGTGTCCCTGGTGAATCGGCGCCTGGACTCTGCTCTCTTCCTTCCTTCACCTGTTTCTAAAGAGAGTCACGCCACACTGCCTCTTTATTCTCTTCGGTACGTTTCACCAACACTCAAATCTCACTCATCTGGTTTAAGCACAGTTTAAAAGATTGTTTTAAATGTTCAGTCAATGCAGCATCCCATACATGGTCATACAGCATACAGTCTTTGCAATGGGCTTTCTATTGAAGGTCAACATTTTTTAAATGTATTTCAGGAATTCTTTCTATTCATTTATTTATTTTACTTCACTAGAAATACAATAGCAAAAATATGTGATAAGTATAAATAATGTATAATAATAATATGTAATGTGATAGAAAAAAAAAAAAAGTTTTGTCAACAGCACTGCAGACCCTTAGCCTTTTCTCAGTGAGCTTCATGATGAAGTCACCTGAAATACTTCACAGTTGTGCCTTGGCAGGGTTCATTAGTGAAATGCCAAGAGCAAAGCCGTAATCAAAGCAAAGGGTGACTGCTTTGAACAATCTGAAACTTAAAACATGGTTTGAGTTATTTCTTGCTTTATTTTTTACAACATTCCATACATGTTCATTTATTGTTTTGATGCCTTCATTGAGATTCTATAATGTAAATGGTACATTTAGTATTAAAATAAAAAAAAAAAAAAAGTATAAAGAAAAAAGTGCATATGTTTGGGAAAAATACACACAAAATATTTCTAACCAATGCCAAAAATATGGTCTGTCTTCAATTTCAATAAAAGTAAAATAAACTCTGAGAAAGACCTACTCAAACTTGTAGCTCAGTGTCCAGATTTGACCGCGCCCTGGCTGACCACTGACCTGCTGCATTCACTGTATTCCAGTACATCTGAGTTGCATGAGAAGCCTCCTCAGTTATGTGCATGACTCAATCAGCTGCTCTTGGTTTTAGTCATATCTCCCATGATTCATAGCTCCTTAGAGGAACCGCCATTTTGATTTCTCTGCCCCTTTAACTTCCTTATTTCCTTTACGGACCTAAATTCAAATTCACTGCTTTCTCCTCAACAAATTATGTGTACTGATAATCCTCTGTTTATATAAAATATGACCATCATTAGGACTTCTTTAATTATTTGATAACCGTGTACTAATTTTAGCAATTCAATTTGCGACTTTGCTTTTAAAATCAAGATTGAATTCACATTTTAAAAGCCCAGTAGTATTAATCATTTGAGAGAAAGCTGAAATCTGAACTCTAAACTCCAATCCAGGAATCCCATGTGTGTCAGAACATGTTTGTAAAGGTCTTTATTACAAGGTTGGCAGCTTTTACGCAGAATAAGACCCCATGGAGACACAGGGAGGGCATCTGGCACACCAGAACATTGCAGAACATGTTTGTAGTGGTCTAAACTACAGGGTTAGCAGCTTTTACACAGAATAAGACCCAATGGAGACACAGGGAGGGCATCTAACACATAGGGATATTTCAGAACCATGCTTGCAAAGGACAGAACTGCAGGGTTAGCAGTAATTTGATGGTTGCAATAATTCATATTGTGATGCATTGTACAGCCTTACAATAAAAAATAGAAGATTGTTAGTAAAATGTGATTTTCGGGAAAAAAGTCAGATTATTGAAAAGTTTACATTACTGCTAAATATAAATATAAATAATAAGAATAATAAGACCAAGTCTCAGTGGATTATTCAAGGATAGTTTAAATCAGTTTGTCTGTTTACATGTTATTTCTGATTCTAAACCTGTCTTTTCTGGCCTGTTGAAGGAGTGTACGGTGACGTGATGAGAGTGAAAATCCTCTTCAACAAAAAGGAGAATGCTCTGGTGCAGATGGCCGACGCCACGCAGGCTCAGCTCGGTAATGCAGATTTCACTACCTGCTATACAAGCATGAAATCAGCACAAATAATGACTGCATTTCAAAATATAATCACATTAAGTTATAATGAGGCCTTTGACGAACTACATAAAGGCTTATTTGTTGGTAAACACAATGAGCTGAAAGGGGAGTGCTGACTAGTCGAGTATGGATTGACAAAGTTTATACAGTATGTTCAAATTCTGTAGCTCTGTGCTCAAACATGGACACACCCACTCCTTCTGTTGGTCAGCCTCTGTTACTCTGAGTGAGTAGCCAATGGATTTAACTAGTGATGCACGATAATTGAATTTTCAACCAAGACTATTGTGTCATGGATAACCGAAAAAGTAAAATTGGCACGCATGTTTTCTTGTCTGCACACAGAGCACATGATCACACCAGTGGCTCAAACAGGCAAACTGCTCTTGCTGTACCACCTGTCCTCATTTGATTGAGAACTAAAATACAGCTAGATCCTTGCATAGTTCAAACCAATCAGCTGGCATGGCATCTTTGTCAAGCAACAGCACTAATGCTCCGACTCTTGGCTTCCTATCAGGGTTGCCTCAGAGTACTTTCACTCATTTTGCGGTGAAAACTTTTACATGACTAATTAGATTAAATGTTAGAAGCTTCTATCGCTTCTGCTGTGTTGTGGGTTTGGTACAAAGCGGTTTTGCTGAAATATCTTTGCTCCTGGTGTAAAAGAAGCCCATATTTGTAAACACTTGTCTGTTCTCTCTGCCTCTGATCCGGGGCTGAAGGAGGAGGTGGAGCATTAGCACTGACACACAAAGATGTCCCAGAAGAAGTGTCTTTCTGTGAAGTTTTCGTCACATTTGTAAAGTTTAACACATTGTCAGTGACATCCACCCTCCAGCTCCCTGTCCACTGCCTGATATGACAGGATTTATTCATTATTCAGAGTGCTACTCTGCAAAAACCTCGTAGACATTACATTACTCCAGAAATGGTCGCACAGACTGCTACTCTTATTGGGACTAGCTGGCTACTGTTTGACGCAGAGCCAATTAATGGATAAAAAATCAAGTGACCCATGTATCAAGATTCCAATCTTATTGCATGAAAATGTATTTAGTTCTGCGTATCCTCTTATGCCTCCTCCTGTTTCTCCTGTCCAGTGATGAGCCATCTAACCGGGCAGCGCCTCCACGGGAAGCCCCTGAGGATCACTTTGTCCAAACATTCCAGTGTCCAGCTACCCAGAGAGGGTCATGAGGACCAGGGCCTGACTAAGGACTTCAGCACCTCCCCCCTGCACCGCTTCAAGAAACCCGGCTCCAAGAACTACTCCAACATCTTCCCCCCGTCTGCCACACTGCACCTGTCTAATATACCGTAAGTATCCTAACACAGCACCGGGAAGGCAAGGCAAGGCAAGGCAAGTTTATTTGTATAGCACAATTCGTACACAAGGTAATTCAAAGTGCTTTACAGAATAAGAAAGACATTAAAATCACACAACTCAAAACATAAATAATCACCATAAAATTGACATTAAAACATTAAAAGAGTGCAGAAGCCCAGATTTAAACATTGTCAAAGTAGAGGCCTGTCTCACATCTTCAGGAAGACTGTTCAATATACCGTAAGTTTCCTAACACTGCAGCAGTCTAATACTATATGTACCGCAACACTCTAATATATCATTAGTACTGTTGGCACTGCACCTGTCAAATATAGCATAAATACTGTGAAAAATGTACCCGGCTAATGCCTCTTTTAAGGGCCATGAGTTTTCACAAATCCGCAATGTTCATGTTGAGTCACTTTTGTTTTGGTCTGCTAAGCTAAAAATGAAAATAAAACCTACCTACCATTGTACGTAGACCTTTCTGTGCCTTGTGCCTTCCTGTATGAAGTTTTCCTGAGGACTTTATGTGTAACCCCATGTGAGTGACATATGTGCTTGTGTTGCAGCCCCTCTGTGGTGGAGGACGACCTGAAGAGGCTGTTCTCCAGCTCTGGAGCTGTCGTCAAAGCCTTCAAGTTCTTCCAGTGAGTGTCTTTTCTTCTGTCTTCAGGGTTCCATAGCCTGTGTTATTTGGGCTTCCAGATTTGCCTTGAGACTCCTGTTATGCCTCTCTTAGACTGCCCCTGGTCCAGTTGCGACTCCAATGTCAAAGCAGTTCTGTTGTGGTCACCTCCTTTGAAAGCTACATGTACAAGATCATGTGTTCATGATATTCAGTTATGAAGGAAAAGGATTTGGTAGTATCAGGCATACTTGCTACGCAAAACGTTGACGCACTGCTTCCTACAGGACACAGTACCCACCCTTGGTGATTGGTGGTACAGCACCCTCAGTCAGTGCAGTTAATTTGACTCAAATATGAATATGAACCAGATTGATGATGTCATGAGAACTGGTGCGGATTTACTCTGCAAGTGCACCAAGTCCTCCAGACTGTGAACACGCCCGATATATGCACAATTTCTCAATGGAAAGAAAACTCATAAATACTAACGTGTTTGATGAGAAAATAGCAGTATAACATGGTTACATACATAGTAAATATGGGATAGTGTAAAAAAAATACTCCATAATGTACTTACAAAAGTGTCTGTTTTATAGGAAGGACCACAAGATGGCTCTGATCCAGCTAGGCTCTGTGGAGGAGGCCATCGAGTCCCTGATTCAGCTCCATAATCACGACCTCGGAGAGAACCACCACCTGAGAGTGTCCTTCAGCAAGTCCTCCATCTGAGAAGAACCAGCCTGTGGAGGAGGACAGAGGGGGAGAAGAGGAGGAGGAGACGGGGGGGAGGTGCTGACAAATGAGGACACTGAGATGGATCAATAAGAGTGCTCATACTACTAGGACTGACCAGTCACAATCACAGATGAAACCGGAGAGGGCGAGAACCACCCAAGCATGACACGGATGGGGCTACACTGAAAAGGAATCATTTCTAAATGATATGTTAAGACTTGAATTCAGAATGTGAATCTCTGTCCAGATCTCTTTAGGACACATACTATGAATTATCTGTATAGACATGCTAATATAAGCATACAGTTTTATGAACACAATTTGACAGCAGAAATGCTCCGAAAAAGACTGCTAAACAAGTGATTTCTGAAGGCCAGAACAAGACGACCTTATAAATAGGACTACTGAAACAAGTCTCACTGTGAATGGGGTGAAAAATTAGGACAGTTTCCATAGCAATTAACAATCCCATTTGAAGCGTCCTCAAAATCTAATAAATCTATAAACAGGAAATTGTCTAAAACTAAAAAAATCCTTTACACCTTTACATCCTTTAAATCCTGAATTCAAGTTATTTTAACATTTTGAGATATTCTTTTTCACAGTGTAAACCAAAGTATGACAGGGGTGGGGCTGACCAGATAATACTAGGACTCACGAATCATGACACAGGTGTGAGGGGGAGGGACCAATCAAAGCGCACAAAACCAAAAACAGCCTGAGACTCAAAACAGACACTACTTTTGACCAATGATCATGCAATGACCACCCGGATTGACCAATCAGGACTCAGAGAGGACTTGAACGGACCAATTGGCTGCTGCGGCCGCGCCCACTACACTCCACATTCCAGTGCATGTTTGCATCGACCAACGTGAAGTCTGTGTAACTTTAAATTATTTTTCTATTGTATTTTAGTTTGTTTTCAAGAGTTTTAAAAAGACAAGATAAACATGTAAATGCGGGTTAGCCTCAGATGTGTGAAAGTTGGAATTTGAGGTTGATCCAACTTGTTTTTTGGAGTTTTGGGGGTTTGATGTCAGGATTTAAAGAGCAGGAATCCTTGCTGTTACCTGTAGCCACTCTTGCCTTGGGCTTCTCTCTGGACTGGAGAGACAAAGTTATGTGTGAGAAATGTACACGCAACCAAATATTACCAGTTTGCTCCAATTTATTTAGAAAACCAAACAAAAAGTACAGGTTTATACTATACGGTCACAAAACAAAAAAAAAAAAAAAAACACTTGAAAATTATCTTGTTTTTAAGACATTAAAAACAAGTTAATTTTAAACAGTTTGCAGTGATCCATAGTTATTCCTCTCTTACCTTATGCATTCTGAACGCCCTAATTCAGAATGAGGAGTTTGTAAGTGCTTTTTGCAACTCCCAGAGGCCACGGTGCTGACGCTAACAACTAGCATGTTAACAGCGCTCTTCCTGATTATCAGACTGAAACATTTTAGAATTTGATGCAGAGTGTGCACAGTGGACTTATGTTGACCTCAAGGGCTGATTATGCAATTTATCTATACTTGGCCAAGACAAATTTAGCTTAAATACATGGGAAAGAATTGGCTATAGTCTTTATAATTCTAGCTAACTTGACTGATTATATTGTCTACAAGATAATATACAGGTATTAAAATTTTGCATATCTTTATGACAAAATTTCGTCATTTTCAAGAGTAAAAAAAAACATTATTTTTGTTACTAGCTAGCATGCTACATAGCTATAAATATAGACAGAAGTGGATACAACTTGACGATTTAAATACCATTACTGCAATATAATATTAAATAATTAAGTAAGTTTTAATTTATTTAAAAAGTTGCTTAAGGAAAATGTTTTTTTTACACTTACCGGTGTAAATTAAAATACACATGTACATTGTGCCTAAACCTCATGACTGTTACGTATATTAAATATTGAATGTAGCTTATTGGTTTGAATTATAAACCAGTTCAAAATGTTACTGAGCAGACAATTTGATTTAAGGAAAGTTTTTCTTTTATTTAAATTTTAAGTGTTTTAATTAGTTACAAATAATAATACAGGCTTACTCAAATGCGCATGAATCATTTAAATTTGATCCTTGAAATTGGAGTAAATAATATTGAGTTGTGTGTACATTTGCGTGTGAGTTTGAACTGGCGCTGTCTGATCGTTCCCTGTGCCTTAGCCCTGAGCGGACCGTGTTTCCCATGATGCCGCAGGGCAGGTTTACAGACAGTTTACTTTACTGTGGCTTTATTTAACCTGTGTTTATGTTTTTAGCGTAGCGTCTACACAACTGTTTTTAGGGGAATCTGATCTCAGGACCAAGTGGAAGATGACTTTAAGAATTTGGTGATTTTTATAAATTTTTGTGTGTAAAAGCTGCTAACCCTGTAGTTTTACCTCTACAAACAAGATTCTTGGGTTAGTTTAGCCGTTCAGATTTCTGTCTGGTCTCAAATGTTGCCCTGCAAAAAGAATCAAGTTTTTTTTTTTTATTGAAAATTGAATCACAAAATGTATCTGAAAAAATTGCAGTTGCATATTTTCCCCAAATTCCATTCTTAATAGACCAGCCTCTCTAACATATTGTTTCTGCTACTGCAACACAAAATATGTGATGTACTTCATCTAAAAGTATCTTAAGTCAGAAATAATATATACATTTTTAACAGAAAACTTGTTTTGTAGTTATGTTGATTTTGTATTGGTGCAGACAATACCTGATGAAGTACTAGGGCTGTGCTGTCAATCAAATTTCAATCATGATTACAATCATGATGAATCATGATTCCAATCAGTTGTAAAGAGTATGTATGTTAATATGTTACTGAATTTTTACTATCTTAAAATCATGAAAAACCAAACTTAAGTCCTGACTTACCCCTCTGCATTCAGAGCATCCTAATTACTCACCATGATGAGTTTATTAGCGCTTTTCACAACTCTCGAAGACCAGTGCGAAGTTTTGCTGTCACGGTAATGCTCACAATAACTAGCATGCAAACCACGCATTTATTTCAACCTCAAGAGCTGCCTATACAATATATATGCACTGGGGAAAGACACATTTTGCTCAAATACATGGTGATTTTAATTGTGACCCAGATATTTGTTTTCATACTCGTGCAGTTTAGCGTCTTCTTGTTACTAACACAGAAGTGCTAACCACTCTGCCACTTCATGACCAGATGCTTAAAGTCCATGTTCCTCTTGATCTTGAGAGCTTTAATTTAAGGTTTTTAGGGGGTTAGTTCTTGTCGTATGCAATCATGTTTTATTCCAATCATTTATCGTAGCAATATTTACCATTCCTCTGTTACAGTGCCGTGTTTTTAACGTATTTTGGACTTTGGTTTTCTGTCGTAATCTGCTGGACTCTTCGTGTTCGACGGTTTTTATTTATTAGGATTAAGAAGACTCCACAAAAGCTGAGACCAAATAGGCCTTCTCTTTCTCTCTCTCTCCCCCCTCTATTTCTCTTCCTTTCTCCATCCCCACCTTTATTGTATCTTAAACGCTTTCCCTCACTCTCTACCTTCTGCCCCCCCACCCCCACCCCCCACGTCTTTGTCGCTCTCTTCTTCCTCTTTACACCCCCCTCCGTCTCACTCCCCATATCTCCCTCATTCTTTCAATTTTCTCTTCCTCTCTCCCTTCACTCTCTCTCACACAACCCTTCTCCTGCCTCTTCTGCCTTCACCCTCTCTTCCTTCCTTCTTTCTCTCCTCCCTCTCTCTTCTAACCCTCCTCCCAATCCCTCTCTCTCCCCGTCTTCCTCTTCTCCCTCTCTTTCTCCCTCTCTTTCTCCCTCTCTTTCTCCCTCTCTTTCTCTCTCTCTTTCGTAGATGCAAATCGCTCTCAGGAGTACCGATTCATTTTGTTGAGACAGTGCCTTTTTGAAATGCCTTTGGTTTAAAATCGTACCTGTTTTGTTTTTTTTTTCATTTTTCCTCTTTTCTTTCAGCTTGAGTCCTGTTTTAGTTTTTCCAAGGCAAAAACCCAGTGGAAATACAGTGAAAAGATGTGACGTTTGAAACTCACTTTGTCCGAGTGAGCAGTGAAGGCAGCACGGGGCATTCAAGAAGCACCCGGGACAATCTGAACTTTCCAAATGGTTTCTAATGAAGCTTGTCTACTGCTGAAAGAGGCCAATACATTTTTAGATTTTGAAATTATTCTCAGCTTTGACACAAATTCTATGCTAACAAAAATCTTGTAGGAGCATGTCATGACAAAAGCTGAAATTCTATAATTAAAATTTGAAGTGCATTTGACAGGTTTTCATGTTTTTATAATTATGACTTGGTTTGGTGGGATAGTACCTGTGAGGAATATTTATCATAGTCTTGTGTAGTGGCAGTTTGTGGGGGAAAAAAAGTTGAAAAGAAAGAATACATGAAGTAGTAACTTGTAAAACAGAATCCCTCTGTCTATGTCATCAATGCCAAAAAGCAGGGACAATTTACACACAAGGACGGCAGTTTAAATCTTCATATAACACAATGAAGATGTGGTTTCGTTTTAATTATGCCAAATATAACTATTGTGCAATTCAGGAAGTTGTGGTCCTTGTTCACATTATGGGTGCTAGGTAACAGTTACCCGTCATTGCTCGATTTGGCACCTTTTTCAATTTAAACCGTTTAAACTCTTTTTCTTCGTGTTTTATTCCAGTATTGCAAGTTTTAATGTATTCATATCAAAGTTTGACAATTTTGTTGTGTTTATTCTTAAAAGTGGACACAAAAACAATCGTATTTGACCATAATCCTCAAAGTTGCATGACATACATTGACATTTCAATTATGCAGTCGGAATTTATGGGCATGCTCAGTTTGGTGGCCAAATTGGGTAAGGTTCCAAATCAGTCAATGACGACCTCGACACATGTCATATCTGCTGCCTGTGTCCAGCCAGGAAGTAAAGTTATAAACTTCAATAAATTTAAAAAACTAGAAAAACAAGGAAAATTTTGTAGTACAATTTTACATATGATAATGTGTTAGCTGTGTTTTCATGAACTGAGTAGTCTAACCTGTCAGATGCACCTTAAAATTTGCATTGTAAATAACATTATAGATATTTTACAATAAGTGAAACAATTTATTTTACAAAATATATATTTATTATAAAATACGCATACACTATTGTATTTACTATAGTAATTTCAAAAATACACCATCCGTAACATCGCAATTTCCCACTTAGGATCAACACAAAAAAAATCACTTGCTTTGATTACAAGGAAAACTCTTCATATTCTAAAATGTTAACTCAATAGTTCACATTTATCTTAAAGTTTCACCAAAACTGAGTGTCTGTTGGCTGGGTCAGTGAAGTCCCCGTGCTGCGTTCATGACCTGTAGGAGCTGTACATACTGCCTGCGTGTGCTATGCGTGTGCTAAGCGTGTGCTAAGCGTGTGTGTGTCTGTGGGTTTCATGTGTATATTTGGAAGAACCGTTCTGAGCCTTACAGTTCATGTCACAGAAGAATAAAGAGCTTTTTATGGAAAACTCAAACTGTCAAATGTTTTTCTTTACATCATGTACAATACTAAGGTTGTCAAAAGTATTGAAAATCACATAGTAATTGATAGTAAAGCTAGTATCGAAACTACTGAGACTAAAAAGTTACATTCACAGGACAGAAATGAACGTTTCCTGAATAGCTTTAGAATGATGTTGGGCTGTATCAACTATCAGTCAGTTATAAGACACATAGACTAGTATACGCCCATGGACCATTATGGAGCCTACCTGGACGATTGAGGGATTACACAGATATATAAGGTCACATGGGAATATTTTAAAAAGTACAACAATCTAATGTCATATATTCTATTTTTTTTTTTTTTTCATCATTATTATCATCATTATTATTATTGTGGTATCAGACTCTGTATTGAGTATCGAGCCTTTTCCTACAGTTTCATAAAAAATAAATATGCGTGTAAATGTATCTGAATGCAACAAAACACAACTCCAGGTTTGTTTGTGATGAGGAAACGTAACATAGATTAAAAATGGCCTAATATGCTTTTTAAGGCTAAGAAAGAATGTTCAAATAATGGAGTGTGGACTGTAAAAACACAGAGGATCATTTCCTGCATTCTCACATAATGAAGAGGAGGAGACGAAGAGGAGAGACTCTAACAGAACAACTTATTTACAACATAGTGAAAACACATTTTTTGTGTTTTTGTGGATAAGATCCTCACCCTACACATGCACATTATTTAATCTACACCTCTCTTTTTTTCTCTCTTCACTCTACAACCAGCTCTCTTTCTAACCTCACCCCCTCTTCTCCTCTATTTTCTCTCTCTCTTTCCTCACTTTATTTTTCTCCTGATTGCATTTTCCTACCCACTCCTTCTTTCTGTCTTTCTTTTTCCTATCTCTCCCGTCTCTCCCAGCACCACCTTTCTTCTCTCTCTCTCAAACTCACTTGTCTCTTCTCCTATGTACTCTCTCCTCACTCTATCCCCCTCTCTCTCACTCACGTTCTCGCTCTCCTCACTCTATTCCTTCCTCTCTCTCACTCACATTTTCTCTCTCTTCTCCCTCTCTCGCACACTTTTTCTCTCTCTCCTCACTCTATTCCTCCCTCTCTCACTCACATTTTCTCTTTCTCCTCACTCTATTCCTCCCTCTCTCACACTTTTTCTCTCTCCTCACTATATTTCTGTATTGACTGCATTTTCTTGTCATCACCCTTTCTTCACCACTTTTCTTCTCTCTCCCTCCTTCTATTCTCTTCTTCCTTTCTCTCCCAACTCTTCTCTCCTCCTCACTTGATTTCCTCATTTCCTCACTGCATTTGTTCTCTTTCTCTCCCTCTTTCGATCTCCCTTCTCTTCTCTCCCTCCTTATTGTATTTCCTCTCCCTCTTTTTCTTTATCTCCTCTCTACTTTTCTTTTGTATTTCCCTCTTTCTATTCTCTCTCTCTGTCTCTTCCCTTGCTCCCTCTTTCTCCTCCCTCTATCCCGTCTCTCGCGTATTTCACTGATGCTGCAGAAGTACACCGCGGAGTCCTTGAGTTCAGTCCCCCTCAAGACCAGAGACCCACTGGACGCGATAGAGACTCTAGGCCGAGGTCCAGGTCCTGACCCAAGTCCAGATCCAAATCCAGACCTGAGTCCTGATCCTGGTTCAAAGTCAAGTCCAGATCCAAGTTCAGATTCAGGTCTAGATCCTGGTCCAAATCTGAGCCCATATCCAAGTCTAAATCCAGGTCCAAATGTATGTCCAGACTTAGGTGGGACTTCATCAGACTCTAGTCCTGATCCTGGTTCAAAGCCTGGTCCAAAGCCTGATCTAGAGCCTTGTCCTGATCCTGGTTCAGATGCTGGTTTGGACCTTAGTTCTGAATCCGATCCTGGTTTAAATCCTGATCCAGATCCTGGTCCAGACCTGTATCCAAACCTAATCCCAGGGTCCAGCTGCAGACTGAGGACCATCTGAGGACTCCGGCCTGGGCTCTTCCTGTACCATGTGAGGAGTCGGGACTGGGAGCGGTTCAGGCCGGTCCGTGACAGATCTCGGGGACACGGGAGCAGATGCTGTAGGTCTGAGGTTGTCCACCAGAGAGCAGTGCAGCTTCACGTCTGCTCCTGGTTTCACTTTGAGGATTGAAGCATTTCGGAGATGTTCAGAGGCACGCCCAGAAAACAGGCCTGAAAAACGGCAATGCAGATGTGAAATACCAAAGGAGCAAGACCTTTAAAAACAAAATTACACATATAGGCCTAACTGTTTAATGGCCCTGGGACAGATATATTGTAGGTCTATTTTTCAAGTTTTTAAGATGGTAAAGATCAGGAGCAGTGCCTTTCGACACTTTCAACTTTGACTCGACAGTTTGAGAAAAAAAACTATAATTTTGTAATAATGTTGGATGAGATAAGAAAAAAAAACTTGAAAAACAGAAATTGTTCATTTCTAATGGTTTGCAGTGATCCAAAGCTATTCCTCACTACACCTGCACATTCAGATCATCCTAATTATTCCCCACTTTAAATTTTTAAGCATGTTTCACAACTCACAGAGACAAGTGTGAAGCTTTGCTGTGGCAGTAAAGCTAACAACAACTAAAATGCTAATGTGCAATTCCTGATTCTCTGACAATAAAGCAATTATTGCTTTCAGTCAGTGTAGTTACTTCAAAATGATATAAGTAGAAGTACAAAGAGCAACTGTCAAAATGTAACATCTGATATATAATTGAACGTTAATGCCACTGGAAGGGGGGGAAAAAAAAACCCTCTAAATAATATACAAAATCTGGTATTTTCAAAAGATAGACACAACAATTAGACAAACTAAAACATATCTGAAGGAGCAGTGCAAGAAACAAAGATTTTGACACTTGTAGACTTATGTCTATGTAATCCCTCATTCGTCCAGGTCTGATCCATAGTAAAAGCCCAAAGTTAAATTCCAAGCTGCATCTTCAGTTCTGGTCAGAATACTGGTGGCCACTGCCTTAGATCTATCTGAAGGGAGGAGCTAACTACACTGAAACTGCAAACAGTAGTTACAGTTTCTCTTTGTAGGCTAGGTTTATTCAGGTTTATTGAGCTGCACTAAGAGTCATATTTAATATACTGATTCACCCTTAATGGGTGCTTCCACACCTTTTGGCGTCCTGGCTAGTTCTTTTGATCTCTTTGTTTCCTTTGTTTGCTTTGGGTTTGAGGTTGGAGTTATAGTTGGGAGATAGATGATGTCTCAGGAACCATTCCTGTTCAAGGAAAGATTGTCTTTCCTAACAAAAAAAAATAGCTTCTTTAACTCCCCTGGTGTCTTTGAGATGGAGATGGACAGCAGACGAGGGTCCAGAGGAGCTCTCGTGACGGTGTTAGTACATCCTGTTATGGAGTGGCTGTTTAGTTTCTCCAATGTAATGCACTTGTAGACTTACTGGCAGTGGAAAGAGGGACCAGAACATTTGCTCAAGTAAGCATAAGTAATCAGAGGTGGGTAAATTTACATTTACTTGTGTAACTTTATAAAGAAATTATACTTTTTAGAGTACTTTTCTAGCAGCATACTTTTACTCCTACTTTAGTAATATTTGTATTGAAGTAACAGTAGGTCTACTTTTGCTTGAGTAATATATTGTACAGTGTAAAAGTACTCTTACTTGAGTAAAAGTTACTGTGAGCCAATCTACAAGTGACAAAAGCTTTATGTCAGCAATATAAAATGTTTTGAACATTTCTTCAATCAGATATGATTTAGTTTGTCTCATTTTTGTCTGTCCTTTAAATATACCAGATTTTGTGCAATATTTAATCGTTGCCCTTAAAATTACATTAACTTCAAATAATCTGACTTATATAACTATATAAATCAGATGTTACGTCCTGACAGTTTCTCTTTAAGTCACTCTTAATAACTGTCACCCACTGTCATAATAAAGTGATAAAACTACTCTGAAAGTACAGTTTGTCCAAAAAGTACATCTGAAGTGTATTTTTTAAAGACAGATGTTGACCAAACTGACACATTAAATATAAGCTAACATTTGAATTACAGTGTTATCGATTTATCATATTTGAACACTATTATATATTTAATTGCTGATATCTGTGGAGAATTTAAAGTGTATTAAAAGAATCCTCACCGCAGAGAGAGAGGAGCCAGAGACACAGCTGCACACCACCACACATCTTCAGTTCTGAACGTTGGACTGAAGCAGGAAACCACATTTAAAAGCAAAACAAAGAGGGACAAGAAAAACAAGAGGCCATGGCACCTGCTGCACATGGGACCCAACTGTACACCACCTTTAAAGGACCCGTATTACACGATGTCCTGATCTGTAATATAATATTGTCTCCTCATCACAAACAGACCTGGGGTAGTGTTTTATTTCATTCATACTTGTTTAACATGTGTGAATGAAACACAGTTCTTCTCTAAGTGTATTTATTTATGTAATTCACATATTGATACAGTGAAATTAATGAAAGACATAATGAACAAAAGTGGCAAACTTTAGAGAAATTGTTAAGCATTTGAAGGTAATTCTTGATCTCTGTGATACTGACTTCAAATAAAGGTCTGGAGTTTGAGAAATTGGGTTTATGAATGTGCTATTTTCTCAGTAGAATACACAGATTTACTAAATATTCAGTTTTATATTGTTTGTGATGACAGTAGGTTATTATGTTTGAACAGTCCAAATTATTTTTTAGGTTTTTTTGCAGAATAAGCTTTCCAAGATCAGCGCAGACTTCCTTTGAGTATTTACAATGTCTAAAGAGACGGGGGATGGTTTCTGCTTCTCTATGGCAAAAGCTGCATTTTGTTTCAACTGCCTTGAATTTGGATATGAGCAAATTGGTCGGGTACATTTTGTGAATTATTTTTCAAAGCGGTTTGTTGATCTTGTATTATTGCCGTATTTAAAGGGATTCAACCAAGTTTTACACAATCTATATTTGTAAAAAAGATGTCCCAGTGGGTTTAGCAGTTTGGGACAGTGTTCTTAAGAGTTTGTAGACAGTTCCTGGTATGTCTGCTATTTGTTAATATTGAAGCGACAGATAAGTAGCTGGTCTGGATTTGTGGGTGTTGCTGTTTTCTGATGTGTCTTCATCAGTTCCAATAGTGGGAATGCTTTTGATTACTGAATTAAATTATGTTGAGGTAAATGGAAATCGTGCTATCTAATAAGACTTCATAAGTTTACAGTTTTCCGTGGTCATTAAATCAGTCTGAAATCTGATTTCCCCATTGAACTGTTGATTTGCTTTGTTTTGTAATGGTTCTCATTATTCCAGATAATGCATTTGTGCGGAGAACATTTGTACTTATAGAATCATTTCCATGCCAACTGCACTTGTTGATAGAAGGAACATCGTTTTAAGTTTAGCAACACTGTAATTATATCTCAACAAACCAAAAAACACACTCCAGCATCATTAAAGATGCAGGGATAAAGAACCACGATTTTATGGCTCAGGATTTTGTCCTTTGGGTGAAGCAGTTTTTGTCTTAAAGTGTTTGTAGGTTTGAAATAGACCAGAATCTCAAACTGTCTGAAAATTCTTTGAAACTTTTCAGACACACCTACTGTATAAGGAATAGTTACACCTTTGCTTCTAGGTTCAGATTCCCTGTTGTCTTGTTTTTTAGCTCTCTTAGATCTACTGAAGGCCCATTTTGGATAACCACAAGCCGAGAGGGTTTTCTCCACGTTCTGCTCCTCCTTCACTTTTCCCTCTGTGTTTGTGGGCACCGCTTGAGCTCTGTGTTGTAGTGTACAGATAACTCCGAGTTTGTGCTGCAGTGGATGGTGTGAATCAAACAGCAGGTATTGGTCAATGTGTGTATGGGTTCCTGAAGACTTCTACCCGGAGTCTCCGGTCCTCTCCTATAGTTGGCTTCTTCCCGTGTGAACTTGATGTTTGGATTCACAGCATTAATGTGTGCAGTAAAGGGCACCAGATCTTGAATTTTAATTTTAGTCTACAATGGATGTGACATTCCAACAAAAGCACTACAGTGTTAACAACAATTTCTGAAGAAGAGTTTAAATTGTCCATATAATATAGAAATTAGAATCGGGGAAATAATCAATTAAATTCATCCAACTTCTGACTAAAAGACCTGGGACACTGTGATGACGTTCAAAGAACAGATGATCCAAGGATTTGTTTCCTAAATTACACAAAATCCATGGTTCAAGCTCAAACTGAAATTCTTTTAAGAAGCAGCCCCACAGGATAGATATGGTGTATTATTTTCAAATGAGTCTCCTGTACTTTAGTTGAACAACTGTAGTATGTGCTTTCATTCTCATAGACTGATTGTCAGAGTTGGGCACATCCTTAAAATATGTTGTACTATATAATAGATCTAAGAGAGCTAAAAAAAACAGGACAACAGGGAATCTGAACATAGAAGGAAAGGTGTAACTATTCTTTACACAGTAGGTGTGTCTGAAAAGCTTCAGAGAATTTTCAGTTTCAGACAGTTCGAGATTCCGGTCTATTTCAAACCTACAAACACTTGAAGACAGAAACTGGTTCATCCAAAGTACAAAACCCTGAGCCATAAACAAAGCAATGTGGTCTACTCTATTCAGTGTAGTGAAGAGTGCAGTGAGCGCTACATTGTCCAACTCCTCTGGACCCCAGTCTGCTGTACATCTTCATCTCAAAGCGACTAACCACTCCTTTGAAGATACTGAGGTTCAGATCTTAGCCAAAGAAGAAGAAGAAGAAGAGGGGGAGTTAAAGAAGCTATTTTCTTTAGGAAAGACAATTCTTCCTTGAACAGGAACGGTGGACCTGAAACATAATCTCTCCCCCATCTATAACTCCATCCTCAGACCCAGACATGGGGTGAGAGCGCCCATTAGGGGCCTAAATGATTATGCTAAGTATGACCCTGAGCAACACTTAAGTGTTGCTCAGTAGACCCAGCCTACAAACAGAAACTGTAAACAATATGTGTGTTAGTTTCAGTGTAGTTAGCTCCTCCCTTCAGAGAGATATAAGCCACCACCAGTAATCTGACCAGAACTGAAGAAGTGGCATAGGTGAGCAGCGAAACATCTTAGCTCCTACAACTTTTTGTCCAATTGACAGAATTTTTTCTTTTATTTGTCGCACTATGTAACAACTTTTGTTTTGCACTTTCCATCAAAATTTTGCCCTTGCTTCACTCACAAGATGGACACGGCAACAGAACCCTTGTTCTATTCAGGCTTTATTCGAAGCATACTGCATCACATGAGTCCACTATTTAAGGACATCTGTAGTGTCTCTTTGCAGTGCCATGAAGAATTCCTATTTGATCCAAACACACAGGAGTGCTGCTTTGTAATAAAGCACCTTAATGCACCTTGTGCCTGGGGTTCTTCTGTCTACCAGTTTAAGAAATTAATTCAGATTTTTTTCAACTTAGAAAAAAGTCGACAGTAGAGAAAGTGGATCTAAAATGGAAGATCATCTGTTTCACCAGATTTTGAATTTTAAATGTCACTGAATTTCTCACTTTGAATTTTTGAATTCTGAAAATTTAAATTTGAAGTATATATTTTCAGTGTGTTTAAAATTCAAATCACGAAGTTCCCGTCTCAAAATCTCAACACAAGTATTTTCAAACCCTCATATTCAACAGTCAAAATTCAGAGTGTAAAATTTCTAGTGAAAAAATTTGCAGCAAAGATCCAAAACACAAAGGTATGACAAAATCGATTGTGTCTGATAAACTTGATACATTTTCCCAACTGCAAAAAGTAGTAGTAGACTGCAGTACCTATATAGTAGTAGCAATAGCAGTAGTAGTCATAGTACTAGTAGCTGTCACTGCCAGTAAAAGAAATGTTAATAACAGCAGCAGTACTCATGGTATGTTATTAATCGAACACCAGGGGGCAGTGTAATGTCACCACATTGTGTCTCATCAGCAGTTTCCTCCATAAGTTTCTATTTCCCCATAATATTTACTTGTGCTTTTAACAGATTCATATTTTTTTTTTTCTTATTCTGAATCAGTTTGGTTGGAGAGTATCTGTGGCAAATATTTATCATGATTTTCCATAAGTTAAAAGACAAAAAAAAAGAGAAAAAAAAAAAAAGGAAAAGTACAATAAAATACCTCCATCATGCCATGCCAATCAAAATGAAAGGACCGTTTACACACAAGTGAGGCATTTTCCCACAGTTTCAGCCTTCATTTAACAAAATAAAAATAAATATAAATGACAACACATTTATTTTTATAAGTTTAATCATAACTATTGTGTAATTTAGACGCATTTTGGCCCTTGTTTATGGTTGCTAGGTAGAGATGTGCTGCCAAGAGACTTATGTCACATCTGCTGCTTTGTAAATAAGTAAATAAAATCCTTCACCAAAATTACAAAAAAAAAAAAAAAAAAAAAAAAAAGATAAATTAAGAATTTTAGTGAAATAAATAGTTCAAGATGACATGTGCACTTAAGCTGTTGTAAATCATGATTACTAAAGTGTTGATTCAGAGATCAGCACATTCTGGTTTAATGAAAGAAAGATGCTTTAAAATGTCACAGCAGTAAAAATGTCAGGGAGTGAGGGACGTTGAATTCTTTAAGAAATGATGACACATTGAAATGTTGCAATTTGAATTACTGTGTGTTATGAGTACTTTGCCACAATGTTATTTTATTATAATATCTGGGTTAAATTATTATTCTTATCGTATTTAAAGAGGGTGTATTATGAAAAATAAATTTTTTGGAGCTTCCTACCATAATGTTGTTCACTCATCAAAAACATACCTGAAGAGGTTTTAGATATCATACATGCATGTCTGAGTAATCTAGCGATCTCCACCAAGCACAGTTCAAACTGTCTTTGTGGTTACTGTAAGATTCTGTACAATGCTCAGTCCATAAGCTGACTTTACTCATGCTCCCACATGACAACTCTGACCTGATGTGATGTGCAGCATGTTCATTAGTGGGATGCTGACTGTGTTGTGAAGTGCTCTGAAGGGGGAGTGAAAGGGGACTCTCAGAGCATCAAAACTGCATCGAAACTGAAACTAATTACCCATAGACGAGAACTACTGCGTCTTTAAAGGTGCACTGTGTAACTTTTCTGGCAGGGAAATGCCACCTGCTTGCCTTTTGCCTTTTGTCAGTAATATTCCACAGTATGTCATTATCTTTCTTGCATTTATTCAGAACAAGGTTTTTATTGCATTCTACTGTGGGTAGCCTCTCCACAGATCTGATCTAGTGGACACTCCACCACAAGTTGCATGGCGCACCAACGCACAATCTGACCAAAATGAACTAACTTAGCTGAATCTACAACAGGTGTGTGCTGGTTTGTGCTGTTTAACAAGTCCCTCATTGAGTTCCTCTCTCTCTCTCTCTTTCTCTCTCTCCCCTCCTCTCTCTTTCTCCCTCTTTCTCTCTCTTTCTCTCTCTCCTCTCCTCTCTCTCTCTCTTTCAGACCACAGTCTTGCTCACTGTTTCCTGAGCCGATGCCAGCCTGGGCACCATGTTGCGCTGTGATTGGCTGCATTTGAACCAGCCTCCTTTCTGACTGGCTGCTGCTGTGCCAGTCTCTAAGCCCTTAGAAACAGAACAACAGCTCCACAAACATCTGCAGGCCTCACACATGTTTCAAGAATGGGACATTCCAGCACCATTTCTCACTTTTATTTAATTTTATTTTTTGTAGGAGAGATAAAAATAGAAAGAGTCTTGTCTTTCCCTGGGACAGGATGATGTCAAGACAGGATTTGAACCAGCAACCCACTGAATATAAATGCAAGGCAAGACAAGTTTATTTGTATAGTACAATTCGTACACAAGGTAATTCAAAGTGCTTTACTGAATGAAAAAGACATTAAAATCACAATACAACAAATCAAAACATAATCACAAATAATCATCATAAAATTAACATTAAAGGAGAAAAGTACAGAATAAAAAACGACTAAACAGAATCATTTTGAGCCTGGATTTAAACATTGTCAAAGTAGAGGCCTGTCTCACATCTTCATGAAGACTGTTCCAGGTTTTAGCTGCATAAAACTGAAATGCTGCTTCCCCATGTTTAGTCCTGACTCTGGGCACCAGCAGGAGGCCGGTCCCTGAAGTCCTCAGAGTGTGAGATGGTTCATATGGCACTAACATGTCAGAGATGTACTTTGGTGCTGGTCCATGGAGAGACTTGTACACAAGCAGAGCTACTTTAAAGTCTATTCTCTGAGCCACAGGAGCCAGTGCAGAGACCTGAGCACAGGACTTATGTGCTTGTACTTCCTGGTTCTAGTCAGGACCCGAGCAGCAGTGTTCTGGATGTACTGCAGCTGTCTTAAGGCCCGTTTGAGCAGGTCGTTACATTAGTCTAACCTACTGGAGACAAATGTATGGATAAGTCTCTCTAAGTCTGGTTTTGACAGTATACCTTTGATTTTTTTCAATATATTTTAGATGGTAAAAAGCTGCAGATGTTATTGATTTGATGTGGCTGTTAAAGTTTAAGTCTCAGTCCATTATTACCCCTGCTGACACATTCTCTTTGTTTCTCTGGGCCAAACATGATGACTTCAGTCTTGTCTGAGTTTAGCTGAAGAAAGTTGTCTTGCCTTCACACACTGGTCTGCTGGATATAGGGTCAGAGTGAATCCACTGGTCCATATTCACCTGCTGCCAGTGAGACATAGATCTGAGTGTCTCTGCATAGTTGTGGTAGGACACATTATTGCTGCATATTAACTGGCTTAAAGGCAGCATGGAGAGATTAAACAACAGGGGTCCCAGGATTGACCCCTGGTGCACCCCACAGCTCAGGGACATTTTATCTGAGACACATTTTTCAATTTCAACAAAGAACTCCCTGTTTTCTAGATAGGACTTGAACCAGTTTGATGCCGTACCAGAGATGCCCTCCCAGTCCTCTAGTCTCTGTAAGAGGATCCCATGATCCACAGTGTCAAAGGCACTTTGCCTGGATCAGTGTTCAGGCGGATGTCATTTGTCAGCTTGATAAGAGCAGCCTCAGTGTGGATCTAAAACCTGAGTGGAAAACATCAAAGGACTTGTTCATTTGAAGAAAGTTAATAAGATGTTGGTAAACAACTTTTTCAAGGACTTTGCCTAAAAACGGCAGATTTGAGATTGGTCGGTAATTGTTCAATATTGTGGCGTCAAGACTGGTGTTCTTTAGAAGAGGCTTGATAACCACATTTTTCAAAGCTCTTGGGAATGTTCCAGATTGAAGTGACATATTAACAATGCAAATTAGTGGTGACAGCAAACTGTTGAGCACAGACTTTAGAAATTTAGTGGGTAACACATGGAGGCAGCATGTAGATGAACTCAGACTGGTGACGATCTCTTGGACAGTTTTGTCAGTTACAGGGGCAAAGTGAGTCAGCTCTCAGTCTCTAGGTGGCTGCAGGGATGTTATTTGCGTCGTGGAATTTATGGCATTTTTAACACCCTGAACCTTGTCATTAAAGAATGCTGCAGTCTCATTGCACTTAGATGTGGAAATGAGTTCTAACAACAGTGGAGCTGGAGAGTTTGTTAATCTGTTTACTGTTGCAAACAGGACACGAGAGTTGTTACTGCAACTTCCAATAAAAATACATAAACTATGGTTGTGCCTGTACATCTTTTCTCTGTGAATCTCATACTGAACCTGGAGCTTGCGACATTCCCGCTCGGCCCTCCAGCACTCTCTTCTCTGTGCCCTGACCGAGTCATCATTCCTCCATGGTCCTTTCTGCTTATCTTTAACCATTTTGACCTTCATCAGGGCAGTGGTGTCCAGAACATTCAAAACACTCAAAGTCACAGAGTTCAACAAATCATCATCATTAGAACATGAGGCAATGCAACTTCACAACTGCAATTACATTTTGTTCACTTTTTCCTTAAAGGAGCATTATGCAACTTTTCTGGTGGTATAGTGGTGGTGGTAGTAATAAGCCTCTTTTCCACTGGCACAGTTCACTTGGGGCCGCTTTAGAGGAGGTCTGTTTGGTGCGGCTCCCTCCAACCAAGTTGTGTTTCCATGATCCGAGCGCAGCTCGGAGTGCAGGGACCCTGCTTCATGAAATGCTGATGTTACCCAAACATAACTCATGTTTCAATAATCAATAAAATCTTAATTTGATCTGAATTATACTTGTGATTGTATGGCCAATCTCAGTGATTCACAAAAAGATGCTGAGTAATTCCAAGTTTGTGTCGCAGTGAGATGTGGTTAAAGCTAAATCTAATGTAAACACAATACTACTTCTGGTTTATCATCACCTTTTCCTGCTTTTATTTAATCTCTCTGCCTCCGAGCAGTGTTTTAGACTCTTTTTATGCAATGCATTGGGTATGGCTCATGTTCGATGCATTATGCACTGGAAATGTAATTTTTATTTATTTTTTTAATCTTTACATGAGTGCCGTACATTCATATACAGGAAGCAGCTATTGCTACCACATTAACTTTGTTTTGTGGATCATGTCGACTCAACATTGAAGTTGCCATGACTGGAAATACAACCGTTTATCACAAGATGAAGTCAGCGTTTAGTGAGAAATTATTATGGAGGTCCAGTCAGGAAGCCTGATTGTTTATGTACAATTTTGAAGGAAATCTCAAACATCTAAATTGCTCTCCAGTGCCTCCTGCAAAGTTATAATGAGATGGAACCATTTATGTGCAATGAGACAGCAGCAATTTGGAATCAGATGTTAGGCCAGGGTTGATAGGCAGCCCTCCCAAAGAAACGCATCATTCCATGGAGGCAAAGGTCTGAGAGGGCCTTTTATCACTTCTTTCATTTATGTTTCTATCTGATTTTTGTCATGTTGAGTCTGCATTCTCTCTTATCCAATCATCTTGTGTCTTGCATAGACACACCTTAGCTAAAGCGATCTGTACCCCTCTAGGCCCCTCTGGGAGCAAGTGCCCTCCAAGAGTCCATGTCGGGACCCTCAGACGCACAGACGGTTCACCTCAGACAGTGGAGACATTGACCAGTGGAAACAAGGCTATAGTAGTTCTTAATAAGTTAATTTATTGAAAGAAAAAGGCAGTAATACATAACAAGGTACAATACAATAAGGTAAAGTAACATAATAAAGTAAATTATAAAGTAAAGTAAAGTAACATTATAAACAGAAAAAGGTAAAAGAACAAGTAGCAGTTGTAGGAGAATAGTAGAAGTAGTTGTTGTTGTAGCCTACATAATGTTAGTTGGAGTAGCAGTAGTAGAAATAGGTCTAATTATTGTTGCAGTTCATGGTAGTAGTAGTAGTAGTAGTAGACCTAGCAGTTGTAGCTAAATGTTATTTATAGGGGGAGCAGTAGTAGCTGTACTAGTAGCTGTAGTAGTAGCTGTTTAAGTAGTAGTATGACTGGGTCTAGTAGTAAGAGAGTTGTAGTAATTTCAAGTAGTCGCAGTGGATACAGTACATGTATCAGTGGAACTACTCCAGTTAAATATACAAGTAAATAAACACATTTACTATCATCAATGGTTGCGTTCATGTTTTAGATTTTGAAGTAGTCATAGTTCATAGTTTAGTAGTAGTAGTACAATAGTGGTAGTTAGCAGTAGTTGGAGTAGGAGAAGTAGTAGTGGACCTAGTTGTTGATGTAGTTCACAGTAGTAAGAGAGGTTGCAGACAGAGTTTATGGTAGTATGAGGAGTAATATTACTTAGTAGTAGTTGTAGTAGTAGTTTTAGTAGTTGTAGTAGTAACAGTAGTAGCGGTTCATGGTATAGGAGTAGTAGTTTGTAGTAGTAGTAGTAGTATTTCATAGTATAGTAGTACTTTGTAGTAGTAGTTCATAATATAGTAGTAGTAGTGGTAGTAGTAGTAGTATTTCATAGTATAGTAGTACTTTGTAGTAGTAGTTCATAATATAGTAGTAGTAGTGGTAGTAGTAGTAGTAGTTCATACTAGTAGTAGTAGTTCATAGTAGTATAACTCTATGGGAGATTCACTGTTTTGGAAACAAATATCCAAACTTGTGATGTGCAAATGTTGAACCTTATCATTATTTGTTTTTCATGTGGATAGGCTCAGTAATTACAGAGATATTAACCATAAACCAGCTCAACACATCTGCAGTCTAACAGTTAAACAGCCAATACCACCAGTTAAAATGTAAATATTTCCAGGAAGTGACGATGTTGTGTTTTAAGTTTCGTTACTGCATGGCATGTCCTGTTCAAAAATCACAGCCAAAATACCAACACCTTGTTTCTGGGTTCAAATGAGGTCACGGTGCTGGGAAATAGAAACCGAAACACACCAAGGGGCAGCCAAAACAACAACTTGTGATCAATTTAACTTTGTGAATGAGATAATTTAAAACATTAAATGTTCTTTATAAAGCTCCATTGGTGCATTTGCCCCACATCAACCACTAAAAGAACAGGATTTTTGTGCCACTTTAGTGTCTATCCTGTTTGCACATGTGCAAACGCTTAGTAAATCTGGGCCAAAATCAGCAAAAAATACTACTGCTGATGTTACTCCTATTACTACTATTATTACTACTACTGCTACTATATTACTACTACTGCTGCTACTACTATATTTGTAGTAGTAGCAGCAGCTACTACTACTGCCAATGCCAATACTACTAGTACTACTACAATTGCTACTATTACTACTGCTATACAATCCCTCCTACTCCAACAATTATTACTACAACTACTATACTATTAGTTGTACTACTACTTCTACTTATAGAAATGGCAATGCTGTTACTACTACTATGACTACTACTATTTCTACTACTGCTACTATTACTACTACTATTCAATTACTGCTTCTATTACTACTGCTACAGCAGCAGTTACCATGAGTACTGTATCTCTTCCTATTATGTCTCCAGGGCGGAGATATTTTTGGTGAATTTTTTCACCGAGGTGTGTTCTTGAACTTTCCTTCAGTCTCTTCCTCCCTGAGAGAGAGTGTAGAGGGAGGAGAGAGGATAGAGAGAGAGAAGGAGGGAGAGATAGAAACATGTGGAAGAAAGGAGTAACAGAGAGCGAGAGAGAGAGAGAGAAGAGGTGGAAGAGAGAAGACAGGGACAATGTGAGAAAGAGAGAGAGGGGTAAGAGAGTGTGAGCAAGGGAAAGAAGAGAAAACGAGGAGAGGAGATAGAGGGGGGAGTTAATGAGAAGGAGTGACAGAGAGAGAAGAGAGACACAAAGGAGGGATGAGAGAGAGAGTGGGGGGGGGGTGAAGGGAGTTAGAGAGGGGCGGTGACAGAAAGAGAGGTATAGAAGAGAGAGGAAAGGGGAAAAAGAGGGAAGAAAGGAGGAGGGGTTGGTGAGCAGCAGTGAGAGAGAGAGAGAGAGAGAAAGGGTGAAATAGAGGGAGTTTGAGGAGTCAGAGAGAGAAGAGAGCGAGACAGAGGAGGGGAGAGAAAAAAGAGGAGAGGGAGTTAGAGAGGGGTGTGACAGAGACAGAGAGAGCTAGAGAAAGAGAAGAAGAGAGAGAACGAGAGAGAAGGAATGGCAGAGAGAGGGAGGAAAGAAGGGAGAGAGTTAGAGAGAGAGAAAGGGAGTGACAGAGAGAGAGAAGGAGGCAAGAGGGGAAGAAGTTAGATAGAAAGGAAAGGGGAGAGAGAGAAATAGAGAGAGAGGAAAGAGGGGAGGGAGTTAGAGAGGGAGAAAGGGAGTGACAGAGAGAGACAGCGAGGGAGGAAAGAGGGGAGGGAGTTAGAGAGAATGGGAGTGACAGAGTGAGAGAGGGAGGTTGTGCTCACAGGGTTCAGTCCTAGGCTCACAGCAGCAGACAGAGCTCCTTTCACTTCACACCAAAACTACTTTTTACACACATTTTCAACTTGATTTTTGTTTTTAGGTCAAGCCACATTTGACATCCTCGTCTTTTCATGGACTACTTTCAAATCATCAACTTCAAATCTCAACTTTCGGGTTTGTACTGCTAACTCTAAACTCTGTACAGTTACAAGGTTTTTTTTTATCAAATTTCGTTTTTGTACAAGTACATTTTGAAGTTTTGTTTTATTTGCTTATGAACCAACTCATTTTTATTTTAAAGAGAAACTTTTCTTTATTTTGAAGTCATATTATTTAGTTTAGCTTTTTTAAAATTATTATTTATTTTACTCCAGTTTGCCTTTTTCATAGTATATAGTAGTAGTAATTTTTTGTTTTTTTTTTTTTTTCTAGGCTATTTTGTTTTTATTTAGTTTTATTGTCAAGTCAATGTTTTTTGCCTTTTCATTTTAAATTTAAGATTTGTTTTAACTGCCTATTCCAAACTACAGCCCAGTATAGCATTTTCAATATTATTTCCAGTAGTATTTTTGGTAGTATTTTTTGGCAGTAGTTTTTGGTAGTATTTTTTGGCAGTATTTTCAGTAGTATTAGTACAATGGCGGAGTCCAAGTCCTCTGGTACCTGTCAGAAACTAGCACTGTCTCTGTTGGCCCTGTGGTTTATCGGCTCCCTGATCACCATCGTGGTGTGGGCCACGGCGCCGGACTTTAAGAGTGCCGCACAGTGCCGCGCTGAGCTCCGCGACCTCACTGTACAGCATGAGGGGTCAAAGGTCGTGTGCCAGAAGAATCAGGAGGCGCTGGAGCAGATGGTGACCCAGGCACGAGAAGAGCAGGAGAGGCTGGCGGATCAAATCCTGGTGCTCAACGACAAGCTCAATGCGACCAACCACACGCTAGAGCAGACCAGGATGGAAAATGTGAGTAAATGCTACTACTACTACAACTACTACAAGTACTACTACTACTACTACTGTTACTGCAATTACTATAAGTACTGTACATGCTCAATGCTACCAACCACCGCTAGAGCAGAGCAGGATGGAAAATGTGAGCAAATGCCACTACTACTACAACTACTACTACTGCTATTACAACTACTACTACTGTTACTGTTACTGTTACTGTTACTGTTACTGTTACTGCAACTACTGTAAGTACTGTAATGCTCAGTGCTACCAACCACAGGCTAGAGCAGAGCAGGAAAATGTGAGTATTATACTACTACGACTACTACTACTACTGCCACTGCTACTGTTACTGTAACTATTACTGTAACTCTCAACACAGAGCCAGAAGGAAAATGTGAGTACTATAGTACTACTGTTAGTAAATGCCACTACTACTACTACTACTACAATTCTTGGCCTTAGTGGCTGTTGCCAATGAAGCAAAAAGGTGGTTACAAAACTATCTTCATATAATTATCGGATGGTGACAGTCAAAGTCTTATCAAAGTACTTCAAAATACTGTATTTTTCCTGCAGCTAATTACAATCTCTGAATCCAGTTTGACATCTCTTTATCATAAATCAGTTTTGTTTTGGGACAAATCCAAAACGTTCAGTAACAGTAGCCTTCGCTTTCATTTCTCACAACCTCCTTAAGTGAAGAGCAGAGAGGATAACCGCTCTCTGCCACTTGTTGTTATAATTATTTAATAAAAAGTGTTTGACTTGTGATTTTTCATAAACAGTTTGACAGAATTCTGAGAAATATTATGACTGAACAAATTTCCTGTTAGAATCGCATCCTTCCTCCTCTTCTTCCTGTTTACCTTTCAAACCAAACGACAAAATATCAGCTGCGTTCCCTTTCAAACTGTGCAATTTTTATCTTTAATCTTGGCACGAGCTGCATTCACGTTCTAGACACTGAGGATGTCATAATTTCAGATGGAGGTCAGGGGTCATATACTCTACGGGAGATTCACAGATTTTGAAAGAAGTAGTAGTTACAACTACTGTAACACTTAATGTGACCAATCACACACTAGAGCAGATCAGGATGCCAAGTATAGGTATTGTACTACTACTACTGCTGCTGATGTTACGACTACAACTACCAAAACTACTGTAACGCTCAACAACCGTACGCCTCAACAGAGCAGGATGGTAAATGTGAGTCAATACTATACTACTACTACTACGACTACTACTACTACTATTACTACTATTGTTATAATTACTACTACTGTACCTCTCAATGAGCCAGATGGAAAATGTGAATGTGTACTATAGTACAACTGTTACAAGAACAACAACAACAGCAGCAGCTACTACTACTACTGGGCCTACTACTACTACTAGGCCTTCTATTACACAATGCTGAAGGTATTGTGAAAAAAAAAAAAAATAAAATACTACTACTTCTACTACTACGACTGCTACTACTACTACGACTACTACTACTACTACTGCAAAGTTCAGTAATCTTCATAGCTACTGCTGCTGCTACTACTACTACTACTACTGCTGCTGCTGCTACTACTACTTTTGCAAAGTTCAGTAATCTTCATAGCTACTACTGCTACTACTACTACTACTAATACTACTTTTATTACTACTACTACTACTGCTGCTACACTACTACTACTACTTCTACTACTACTACTACTACTACTAATATGATGACAATCACTACCACTACTACCACTACTGACTACTACTACTACTACCATCATAACTACTACTAATACTACTACTACTACTAGGCTACTGCTGCAATTGATACGACAACCTCCACCACTACTACTACTACTACTACTACAGCAACAGTAGCTACTACTACTGCTGCTCGTGGTAATTTGTCATTGCCTCACATTTCTGTGTTGTGTAGTAGTAGTCCTGGAAATAAGTTAACCCTAGTTTTAGTGATAAAACAGCTTACGTTTAGTGATAAAGGTAGTTAAGTAGTAGAAGTAGTAGTAGTAGTAGTAGTAGTAGCTGTTGCTGCTGTATCCTCTTTCATAGTATCAGTAGAAATAGTAGTGGTAGAGGCAGTAGTTGTGGTAAATGGAAAAAGTGAGAGTTTGGTCTCAGTCACTCCTCCTCTGGGTTCACAGTAAGGCTCTTATTTTGATGAGACCTTCTCACAGTCACACTCTTATTTTGGCGAGGCTGTGGTTTTCCTAAAGAGGCCCTGGGGGACCAGGGGTTTCCTGAATTTATTGGAAAATCATCACTTAGCTGAAATGATCATAGAACGTTTAGAGAATTTAAAGCACATAGGGCAGGTTAGAATACTAATTTCTCTAAAAAAATAGTTAAAATCATTATTATTGTTAACATCATTATTTTACAAAAAAAAAAACAAAAAAAAAAAACAAACAAAAAAAAAACACAAAACAAAAAAAACATCTTTTTATTTCCTTCAATACTGACAGCAAATATGGCAAACATGGCATAGAGGTAATCCCATAACTGTTACCTAGCAACCATAATGTTAACAAGGGGCAAAATTTGTCTTATATACAATATTTATGATTTGACAAATAAAAATAAATGGCAACACCTTTAGTTTTTCAGTGTTTAAACTGAAAAACTCCATTTCACACAAACTAGCCCTTAATTAAACTAGCTCACTGTTTGATTAAATGACTGCCTGTATTACTAACTAACGTCTAATCACTAGAAACATGAAGCTAAAAGAGAATTATTTTAACCACAAAGTTTTGAAATTATTAAAATCCTCAGATGTCTGATTCTTCCAGATTCCTCCATGGGGTTTGTTCAGCGCTGTGTGAGCCTGCTGTTGTTGTTCAGTACCCAAGCTTCTAAAACAGCCAGCTTGTCTCTCCGGTTGTAAAAGCTCATGTAGAGAGTGTGGTGCGACGTGGCCTCTGCAGCAGAGGACAACAGCACACGTTAATGAGACATTTGGAACCATGATTGATGCAGTCTGCTCAGTGACCTGTAGGGTGTACTAAAGGACTCTGTGACTTCAACCATGCTTCAAACAGGCAGAAGTGAATGGAAAACGGGATTATTTGGGTATATTTCATAACTATTTAATTATACTTTTGACATGTGATGAGTTTAAATTTTATTGGTCAAGCACTGCTTGCCTTGATTGTCTCGACTGCACACAAAGCCTGGTTTATGGTTTATAGCTCTCTTACTGGGACAATCCACATAAAACACAAACTGGCACAATTTTACATCTTCTTCACAATATCTTGAGAAAGTGGTCCCATTATTTAACCCCAAAGATGTGATTGTTGTCAGTTGAAAAAAACTTTAAGCCATAAGATTTATATAGCAAGTCTGTGGAGCCCAAACAAATAATGTTCAGGTTTAATATTTGTGGACCATAACTTTGGATATTTCTTTGAAAAACACTGAATCTCTCATGGAGTTATATAGAACCCTGTCCTCCATCTGAAATTATGGCATCATCAAATTCTAGAGCAGGCACCCTTTCTGTTGCATTGTGGGTAGTGTAGTAGAGTGGTTTGAGAGCCTCAGTGACTTGAGGCAGAGGTGTGGTATTTTGGTATTTGCTGTTGCTCTGTCAGACCCTGAGCACAGGCTGATTAGACGTTTGGTGGCAATGACCCCATTTTCCAATGAACACGACCAGGGCTGCACCAGTATTCGAAATGTTTGTGACTAATCAATTCTAGCACCTAATCGCTTAAGCATTATCTCGACTGTGCATGACATGCTGCAAAGAGCTGTTTTAACTTAGATGAAGCTGCTCTTTTAAAAAAAATGTAAGATTTAGATTTTAAATTCCATAAACATGGCCTACCTGTGTCCCCAGACACAAGGTAAACACGTCAGAATTAAATACAACCTTTAGCAATAGCAATTGTAATGCTGATTTATGTTATATTTTTATGTTATAATTTAGTGTTTTATTTATCTAGATGACTAGATGACTCCAATCAGAAAGCAGAATGAGCCTCACATGAGTCTCTCATTTGGGTTGCCAGTTTCAATGCTGAAATCAAGTTAGTTTAAACCTAAAAGGACTCTCTCTGATATGAATCATCACTTCCTAAACCTGCAGCCAATCATGAATCAGTGCTAGTGCAGCGTCTGCACCTCAGTGAGTGAATTCTGGACGTTCTGAGCTTTCACATGAGACATGGCCTCTCCGTATATAGAGAATTAGAAAAAAAATATGTGCCCTCTATCAGCAGGTTAAAGCACTAGCAACCCAGGTTCAGTTGTGGAGTGGGTGGGGAACAAAACAAAGATGAAGAAGTGAAGATGAGTCTGAGGCACTCTATTGGAAATATTTTAAAAGTCCTTTATTGGTTACATGAGATGAGCCAGCACGTTTCAATACAAATAGTGTCTTAGTCAGGGCATATAATGAAACACCACCCGCTAAGCCCTTTCAAAGGGCAATAGGGTCATGTGACAATGAGCCTGTGACAAGAAATACCATTGTGTACAAAAATAATACTCCTGGACCAAGAGAAAAAAGAAAACAGTTAAAATATAAAAAATAGTAGCTCTACGTGTGGACAGAAAGTGGTGGTGGGGAAAGTGTGGAGCATAGCGCTGCATTAAACATAGAAGCACTTATATGACATATTACTAAAAGAGTATAAGCCCCATTTTAAACACAGACAGTATATATAAACTGACATAGCTGCCACATTCCAAATAGGAAGTGATCATGGGTGTGCTTCTGGCTTCATCGACTCCAGTTCACTTTACATTAGAGAACTGTGTCCTCTCTCTTTGTAACTGCTGCTGTCAGACTCCTCATTTTGGTCTTAAACTGTCCACATTGACCCGGCCTACAGAATCCTGGTATTTTTATTTCACTATTGTGTTCCTAACTCAAGATATGAACATTAATAACATACTAATCAGGCGCCTTCTTTTCCCAAGGTCACTCCCGCTAGCGTAAGCAACAGATTTGATTGACAGCGTTGCTAAGCGCCCGCCCCCTCTAAACTACCAGGTCAACAAGCTGGTTTAAAACCATAGACTGTTTTAAAACGTGGACTAAGGGGCTCCAGACTAGCTCTTTGGTTGCTATGATACTCGTGATCAGAATTAGAAATATGGACCTCGGATCCAACTTCTCCCCTCTGACTGCTAGCCCCGATGAGCTTCATTTGGCCGAAGCTGAACACTATGGGTGACGTCACACTCCCTTAGTCCACTTCTTTATACAATTTATGGTTTTAAACCAGCTGGCCTGGTTGTGTTTCTATTACACTGTAGAATTTTAAAGAGACAGTACTTTTCAGAGTGATTTTCTAGCTGCAGACTTGTATTGTTATATGTATGTATATTGTTTTAATGAAGTAACAGTACTCTTACTTGAGGAACAGTTTTGGTTCCTCTTTCCGCTGCTAGTATGTGTACGAGTAAGTGACAAAATCTTTATGTTGACAATATGAAATTATTTGAACATTTGTGTTTCTTGCACTGTTCCTTCACATATGATCGAGTTTATATATTTTTTATGCCTATCCTTTGACATTACCACATTTTATGCTTATTTAATGTTTTAAATGACATAAACTTAAACTTACAAAGCAGATGTAATGTTCCGCCAGTTACTCTTTAAGTTACTCTTACTTGAGTAGTACTTTACCAAATACTTTTTTACTCTTGGTTGAGTTATTTCTTAGACCACTACTTTGTACTTCTACTTGAGTATTATTTTGAAATAACGTTACTCCTACTTGCATACAATTTTTGGTTACTCTATCCTCTTGTGCAAATCTATGGAATCTGCCCAAAAACAAATGAATATCCATGGAAACGATTTCATTTTTTATAACACAAATCAGCAATCTGGCCTACTATTTGATTAAACGTCAAGATGCGTTCATATTTGCTTGGTTTGGTTCTGGTTCGATCTAAGTTTAGCTCTACACTGGGTTTGGTCCTCTTCTAGACCTGTTTTAGCCCTGGCCCATTCCACGTTTAATTTTCGGTTTGTCCCTGTTTAGTGAAAGCTTTCCTGTGGTGTCTAGTGTGAAGACAACATTATTGCATATGTACTTTATTATTAAAAAGTAGCAACATAACATTTTTTAACCCTACAACCCGGTGTCCAATAGCACTTTCCATAGTTGCTAAAAATACATTGTGACATTATCCCACAAAGCTTTATGGGATACCCCCTTAGACAAACAAAGGCTATTCTTCATATGGATGTTCTTTTATCAATCAAGTACAGTACGCTGTCCAGACATCCATATTTACCCAGGACAGCCACAGTTTTGAGCCCTGTTTACACTATCCCAGCAGATTTACCCCAAACCAATGATTTGTCCCAGTTTTATACAAGAAATGTCCCAGGTGTCCCTATTTTTGACCTATTTAATCCCTGCCAACAGTAAAGGGATTATATACTGTCATTTGTTAAACTAAAATACAGAAAATCATTCCTGTCAATGCTCTTTTCGCAATTTCATTCATACCAACCATCCTAACTCAGGTGTGTCCAGGTTTTTAATTTTGAAAATCTACTCACCCTTAAGTACAGAGCTGTGGGCGGGGTCATGATAGGTGCAAATGAACATTTCTGAGCACTCATACGCAAGATTTGTCATTAGGGCTGCACAATTCAGTGTTATCACATCGAAATCGCTATGGAGGCAGTTTGCAAAGACTGCACTTTTTGAAGTACTGTAATTATCCTCCACAAACAACAAAACCTCTTGTCTTATTTGACATAAATAAAACTGCTAACCCTGTAGTTTAGATGTGCAGAAGTCTTAATTTGTTTAAAATCTGAACTTTGAACAGTCCACAGTTTTACAATAGAGATGACTAATCAGGATGAAGGATATCAAATTGCGATTTTTTCCCTTAATAATAGGACTAGATACCTACCTCCACCTGTCTTCCACCTGTCCTCCATGTGTCCTCCTCACGCTAACCCTGATTCACCTGCTCACAGCCCAAACTGTCCCAGATGTGTTGGAGCTGCAACGAGAGGCAGATTCCTCAGATTCTCTGTTGAGCACAAACCAGAGACACCTCACTGGACTGCTCTGTCTCTCATAAGGGCTTTCCTCTTCCTGAAAGTCTGAAAAGTCGATTCTGCAGAATAGATCAGCTTTAAATGTCGAGGAGCAGCGAGTCTATTCTCAGCTTCTCCCTTGTGACTGAGCTCTCCAGCAGAGGGACCTGATTAAGAGTGATTGTATCCAGGATCTGTGCTTAAGTCCTGACCCTAAACCCTGGCCACTAAACCAGGACTAAACCAGCACTAAACTAGCACTAAAGCAGGACTAAACAAGAACTAAACCAGCGCTGAACCAGGACTAAACTGGCATTAAAGCAGGACTAAATGAGAACTAAACCAGCACTAAACCAACAATAAACCAAGACTAAACCAGGACTAAACCAGGACTAAACCAAGACTAAGCCAGCAATAAACCAAGACTAAACCAAGACTAAACCAGGACTAAACCAGGACTAAACCAAGACTAAACCAGCAATAAACCAAGACTAAACCAGGACTAAACCAGGACAAACCAGAACTAAACCAGGACTAAACCAGACTAAACCAGGACTAAACCAGCAATAAACCAGCAATAAACCAGAACTAAACAAGGCTAAACGAGCACTAAACCAAGACTAAACCAAGACTAAACCAGGACTAAACCAGGACTAAACCAAGACTAAACCAGCAATAAACCAAGACTAAACCAGGACTAAACCAGGACAAAACCAGAACTAAACCAGGACTAAACCAAGACTAAACCAGGACTAAACCAGCAATAAACCAGCAATAAACCAGAACTAAACAAGGCTAAACGAGCACTAAACCAAGACTAAACCAAGACTAAACCAGACTAAACCAGGACTAAACCAGGACTAACCACAAGACTAAACCAGCAATAAACCAAGACTAAACCAGGACTAAACCAGGACAAAACCAGAACTAAACCAGGACTAAACCAAGACTAAACCAGGACTAAACCAGCAATAAACCAGCAATAAACCAGAACTAAACAAGGCTAAACCAGCACTAAACCAAGACTAAACCAAAACTAAACCAGGACTAAACTTGAACATTTTAATATTTATTTACCTTGATTTCCATGTGTCTCTTCTCCTGCTGTTTTGATTGCTCCTTTACAGTGCTATCTGCCTATCCCTGTGCTCACTGCTCACACGTGTACATGATATCAGACTGAAGTGTGTTTGTTTCTCTCCACAGCTCCTCCTGATGACCAACATCAGTGCTCTGCAGGAGACTGTGGAAACACTGGAGCAGATACAGGCCAACCTCACCACTCAGCTGGACTTCAAGGACGGTAGGCACCATACACTGACCAGGACTAAACCAAGACTAAACCAAGACTAAACCAAGACTAAACCAAGACTAAACCAAGACTTAAAGAGGGGGTATTTCTATTACTTAGATCACCATGTTACCTTTTATTGTTTTGAAATGGCAATATTCACGGAAAACCACTTATATATGATGTTTCATAAGTTTCACTTTTGTTTTTGAAGCTCTGAGTCTGCTGTCCATTTGCTCTCCAGGCTAAGTCACTTCCCCTTCAGGGCGGTATCACAACACAATTAGCATACTTCCCACAAATGAAACTACTGCACATCGCATCAGGCTTATCAACTTGCTGTGTACCATTTTATATCATGTTTTTGCATTTGCGTTTTGCATTTGCATCATGTTTGGTATATTTATGGAGAATTGTCATGTTGCACAGAATCTTACAGTTAACAGTTAAGGAGAGTTTCAACATGGTAGAAAATGTAATACTGTTTAACTAAAGAGGAACATTTTGAGTCGTAGCTAAATATCATTGGTTCTAGGTCTCACAGTGAGGTCGGGACAAAGATTAAATTTAGAACCATTGCACGACCAAAGATGAGCTGCAACTGATATCAAGCCTGTCTGATATTTCGGAGTCTTGGTCACAGAATGAGCCCTCCTGTCCCTGCTCCTACGATGTGGCCGACAGTAAACCCACTTTTACAAACTAAGATTTTACAGCGGGATGTTCATTCATGCTCCATCCAGACGCCCGCCCACGCGCTTGTTCCCAGCAGCAGAGTGCAGCCCTCACCATTTTATCTCAGTGAGGTTTTTGCACGCGAAATTAATAAATATTTAAAGATCAGGCAGTGGACAGGGAGCTGTGGGTGGATGTCACTGACAACATCTTAAAAACTACTCAAACAAAATGAATACTTCAGCGGAGGACACTTCTGAGTTTAGAAAGAGACATGTTTGTGTCTCAATGCTAATGCTAATTTTGAGGCATAATAAATACTATTAAAACAACACCACAAACTGTAGTAGTATTTTACATCTAAAAATAATAATAAAATTATTATTTTATGTTTTCCGATTTTAATAAAAGTGACTGTTAGCGAGACACAGTGAGCTAGCATGCTGCTGTGCACAGAGCCGATTATGGAGGCATCCTACGGAGCCTGGAGCCTGATATTCACTCAGACAAACTTTTGTCGTAGCCACGATTGATTGTCCTGCCATACGATTTAAAGTTCCCACATCGTGTAGTGTCCAACAGTCCAACAATCTTATAAGAGGGAAAAATGTGCAGTGGACAGCCAGCTGAAGACTTAACCAGGAATTAACTAAGACAAACCAGGACCAGGACTTAACTAAGACTAAACCAGGACAGAAAGGACCTGTATGTAGCCTGTACTCTTACAGTTTTAAAAAAGGTACTACAATCACAACTGAACTTGGGTTGCCAGTGCCTTAACCTCCTGACAGAGGACATGCCTCATGTGAAAGCTCAGAACCTCCAGAATTCACTCACTGCGCTGCAGAGGCTGCACTAGCACTGAGTCATGATTGACCCCAGCTGGTGCTGGGGTTTAGAAAGTGATGATTCAGATCAGACAGAGTCCTTTTAGACCTTTTAAAAGAGTCTAAAACTCTCTCCTGTATATTTCTCCCTTTCTCCCACCTCATTCTCTCTCTCTCCCTCCTCCCTCCCCTCTCTACCTATCCTTCCTCTTTCTCTCTCCCTCCTCATCCTCTCTCTTCCCCTCTCCCTCCTTCATTCTTTCTCTCTTCCTCCTCCCCTCTCTCCCTTCCTCTTTCTCACTCCCTCTCTCTTCCACTCTCCCTCCTTCCCTCTCTCCCTCCCTCCTCCTCTCATTCTGTGCCCCACCCTCCTCAGTCTCCTCCTCTCTCTCCCTCCTCTCTGTCTCTCTCCCTCTCTTCCCTCCCTCTCTCTCCCTCCTCTTTCTCTCCATGAAAGGACACATTCTTCTTAGTTTATTCTGAGACAAACTTTCCCTGCACTGCTGTCTCTACGGTAACGGCTGACTCACGCAAACAAACACGCGTGATTGGTCTGTTTCAACGAAATAAAAATATCTTTATCGTCCCGGACAACATGAGTCTGTAATTAAGAACATTCAACTACCAAATAAAAGGCCTTAGCTATATAAATGATTGGGGCTGGAGATTTAGGGCAGAGCAGATGACAAACTTTTTCCACTTGAGGAGAATTTAAGGAAGGAAACTCCAAAACAAACGGATGTAATGACATAATGAGCTCTGGGAGGGCATCTGTCATTAATACATTAATGGGTTTAGCCTCTGTAAATGGGACTACTGTGAGGAAACATGTATTGTCCCCAAAAAACCTCTCAAAGCGCTGGAGTCATTGTTCAATCTCTCCATACTTTGTAGTGGTAAGATGCTATTGGAGCCACAGCTGCCCTGGGGTTTCCTGTTCAGCCAGAACCACACACTGTGACAAAACTTTACAAAGACAAGTGGGTCTGGAACTGTATTCTGTTTCCCTTCTTTCAGAGGGTGTGATTGAGAGGTAGATTAATCAGTCACAGAGACTCATGCTCTGTTCATTTCAAAATGAGCATGGTGGCTTATGTTTAACAAATAATGTAGGGGACTGAGAAATGAATCAAAGCACTAAACTCTTATTTATCTCAGGTAAAAGAAGTTATATATTTTGTTCTGAGTGTTTTGATGATTTTAGAGAGGAGATATCTTCTGCATTTGAGAGATTTGTCATACAAATTAGTGGCTGTGGTTGGGATGTCCCACGTTAGGCCGGAGGACTGTCACACTCTATGTCACACTCTATGATCCGATTCCAGATTCTAACAGAATGTCTGGTCAGACAAACCCTGGGACAAACTGACTGAAACAAGTCCACCGACTGTCAATCACTTTCTTACTCTTTACATTCTTACATGGTGATTTGGTTGAAGTTTCTTGCCAAAGAATACAATGACAGAACATGGTCCGAGTCGGAATCAATCTTCAAACCTCAAACCTTTGGGTTAGTGGGCGACTGCTCTGCTCTGAGCCATAGACAACACATACAAGTTATCAACATTCTCAGAATATGGACAGACCATGCCTCATGTAAAAGCTCAGAAGTGAGCTGCAGAGGCTGCACTAGCACTGATTAATGATTGGCTGCAGATGCTGGGGTTTAGGTAGTGATGATTCAGATCAGAGAGAGAGACTTTTTAGGTTTAAACTACAGTATATGGATTTCAGTATTGAAACTGGCAACCCAAATGAGAGACTCGTATGAGGCTCATGCTGCTTTCTAATTGGATGATCGCCATGACAACCAAAACACCAAATTATACCATAAATAACATAACCATCATGTCCAATGTTTTTGTAATTAATAACACATCAGAATTACAATTGTTATCAGTAAAGGTTATATCTGATTTGAACAATCTGGGGACACAGCTCAAATTTATGAAATTTCAAATCAAAATCTTATATACAGTTTCCAAACTAGTCAGAAATCCTGTGAATCCAGTCAGTTTTTCCAGCCCTGTAGCAGAGTCCTGTGAAATGTTTGTGTTACATCAGAGCCGAGAATACCCGTGACGCCTGAACACACCAGTGGAAAGGAGCAGGGCCAGAAAGGAAAAAGTACATGCTCCCTGAATGTGGCATGCCGGTGTGTTCAAGGACCCACCCTCTGTGGGAGAAGGGAAACCCCACATACCAGGGACAGAACAGAGCAGAGGGACTAAAGCAGGTCTGAATAACAAGGACTAAACCAGAACTAAGCCAAGGCTAAAACAGAACTAAACCAGGACTAAACCAGGTCTTAATAACAAAGACTAACCCAGGTCTAAACCAGGTCTAAGACAGGGCTAAACTAGGTCTTAATCAGGACTAAACCAGGCCTTTATAACAAGGATTAACCGAGGTCTAAACCAGGTCTAAACCAGTACAAAAACATGCCTTAATAACAAGGATTAAACTAGACTAAACCGGGTGTAAACCAGGACTAAACCAGGTCTAAATCTGGATTAAACCAGAAGAGGAGGACCAGTGCTAAGGACAGGTCTGAAGTGAGGCATTTGTCACTGCAGGTTTCCACTGCTCCATATTTCCACATAAACTCAGAGTGTGAGACAGAGCACTGTTCAGTTCACATGTCTCTAATGTAGCACTCACATCAGAATGCTTAAAGGAGCAGAGAGGGACATCCGAGAGGGACAAACTGTACAGTAGTGATTAATGGAACTGTATGCAAGACTTTAAATTCCATAAACGTGACCTGAGTCCTCAGATCCAAGGTAAACATGTTCAAATAAAATATAGCTGTGACAGATAACAACTGTAATTCTGATTTATTTTTAACTACAAAAACATTGGACATAATGGCTATAGTGTTTATACTATAATTTGTTGTTTTGGTTGTCAAGACGATTATCCAGAAATCAAAATGAGCCTCACATGAGTCTCTCATTGGAGTTCCCAGTTTCAGTGCTGAAATCCAGTTGGTATAAAGCTAAATGGACTCTCTCTGATCTGAATCATCACTACCTAAACCCCAGGCCCTGCAGTCAATCATGAATCAGAGCTAGTGCAGCCTCTGCAGCTCAGTGAGTGAATTCTGGAGGTTCTGAGCTTTAACATGAGGCATGACCTGTCCATATACCGAGAATGAGAAAATCTTGTGAGTGTCTCTATCTGCAGGTTAAAGCACTGGCAAAACTAGCTTAAGATCTTGAGATGGTTCTCAGGTTTAACCCAAAGAAAGATGGATCAAATGGCAATAGACCAGACTTGTTTTTTGGTTTTCAGAAGTGGGTAGTACTCAGTTACATTCACCCAGTTACATTTACTTGAGGAAGTTTGTACAAACGTGTCCTTTTCTAGCACCATACGTATACTCATACTTGAGTAGAGTAATGCTTTTCTTGAAGTAACACTACTTTTACTTGAGTAAAAGCCTCAGTGCCTCTTCCCACTGTGAGTAAGTGGCAAAAGGCTTATGCTGACAATATGACATGTTTGAGCCGCTCCTTGAAAATAGCAGATTAAATCAGATGCCCAGACAGTTACTGTTTAACTTACTCTTACTTGAGTAGTAATTTTCCCAAATACATTTTTACTCATATAACATCAGCCACATTCTGGGTTGTACGCACAATTTGAAAATGAGAAAAACTGAGGTCAATTTGACCCAAAAGCATAAGCCTATTTAAATACTGCTAATAATAAAGACTTTAAATAAAGACTGTTTTATCGTCTCTTATTATTAGGTCATTCATTCATAAACACTCTGAGTATTAAGCTGAAAATGTGTCTTGACTTGTTGCAGGTAGTGTAGTCTTGAAACCAGGACAAAACATAATTATACATTGCTACACTCTCAATTAGAAGAAGTTTGTCTAGAAAAAATACAGAGGTCTGGACCTCATAGAGCTCAGTGCTGCGTACAGCCATGGACACGTCTAATCCCTCACTCATCTCTGCTGAGTGCTCAGAACATTCCTGCACTTTTAGTCATTCACGCCTTGCATGTAATGCCAACCATACTTTAATTATATTTCTCCAAATACATTCTTTGAGCCTGACTTTTACTGTACACAGGAAGTTCCTGTGCAGTTTTGGAGGGAAATGATTGAATCCTGAGTGAGGCTGATAATGCGGCAGCCATTGTATTAGCATCAGATAAGCTCACCATGCTAATGAAAGAAGAGCACCAGAGGAAAATATGAGACAGGTGTATGTGGTGTACACCTCACTGTGGGAAAACATCATGTGGAATGGAATGAAGTAGAAGTCATAAAGTACTGTACTTAAGTACAGTTCACATACCTAAAAATTGTACTTAAGTAAATTTTAAAGTGGATACTTCTCACTTTTACTTTACTACATTTGTGAGAAGTATCTGCACTTTGTTCTCCACTACATTATTGAACTGGACTGAAAAGTAAAAGACCTGGTTTGAGAGGCTGATGTTTTTTTATTTTTAACACATTCATAGTTTGAGCAAACAAAATATACAAATAAAATCAGCTAGAAATTCAATTGTTTCTACTGAACAAAAATCTGCACAAATCTGTATCAAAATCACTACATTTGAACCTTCATCTCAAAATATGCATGCAAAATGTAACTTTTTCATTCATGTGATACTTTTAGTTTTACTTCAGTATTTCTCTGTCCTGGTATCTGTACTTGTACTAAACTAACAAAATTGAGTAGTACTTCCACCACTGAAAACACCAGTACAATCAGGAAGCATCAGATGAGTTTCATAAGCCTCATTCACATATTTCACATAAAAGTAACGAGTGAAGACTGCTGGTGTTTTCTGTAATTACCTCCATTCACACATCAAATAAGTCCAAGAACATTGTCGTGTTTGCAACATTCACATATATCCTGGGACCTGTGAAATTGATACTTTGCTGCTGATGTCATCAATATTCCCTGGGGATGTGATGCTAACTGTAGGCATGTTCTGTCTGAGGCTTTGTTAGACTTTAAGACAATCTGACTATAAAGACTTAGTTGGAACTACAACATATGAGATGATTTTTATTGTTAAACAATCCCTCTCAAATAACATTAGTCACAAACAAGCTAGCATTAGCCAACAGTTTTTCAGTGAGTCACTTTCACCTTTTTGATGAAAAGCAAACACATAAACAGGACCATTATCGATCACAGGCTCCTGACAATGTGTGTTTAAATTATTTTTATATATTTCTTTTTGAGTTTTCAGACTCTCTTATAATTTTTTTGTCTGTGCTTGCTAATGTGTGGTTTGTGTCACCATGGTAACTACCATACACATACATGTAGAACACCCCCAGCATGACGTCACTTCAAAGTATCATCACCTGAGCCATAGAACCAGAAAAACATCATTAGCAGGGAAATGGTGACAGCTACAACTTTTAACAGTTATCAAGCTTATGCTACTAGACAAAGACTCTGAAGAGCACAGGAGGCTGATCATGAGAACTGTAAACATACATTTGAAGAAGAGAGGAGAACAGGAGAGAGAAGTTTTGAGAGTCAACGGGCCACGCTGCTTAGCGGTTTACTACAGCCTCTAACAGATTATACTGGGTAAGGGATGGGCCCTATGGCAAGGTTTTCTGGTAAATTATGTTGTAAAATGTTGGAGGATCAGTGGAGACTACATTTCCACATGCCGAGCAACAGCTTTCACAGTGTGAAACACTGGTGTCTTACCATTAGGGATAGCTGACTGACACACTATTTCATTTTCGGGGGTATTAAGCAAAATCAGCTGTTTAGAGCTTTCGACCATATTATAACATTGTTCCCTCATCAAAAACACGCTTGTAGAGGTTTTATCTGTCATCCATGCATGTTTGAGTAATCTAGTTATCTCTCACTCTGTTGGAACCCTGCTTACGGTTAGCAGTACGGTCCTGTCCAAGACTGAGCCCACAAGCCTATACCACCATGCTCCTGCCCCATCATTCACCATAAATATACTAAAGCACGACACAGAACAATACACTACAGCTTCACAAACCTGATGCGATGTGCAGTAGTTTGATTAGCAGGATGCACGCTGATCGTAATGTAATGTGCTTTGAAAGGGGAGTGACTTAGCTAAGAGAGCAAATGGAAGAGAGACTCAGAGCAAAAAATTTAACTGAAACTTCTTAAACATTTTAATACACTGTTTTCGGTGAATATAGCATTTTCAAAACAATAAAAGGTAAAATGCTGATCTAGTGTTATGTGTTAGCAATGAATACCCTCTAGAAGTGTAACACCGCCTCTTTCATTTCTGCATTGGACCAATTCCCTGCCATTGTACAAAATAAAGTTTATGATGTAATCTGCTGGGCTACACGGTATCAAACAGGCAGCTGTTTAGAAAATCCTCACAGCCTGTTGTCATAGGAGTGAAAGTGATTGTGTTCCAGACAGCATGGTCCCAGTCATTTTACAGGTCTTGACTCATTGGTCAAATTTCACCTCATCTTAAAGTTGGACTGAACACCTGAACCCTGCAACAACTACATTTCAAATAGAGCTGCTAAACCGGGCAGTACCTGGAGGACTAAAGGGGAGAGTGAGGGGGGAGGACGGGAAGAGGAGGGGCAGTATCTGGATGTACGAGAAACAGTGTGATTGGTTCTAACAGGTATCTCTTCACACACTTCAAACTCAGTTTGTAACACCTGGCTGTAATCAGGGTAGTCCTGTGTGATGTCACCAACTACTGGAAATTGCAGTGGCCACTGAAGGCAGCACAAACTTAGATTTAGGCGTTTTTGACCAGAAAGCTGCAAATTTACTGTGTTTGCACTTAAGTTGACAAAAATGACTAGTAACAGTAAATAACAATTACCATATGTACAGATTAGTAGTGAAATACATTTTTTTCAGTTCCACTTTAACAGAGTTTAGTGCTTTGCTCATTGATTCTGCAGACATCGGCAATGTTTTTCAGTTCCCTGTGATATTTTTTTCATTTATTTTTTCCTTGTAAGCAGCCGTATTTGCTTTGATACAAACAGACCATGCATGCCCTTGATTGGCTAATCCAGCTGTCAATCACGGCCATTTGAACTCAGGGAAATTGACTGGTGACCAATCTCACATCGTTAAGTATTGGTTAAGTGTGTAGAGTATTCTGGATCCCAGGGAGGCACTGACTGACTTTATCTCCAAAACAGAAGTGGTCCATAACAGCTCTATAAAAATATCATAATGAAGTAACAAAAAACATGAGGTCATTGTGACATTAGAACCATTTCGGTCCATATTAAGTCCTGGGAGGTTTGTCAAAACTATTTCAAGAATTTTGGCTTTTGACATGGCTCTGTGCTAACATGGGTGTGAGACTAGGGAAGAGAAGCATGTAAAAGTGGTGTTCTTTCCTCTCACAAAAGTGTAAATGATAAGTCTTCATCAAAAACAGATCTGGAGTGCATTCTTTGTCACTCATTCTGATTTCAGTGCTCAGATTCCCTAGACTATGTAACTTTAAATTGTAGTTGCTAGTGTTTGTTGCCTTATTTAGACTGCTATAATCCAGTTGCCTGAGAAAGCACAAAATCTACTGTCTGAAAACATCATTACAACTTTCACATTGACCTGTGTCTGATGATTTTTGTTTCATTTTGATGTTTTATTTTAGTTGTTAATGAGTTTGCTTTATCTGTTTCTGTTTTTTTTTTTGTTCATTTAAGGTTGGTTTTCTTGACATTTATGCTGTTGGTTGTTTTCATGTGTTAATGGGCTCTGTCAAATGGCCCCTGTGTGCACTAGATTTAGTTCTGTTTAATTCACTTTTGGGTTTGTTCATGTTCACACACACGCACGCACGCACGCACGCACGCACGCACGCACACACACACACACACACACACACACACACACACACACACACACACACACACACACACACACACACACACACACACACACACACACACACACACACACACACACTGCATCGTTCATCCCAAACACCATGAACCATGTGAGAGACCATCAGCTGACTAGAGAATTTATTTCCATGACAACAGCCTTAAAGCGACAGGGGCCCATGAAAGTGTTGTGAGCGCCTCTTACCTGCACAGACAGGAGGTGTTTCTGTTTGTTGAGGTCCAGAATGTGTCTGTTGGGCTCAAACCGGCTCAAGCACTGCTCTCTACATTAACCTAGTTCAGCTGGTGACACTGTGACCTTTATCTATGTTGTTTTTCTTGACCTTTATGTTGTTGTTGTGTTTATTGACGTTCATGTTGTTATTGTTGTCTAGACCAGATTGAAGCTCTGGAGCTGAACCTGACTCAGGCCGAGCACCAGACTCAGTCATGCTTCAGTCTGAAGGATGCAGCAGAGGCTCAGACCAGAGCAGCCGAGAGCCAGACAAGAGCCTGTCAGTCCAACCAGAACTATCTACAGAAACAACTGTAAGTACTACTGCTACTACTACTGCTACTACTACTACTGCTGTGAGTACTACTATTACTACATACAGACCAAGGCAGGAGAAAACCAAACAGAGCTCTGGTCCCCTGAGCGCAGTCCATTGCTGTATCCATTATAAAGCTTTAGTGGACCATCATAAAGCTCCCATCATAAAGTGGACCTGTGCATTAATATGATCAGAGAAACATTTGTAAATTTTCCTATTGGTCATGTATCTCAGTGAGTAGTTTATCCTTCTTTCTCAACATTAGGGTTGTCAAAAGTATTGAAAATCAGATATTAATCAAAACTAAAATGATCAAAACTACATGTATCAATACTAAAAAAGCCCCATTCACAGACCAGATCTTGAATAGATTTATAATGATCTTGAGCTGTATCAGAACTAATATAACTCCACACAGACTAGCATATGCCAATGGAACATTATGGAACCTACCTGGACCAGGACATACTACTACACACAGTGTATTCATTGTATTGTGTCTGTCTGTGTCTGTTTTCAGTCAAAAGTGTAAAGAGTCGAATGCCGCACAGCAGACCTCTTCTCAGAAGACCTCCGCTGATCCCTTGGGATCTGGTGCTCAAGGGTTTGGACCAAGATTCAGACTGACTGGGATCCTGAGTTTGGCTCTGCTCCTGCCTACTACAGTCCACCTCCTCACCTGTGAGTCCCACACACTGATGCACAGGGTCAGGACAGTGGGAAAGACACTGGGACACATGACAATTCTCCATAAATATACAAAGACATGATACAAAACTGTATACAGCAAACTGACAAACATGACAACAAATGTGCAGTACTTTCATTAGCTGGATGCACAGGTGTGAAAGTTATAAAACACGCTGATATATTGTTTTTGGCAAATACAGCATTTTCTGTACAATCAAATCTAAATCTCAGACTGACTGATCTAAATATGTTGGGTGTTAGCAGTTAATATCCCATGGAAATACCCCTCTTTAAAGTGCCATAAACTCTGCCCACAACACTTCAAATAGAGCTGCTAAACGGGACAGTACCTGGAGCAGTAAAGGAGAGAGTGAGGGGGGAGGAGGGGCGGGCTCTGGAAAGGAAAAGTGTGATTGGCATAACAGGTATCCACACGTTTTGAGCAGAAAGCTGCAAATTTACCTTGTAACTGAATTAAAAGCACAATATGAATCAACACAATCTGCAAATCACAAAGGCCGTACAGTTAGCTGTAAGTTTCTGTGCAAAGTTCAGCCCCTAAGCCTACGTCACTCCCACATGATCATTCTCCATAAAAATATAAAAAGGTAACATGGTGATCTAAATATGTTATGTGTTAGCAGTTAATACCTCATAGAAGTAAAATACCCCCTTTTTAATGCCATACTGCCATATTCTAGGCAAACAAGCACATGGTGTATTGTCCCACCAGAAAAGTTAGTGCACCATTAAAAGGCAAATTCTACCATACAACTCCGACCGCCCCCCCACCTGAATAATAAACTAACTATATCAGGCAGTATATAAAACTACTACTCCACCTGGTGCACTGGGGAGTAAACAAGTTTGAACAACCAATACTTTGCAGTGACATCAAGCTGGAGGGTTCTACGTGCCTGTCTATGGAGGAGTGTTCAGCAGTTACCATGGTGACACAGCACTCACATAAGCAAACACTGCCAAAAAAGTTTTAAGATCTGTCTGAAGTCTGAAATCACAAAAAAAAAAAAAAAAAAAAAAAAAAAGATTTAAAGAAGAGGTCTAGTACTTCTATGGGGTATTAACTGTTAGCACATAACATATTAATCACCATGTTACCTTTTAACGCTTTGAAAATGCTATGTTCACCCAAATCAACATATTTACAGAGTGCTATCACCTTACAACTGATGTGAATTCCACTAATAAAACTACTGCACATCGCATCCGGTTTGTGAAGTATTGTTTTGTATCCTGTTTTTGTAGATTTATGGAAAATTACTGTGGAGGAGCATGGGGACGTGGGCTTGTGGGCTGAACACTTGACAAAATCTTACAGCTAACAGTAAAGAGAGTTCGAACAGGGCCCAGGAGAGACCACTAGATTACTCACACATGCATAAGTGACATCTAAAACCTCTTCAGGCATGTTTTTTGATGAGGGAACACTATAATGTGGTGTAAAGCTCCAAAAAGGTAATTATGCAGAATATCCCCTCTTTAAACAGCACATTTCTGTAATTCAAAGTTACAATGTATTTTTATACAGTGAGGCCCAGAGAGATGAGCCATAGAGACATTCTCTCCCCAAACACAAATACATTGTAAATATAACTCTTTCTGACAAATGTAGCTGTCTCTTACATAGAGCTCTGGAATATTCCTCACGAGTGCCTAACCTTATCGCTGCAGGAGTACTTTTTTGCACTGTAGAAGGAACAAAGTGAATGCCTGGATAATTCAAACCAGGATATACCACACACACATTTGTGAGTCAAATCTGAGACTGGTCCTCAAAAACTATAAGCGCACTGCCCTCTCCTGGACACAACTGATCATTGCACTTTAGAGAACAGGGTACTCTGTCTGAAACTCAAATTAGACTTCAATCTGAGCTTTAGTTTAACACAATCTGACCAGAAAGAACTGATTTAGCTGGAACTACAACAGGTGAGATGATCTGTGGTGTTAAACAAGTCCCTCACACACAAAAAAAATACAATCACAATATACGTAGCATTACCCAACAGTTTTTGTTAGTCATTCTCATCTTTTTGTTCAAAATCAAACTCCCAAACCGGACCATGAATGCTCCCATTAATCACAGGCTGCTTACATCAATTCTGTATTTTTTTTCTAGAGTTTTCAGACTCATATATTTTTTTTTAATTTTTTTTTGTCAGTGTTTGCTATGTTTGCATTGTGTCACCATAGTAACTGCTGAACATTTCTCCATAAACATACATGTAGAACACCCCCAGCATGATGTCATTACAAGGTATTAATATATATGCGGTGATTTATATAGATACACTACCGTTCAAAAGTTTGGGGTCACCCAGGCAATTTTGTGTTTTCCATGAAAAGTCACACTTTTATTTACCACATAAGTTGTAAAATGAATAAAAATATAGTTTTGTCAACTGGACAAAATTTTTAGAGTCAGGTCCCCAATGGATGCTCTCACAAAATCTGAGTTGTTTGTTTACTGTATTTTTGTTTCAGAATTTGTGAGCTGCGTCTGGGATAAAGAGGGTGGACTCACGAGTCGACTGCTGTACACTTCTTGTTTACGCTCTCATCGCCATGGAAACGCTGCATCCCTGGCCTCTGATTGGACAAACACTTATATGACTGGCTGAACACTTCCTTGACTATCTGCTGATGTAATGCATTTGTATTATAGACTTCACAAAATGGCTTCTGCTGCAGCTTTAACAACTCACATTTAATCATGTTTTATAAGTATAATTTTGTTTTATTAAATTGCTTCTTTTTTTTTTTCTTCCATTTTGAAAGTAAGCAGATTTATTTCTTCTTATTTTGAGCTAAATGATCTTGAAAGTCAAAAGTACCATTCAAAAATGGTTCTTGTCATAAGAGTAAATGAATGAAAACTATAAAAATAAAAAAAAATAAAAAAAATAAAAATCACAAATAAAAACATAAAAATTACATAATTAAACTATTTGTAATCGGATACAGAATTTTACAGTTTACTATATTTATGGAAATAAAGGCTTATAAAGCAATTTCACAACATTAAACAAAAATATCATAATTAAATAAGTGAAAAACAATTTAAACAGTGAAAAAACTGACAATTCAATTTTTATTTTATTATTATTTTTTATTTTTTATTTTACTGCATTCCTGACTATTCTGTAAAAGTCAAATACCTGTTCATAATGTTGTTTATTGAAAAAATTATCACGTCTTTGCTGGAGATTTGTCATTAAAAAACAAGGATATATTTTTGTTATTTAGATTTTTTGAAATGACTTTTTTCTTTTGTGTTAATAAAGTGACTCTGTGGTAAAGGTGAATGTGTTTTCTGTGACACTGGCTTGTGCTTTGCTCATAGGTTGATTTGAACCCACACAAACTGCACCTATTTTGATGTTTTATGGTGTTTTTTTTCATATGTGTGTTTTTGACTTGAAATAAATAAACCTGACATAACACAAATTCTTAAGAGACCAGCAGTTTTATTCTTTGATCATAAAAGT
>JAIEZT010000007.1:22240582-22278082 GCA_019594935.1 Periophthalmus modestus | reverse complement strand
ATCCAGACACCATCACAATGGCAGTCATCCAAGAAAGAGTCTCAGGTATGAAAAACTGGACTACACCAGGCCCTGACATGATCCATGCTTACTGGCTAAAGAAACTCACTGCTCTCTATGAGCGCCTGGCAGCACAAATGAAGCAGCAGCTCGGGAATGGGACTCACCCTGAATGGCTAACAAAAGGGCATATGATCATGACCCAGAAGGATCCCTCCAAGGGTACAGTCTTATCCAACTATCGGCCAGTAACCTGTCTCTCCACAACATGGAAGCTCATGTCAGGCATCATCACGGCTAAGAAAGTGGGCACATGCAGAGCAGAGCATCAGCAAAGATACCAGAGGAGTCAAACATCAGCTCCTGGTAGATCAAACAGTGGCTTGAGACTGCAGAACCCATCAGACCAACCTGTGCACTGCCTGGTTTGATTATAAGAAAGCCTACGACTCAATGCTACACACATGGATCACTGAATGCCTGGAGCTGTACAACATCAACAAGACTCTAAGAGCCTTCATTGCAAACTCGATGAGGGTGTGGAAAACCACCCTTGAGATCAATGGCAAGCCACTTGCACAAGTGACCATCAGATGTGGCATATACCAAGGATATGCACTGTCCTCACTGCTGTTCTACATAGGTCTGAACCCCCTGAGCCAAATCATCAACAACACTGGCTATGGACACCGACTCAGGAATGGGGCCACCATCAGTCACCTCCTCTACATCAAGCTATACGCTAAGAATGAGTGAGAGAATCGACCAGGATCTATAGCACAGACACTGAAATGTCATTCAGGCTTGAGAAGTGTAGCCGGATGGTGAAGAAGAAAAAAGAGGGAAGGTAGTCAAAAGGGGTCTCACTAACAAAAGGATAAATAGCAGACATTGAGGTCAGTTATAGGTACTTTGGTATCCCACAAGTAAATAGCAACCTCAAAGAGGCAACAAGGAAAGTGTCCATGGCCAAATACCTCAGACGAGTAAGGCAAGCCCCAAGAAATCGGCTCAATGGCAAAAACAAGACCCAGGCAATAAACAGCTATGCCCCGCCAGTAATCAGATACCCGGCAGGAATCATAAGCTGGCCAAAGAAAGAGATACAGACCACAGACATTAAAATGTAAAAGCTCCTGACTATGCATGGAAGGTTCCATCCCAAATCCAGCAGCATATCAGTGGTGGGCCGTAAGGGCCTGCAAGGCCTTCTCTGCTGGCCTAAAAAATATCTCAATCACAGACTGATGTTAATTATATTTTGTCCATGAATACTTATTAAATCATTCCAAATTGTCTGTCAGTTTCCTTTCATTGCTTTTCCCCTGGTTGCGCTGCTTCCAGATGTGTGTTTTCATATTTAAGCATTTAACCAATCACATTTCAGCCGTTATTTGTTGCCAGGGTCAGAAATCTACCTGGAGGCCTTCATAATCAGTTCTGCGGGCCCTGTAGCACAAAATAAGTGTCGGTAAAACTGTTGCTTTAACCAATCAGATTTAGAGTTGGCGACACCGAGGCCTTCTAGCAGCGCACGGAAACGTCAGCGTTTTCACAGCCTATGATTGGATAGTGAGAGAGTGAACGAGCCAGAGCGAGCAAACTGCGGCCGTGTCTCAATTCGTATTTAAGTCGGGGGGATACTTCGACCTGGACCTCGAACAGCACATTGAACCGTGCATGTGGAGAATTGGGACACGGCATCTGCATCACGTCACGGATGATTTTGTGTTTTGTTTTTTGCTTCACACATTTAATGGCATTTTTGAGCATTCAGACGTGCTCTTTTCAATACTACAGGACAAAAACGGGATGTACAATTTTGTCTGGCAAGGGTAAAGGAGTTTTGTGACACAGCTGAACGAGAGAGGAGCCGATACGAGGAAATCTACGAGGCCCCTGAACGCAGCGCGGGCTCCGAGCCACGAAGAGTCAACCGCAAGATCCTCGCGGACAGACAGGGCTCGACTTTCAGCATTAGCTTCGATGGCGATAGAAAAGGACTTCTTGATGGAACTGAAACTCACGATAATCTGTACGACAGAGTAATTGAAATCTTCTTGAGGGAAGAAAGGAGGATGGATTTTGTGTACAAATAAAACAGATTTTTGGTGAGTAAAATTTGGCTATATTCCTAAATAATTTTGCAATTTTATGAGGTTATTATTGATGCTTTTTTTGTGTGTGTCGCAGTTGTAGCTGCAGTAAAAGTTTTATAGCCATAAAATTGTTATTGTTTTAAATTGTTAAAGTTATTGAGTGTTGGATTGATTCAGACGGAGCACTACTGAAGGCCTAGGTGTGAAATGCACGGCCCGCCACTGATATATATATATATATATATATATATATATATATATATATATATATATATATATATATATATATATATATATATATATATATATATATATGATAGATATAGATATATATAGAGATAGATATATAGATAGATCGATAGATAGATATAGATATAGATATATGTTTGTATTAAATCATATTAATCAAGATCACTAAAACTAAAATCATACATATCATTTTCCATTAAGTTCTTGCAGGATATTACTTTAGCCAGTATCACAATATCAATGATTATATCAATACAATGTGCATCTAGAATGAAATACTAACCTTTTGGTTATTGGACAAACACTTATCCACCTGAGTCACTGTCGTCCTGATGAAATCTCTTTATTTTCACTGAAACTGTAGAATGTTCTCTTTTTACAGTGTAGGTGTTGAATGGCTCGGAGCGCTGAGCCATGTGCAAACCTGATGCTAATAGCGGCCATGACAGTTGTGTGTGTTAGCGTTAGCGCTGACAGCAGGACATTAACTTCACGTCTGCTTCACTGACCACTGCTGACCGCTGCCTCCAGCACCACACACACCGGACAGAGGATTTGAGGTTTTGGACAGAACCAGCAGGAGGCCAGGGGAAATTGTGCACCAAATTCTCAAATTCAAATTTTCTCGGCCGAATAGCTCACACCAAACAACTTAAAGTGACCAAATGGAATCCAGTCCATTTGCTGTGATGGGAGTTAATAGAGTAAAAAGATTAGAGCTTTGGCTTGTCCTCGAATAAAGACAAGGTCAAAGGTCACATGGTTAACACAGTCAATATAGTACAGGTTCTACAGGTCCTACACATTGAGTATCAAGTGATTCCCTAAGAAACTTTACTAACCAATCAACTTTGCTTGTGTCTGGTAGATAGTTATAGTCTATGACATCTGTGGATCATTATGTTTTAATTTAGACATTTTAAATAGCAACCTTGACAGATTTCTGGGTCGGAAAACTGCAGACCTAACCCATTATCAATCCACCAGCCCTCTTTTTTAGCTTGATTGTTTTTGTAGAATGCTGGTGAATTTTTGAAAAAAAAAAAAAAAAAAAATCACATCAATTCCTGTATTCTGCTGCAATTTAGTTATTTTTTTGCCAAATAATATTAGCCTCGTTACATTTTGGTCTCTATGCTTAAAACTATGCATCAAACAATTGGTCTAATCTACTATTTTACATGTCATGTTCAATCATTTATTTCAAGTAAACTCTTTAAATCAGTGCATAATTACACCTAAAAATCAGTTGAACTCACTAATGTTCTTTTTGTGTTTTGAGCAGAATTACGCAGAGGGTCGATCAGCAAAGGTTTTTTTTTCATTTGTGCCAAAATGACTATGCAATGTCGCCGAATTCTATGTTTATTAGCGATTACGAAAATTAAATTGAAGAAAGAAGTAAGTACAGAGCAGTGTGTGTGTACTGGTGGCAGTGAAAAAAGGGGTTGATCAGCGCAATTACGTCTTACAGGGATAACAGGAAAATAAAGATTACTCAAACATACATGAATCAGTCTAAATACAACTTTGAGAGGAGAGTAAATGAGAAGGGAAAGACGTAGTGCCTAAGAGTGCTGTGTATACTATGAATACTGGTCCACAGAATGGCATTGAAATAACTGTATGTAGCCCTCTTACAGTTTTGGAAAAAAATAAAGTTACTACAATCACAACTGAACCCGGGCTGTCAGTTGCTGAACCTGCAGATGAAGGACACTTACAAGTTTTTCTCAGTATATGGACAGGTAAATACATTCCTTCAAATCTGTCAAATCTGTCTTTCTTGCATTTTTTTCAGTTTTTACCATATTATTTTACAGGGCACAATATTAAAATGCAGAGTAATATTTTGACTTGAAGTTGATAGAATCCCCTCCCGTGTCCTTCACATGTGTTATTGTGTAGAGGACATCATGGCAGCCTCTCTGATCTGAATCAAACCTGACTGCAGCTCTATTAAACTGCTCTGGACTCACTCTGGACCCTGAGGAAGAAACGCCCGGATGCCCTCCCGCGAGGATACACAGAGGAGCAGGTCCAAAGACAGAGCAGGGCAGAATGACAATGAGCTGCAGTCACAAAGTGTGGTGGTTTTGGAGACTTTCTGAACTCAATAGAAAACTAAACGAGGACTCAGGCAGGATTAAGGGAGGACTAAACCAGGACTAAGCTGGGACTGAACTAGGATTAAACCGGGACTAAGCTGTGACTGAACTAGGACTAAACCAGGACTAAACCAGGACTGAAGTACAACTATACTAAATCCTGCTTGAATATGACTAAACCAGAACTAGGAGTAAACCAGGGCTAAATCAGAACTAAACCAGTACTAAGCCAGTACTAAAGCAGGACTTGGAATCTGCCAGGTTTGATCCATGGACTGAGCCAGGACTAAACCAAGACTTACGTGCACAGACGGGTTTGGAATAAATCCGGACGAAACCAGGGCTAACTCAGGACTAAACCAGCACATACATAAAGTAAGTAATAAAAAGAGTGAATGTGTTTTTAGGACAGTACAACGCTTCTTTTTTTTGTTTTGAAAGCACCCCTGGACTCTGAATCTCCAAGTCCCTAGGTCTTCTGACCTCTGACCCTGCTCCTAACAGTCCATGTTGATACTTTGCAGCCATTGACTGTTTATATAAATGGACATCGCTAACCTGCTAGCCACCGCATTACAAAGAGGAAGTGATCATGGGCCGCGCTTCCGGTTCCATCGACTGCCTTCGATCCCTAAGGTCACTCCCACTAACGTTAGCAACAGGTTTGATTGACAGCTGAACATTCTCTGGGGGTGTGAAGCTAACTGTAGGCATTGCTCTGTCTAAAGTACTGTGAGACTTTAATCAGAGCTTTATTTTAACATAATTTGACCAGAAAGAGCTGGTTTAGCTGGAACTACAACAGGTGAGCTGATTTGATCTATTAAACAAGTCTCTCACACTCAAAATTAGAGTCACAAGCTAACAAGCATTAGCCAACAGTTTTTCAGTCAGTCACTCTCACGTTTTAGTTGAAAACACCTAAACAGGACCATGAACACTCCTATTGATGACAGGCTCATGAAAATGTATTGTTTAAATCCTCTTTGCATTTTTTTTATTTTTTAAAGACTTAAAAGTTTTTTTGGCAGTGTTGCATTGTGTCACCACGGTAACTGTTGAACATCCCACCATAAAGATACATGTAGAACACCCCCAGCATGATGTCACTGCAAAGTATCAATGGGAGCTGTTTACACCTGCACCGAGAGGAGCAGATTCAACCTGCAACACTGTCTCTTTCTTCTCGTCTCCCCCACCCATTTTACTCTCTGCTCCCCATCTCCCTCTCTCGCTCACTCTCATTCTTCCACTTCTTTTCTCTTTCTTACTCTCTCTTTCTCACTCTCTTTCTGCCTCCCTCTCCCACTCTCTCTATTTATCTCCTCTCTCCCCTTCCCTCTTCCTTTGTCTTTTCTTCCTTATTTTTTCTCTTCCTCTTTTCTGTCACCCCCTCACTCTCTCTCCATTTCTCCACCTTATCTCCCACTCTCTCCCTCCCTCTCTCCTCCATCTCTCTCAATCCCTCTTTTTTCTCTCCTTCCTCCTCCTCTCATTCTTTCACCTCCTCCTTTCTCCTTGTTACTCTCTGTCTCGACTCTCTCTCTCTATTTTATTCTTCTGTCTCCCTCTTTCCCCTCATCTTTCTCTTTCTTCCCCTCTCTCCCTCTCTCTTAATTATCTCTTTCTCCCTATTCTCTCTCCTTCTTTCTTAAAGGTTTAACCAGGTCTAAACAAGGACTAAACCAGGACTAAACCAGGACTAAACCAGGACTAAACCAGGACTAAACCAGGTCTAAACTTGGACTAAAGCAGGACTAAACCAGGACTAAACCAGGTCTAAATCAGGACTAAACCAGGTCTAAACCAGGACTAAACCAGGTCTAAACCAGGTCTAAACTAGGACTAAAGCAGGACTAAAGCAGGACTAAACCAGGACTAAACCAGGTCTAAACCAGGACTAAACCAGGTCTAAACCAGGTCTAAACCAGAACTAAACCAGATATAAACCAAAAATAAACAAGAAAACCCCTCTCTCTTGTTTCTCTGTTTCCCCACTCTCTCCTTCCTTCTGTACCTCTCTCCATCATTTCCTCCTTCATTCCATCTCTTCCTATTCCCTCTTTTTTACTTTCTCTTCCTCTCTCCATCTCCATCTCTCCACCTTGTCCCCCACTTTCTCAGTCCCTCTTCCCTCCATCTCTCGTACTCTCTGCTTTCTCCCTCCTTCCTCCTCCTTCGTTCCTTCTTCTTCTCTCCTTTTTACTCCCTCTCTCCCTCCCTCTGTCCAGTATAAATCAGTAGACCTCATATATGGACCTTATTAGCCCTGTGAATGCTCCCTTTGTCTCCAGCCGCACACACTCCGGCCTGTGATTGGTCCAGAGCAGAGCAGGTCCCTCCTCCTCTGCTCTGTGAGTGGCTGAGCCGGCCCCGGGTTCAGCGCGAGGCCATGGGGACAAGGAGATGGGATCCAGATGTTTGAGCGCACGCGGCACAGAGGCTGCAGGGGCGGGTGCGGACAATAGAGGGCGCATGAGCACAGATTTTACAGGTCTGCTGGAATATACTGGAAAGCCCTCGTAGAACTTGTCAATAAAAATAAATAAATAAAAATCTCTCTGAAATAAAAATAAAATGTAATACGCTATACTTTTTCTTGTATTTATTTTAAATTAAATTAAATTAAAATTAATTTAATGTTGTTGTTGTTATTATTATTATTATTATTGATAATAATAATAATAATTATTATTATTAATAATAATAATAATAATAATAAATATTATTATTTATTTACCAACCAGGGATAAACCAGGTGTAAACCAGGTCTAACCCAAGTCTAACTCAGTCTAACCCAGGAGTAAACCAGGCTTAAACCAGGAATAAACAGAGAGTCAGAAAATCCAGGACTAAACCAGGACTAAATCAGATCTAATCAAGGTCTAAACCAGGTGTAAATCAGGTCTAACCTAGGACTAAACCATGTCTAAACCAGATCTAACCTAGGACTAAACCAGATCTAAACCAGGTCCAAGCCAGGAATAAACCAAGTTTAAACCAGAAACAGAGAGTCTCTAAACCAGGTCTAACCCAGGACTAAACCAGGTTTAAACCGGGAATAAACAAAGTCACAAAAAACAGGATTAAACGAGGTCTAACTCAGGTCTGAACCAAATCAAAACCAGTTTCTGAAACAGGACTAAACCAGGTTTAAACAAGCAAGAAACCAAGAGTAGCCTATGTCTAAACCAGGACAAAACTTGCACTAAACCAGGACAGAGTCTGGGCTAGGTCCAAACCAGGCCCAAACCAGGTCCAACCCAGGACTAATCCAGGTATAAACCAGGTCTAACCCAGGACTAATCCAGGTATAAACCAGGTCCAACCCAGGACTAATCCAGGCCAAAAACCAGGCCTAAACCAGCCTAAATCAGGACTATGTTTTCAGGTCCAAGGGATGCACCATTTAGGAAAAATATGTCATTTTAATTTTTGTGACAAGCGCTGTGATTGTGATTAGATTCCAGATTTATGTTTTAATAATTTGATTCTGTGCAAAGTTCTCATTACTCATCCAGAAGAACTGACAAACTAATATAAGAATCACATTTCAAAACATGTTTATACAGATATAAACTCCAGGGTTAGCTGTTTGTCTGCAGAAAAGGCGTATCATGGTAAGCCTTTGTGATTTGCTAATTGTGTCCATTCAAATTGCATTTTCAATTAGATTTTGATGAATTCAATAACCTGGTAACCAGGTTTAAATCAGGACTGAACCAGTTCTGAAGTTTTGGATCTATATTTGATCTACATGTTTTTCTCCAATAGTACAAATATTCTTGGAGTGTTTGGGTTCAGTGGGGCCTTTGTGTTACATAACCTCCTCTTTGTGTAAAACTCTAAATCCCTGTGTTTTCTGAGTGCCTGAATGTTTCATGTGTGCTTTATACACTTCTGCTCTGAGAGTGCCATCAAACTTTGATATGTCCTCCTCCTCCTCCTCCTGTCCTCTTCCTTCTCCTAATCTTGTCCTCTTACTCCTCCAGTCTTCTTCCTCCTCCTCCTCCTCCAGTCCTCTTCCTTCTCCTCCTCCGCTTCCTCTTCCTCTGCTTTCTCCTCCTCCTCCGCTTCATTGTCCTCTCCCTCCTCCTTCTCTTCTTCCCTCTCCTTTTCCTTTTCCTTCTCCTCTGCTTCCTCCTCCACATCTTGTCCTCTTCCTCCCTCTCCTCCTCCCCTTCCCACTTCTCCTGTTCTCTTCCGCCTCCTCCTTACTCTTCCTTCACCTCCTGTTCCTCCTCTTCCCCTTTCCCCCTCCTCCCCCGTCCTCCTTCTCCTCTTTCCTCCTCCTCCTCCTCCTCCTCACTCTCCACTTCCTCTTCCTCCTCCTCATCCTCCAGAGCCATGCTGCATCACCCGTCCTCACAGGGTCAGTGTAGAGACCGTACGAGGACAGGGGCTAACCACTGTGCCACCTCAGGAGTCTAACCCACAACATCTTTACTGAGACTGAGAGGAGACCAGATAACCCCTCTGCCACAGTGGCCTCCTGCAGCGCTCTGAGCGGGGCAGGTGTGACACAGAGGAGGACCCTCTGATGTGGGTCATGTTTACGCTCCATCAGCGCGGCCCCGCCCCGCAGCTGCAGGCCCCGCCCCCTCGCGCACCGGCGGAGAGCGCGGAGGCAGCGCGGAGCTCCAGTCTGTGACGGGCACACACAAAGTTTGGCCCGAGTTTCAGCTTTGTCTCCGGACTCTCCCTCGGCTCTGTTCGGAAGGACTCGGTCTTTTCCGGCCAGTTCGGATCATTCTGAAAAGCAGCTGGAGAAAAGAAAAGAAGTAAAGTTTGAGAAGAACCAGCAGAAGGAGCGGGACGAGCTGTGGACTGAAGTCGGGGAGAGGAGCCTTTAGAGCGGCTGCACTGCTTGGGACCCCTCGGGGCACCTCCGGGTCCTCTGACTCTCTAGACTGTTTTCTTCGTTGGACCGGGCCAGAATGGGGCCACATCCGCGCGGGTCCCGCGTGCTGGAGCTCGTGACTGCTTTTGGATTAAACCGCAGGTCGCACGAGACGCACGGCACGCGGCGTGCGTAGTGCGCGTGGAGCGTGTTTGGATCCAGTTGGATGAGTGTGGGACTGGCGCGCGCCATGGGGCTCGTGCCGCTGCTGCTGCTCGGCCTCGCGCTCCGAATGTGCCTCGCGCTCACGGATGACCGCCTCGTGTCGGACCGGTACGCCGTTTACTGGAACAGCTCCAACCCCAGGTAGGACCCTGGCCCCTCCAGGCCCCCTGCTCGCACCCGGCCCCTGGTACCTGACTCCGGGTCCCCGCGGGACAGGCCACTTTAAAGTTTGAGGCACTTTTGGAAGTGACAGGACTCCACACGCGCACACCGGCCACCATCACTTTATTTAGACTCATTCTGGGGCGTGTGGATGCACTGACACCTCTGAGGGTTTGGTAGAGCTTTAACTATTTCAGATCAAGTGCGTGGACTATAGAGCAGTGAGGTAAGGGCTCCCCCGTTGTGTGAGTGCTTAGGATGGACCACGTAGAGTCACAGCAGCCTCTTAGGACCCGGGCCTGTTTGTGGGACAGGCCGCTGTTATGGGGCAAATTAACTCTGTAGCACATTTTATGTAATCATTAAGGTCACACTGGTGCATTTATTATATTGCACCTAAATGCACTGAAACAAATAGCCTGTCTATACTTATGTCTGTACATATGTCTGTACATATGTCTATACTATTAATGAGGCATAAACATGAAACAACCACCCACGAACCACCCAGTCGCTCTTCTCAACACTTAACATCCATCCAGAGTCCCCCGCAGCCCACACGTGCCCCGCGGAGCAGAAGTCGCGGGCCGCAGTGTCCTCCGCGGCCCCGGGCCAGACCCCGCTGCTCTGTGTGACCCGCCCTGAGCTGGAGCATCATGGACATGTTACACAGCTTCAGAATGTCAGAGTCAAACAGAAAACGTGAGGTGTAAATGATGGTGATATTCAGGCGGTGCAGATATGTATATATATATATATAGACATTTACATAAATGAAAGGCTCCTGTGGTCAGTGCGCACGGGCCCCAGGAACAGACATGGACTGAATGGATTAAAAACAGACAAAGATAGACGACTTTACTTAATTAACACTGAGATAACCGTGTAGTATTCGTTAATTAAATGCATTTCACTGGTCCCAGGACTGAGAGAGTGGAGCTGGTGGATGTGTGTGGAGTGTGGTGGTTATTCTGTAGAAAAAAAGTGGAAGAATTTTACAGTTCTCAATATAGATCTCACTATTTTGGAAATGAAACGACCCATTTTGGGTTTGGTTTAAAGACAGTGCAGCTCTGGGACAACTATGAACAGAAAACAATATCAAGCAACATAGTAGTGATTTAAAATATTCCACCATTGAAACTGCACTGAACCATAAATGTGTTTGATCCATTTGACTTTGTAGTTTGTTTCTCAAAAGTAAAACTGAAGAAATATAAAAAGTGAAATATGTTAATCTGAGAAAGCAACACAATTTGTAAAGTCTGTTAAAAACTGTTTTTTAATTCTAGCACGAGCAAATACAAGACAACACAATAAAGGAGCTGCTACTGTAATGTAACCACGTAGTAGTACTAGTTGTAGTTGTAGTAACATAATAAACCCCGTTGTTGTAGTAGCAGCAGCAGCAGAAGCAGTAGTGTTAGTAGTAATAGCAGGAGTAGTAGAGTGGTATAGTAGCCTAGATGTTGTCACAGTAAGTAGTAGTTGCTGTAGCAGTATCAGCTGTAATTGTAGTATAGTGGTTATAGTAGGAGCAATATTGTACTGCAGTCGTCACTGATTAAGGCTTACATTTTTGAGTCTTCACTACTACCAGGATACTACTAGTGGTACTAACACTCCTACTACTACTCCTCATGTTACTACTGCTGCTACTAATCTACTACTACAAATAGGTTCACATTGGACACACTCATAGTAGTGCAGGGTACAGATAAAATTGTGATATTTTTTAGGCGTAGGACTAGTTGTAGTAGTAGTTGTTGTTGTTCTTGAAGCATATCCAGTCATCAAAGAAGTCTTAGGCTTATTTTACTATGACTACTACTGCTACTACTACTACTACTACAATTACTACTGATACTAATCTACTATCAGTAGGTTCACAGTGTACACCTGGACCAATTGACCAAATTATAATTTCAGTTTTTTTGAATGTAGCATTAATAGTATCAGTCATATCTGTAGTATCAGTAGTATCAGTAGTAAAAGTATAATAATAATAGCAGTCGTAGTAGGAGGTGTACTAGGAGCAATATTGTACTGCAGTCGCTAAATAATCAAGGTTTACATTTTACATGGCTTTACTGCTATTTGCCACCACTATTACTTCTACTACTACTGCTGCTGCTACTACTACTATTACTGCTGCTACTACTACTACCACTATTACTACTTCCACTGCTGCTGCTACTGGTCTACTACTTGAGATAGTTTCACGTTGGACACGCTCATAGTGTAATTAGAGCAAACACAGAATTATATCATTTTAAATTATACATTATATTAGTTTCAAATAGATGTTTTAAGTAAATCCAAATAAGCGCTGCTCCATTTGTTCAGTGGGATTAAAAGTGTTTAACCCTTTAGCGTCTAGAGCGGAGAAAACACAATTATAATCTGTAGTGGGGTTAGAGACAGGCTCAGAGCAGAGGGGATGGGCCAGAGACCAAACATCTTGGTTAAAAATACGATAGAATTGCTAGAAATAGTTGAAATAAATAAGAAAACTGCAAAAAACTGAGAAATGAGAATGAGAATTTTATGAATGAAATTGAGAAGAGTCGACTGCGGTTTGCTCAAGGTCATTCCGTCGGTGGAAGTATGTCGGCGTAGAAAAAAAAGAGTGAATGAAAAACTGGTAAAAAATTCTGAAATGAAGATTTTGAAGGTGGTCATAATCGAGACCAACCTGAAATCTGAAATCGCTAAAAAGCTTAAAAATGGGCTGTTTTCTATTGATTACAGATTTGAGGCATTTCACTTGCAAATATTTTAAGTTTGAATCCCATTGAGCAAGTCTGGTTTAAGTTGTGTGATTTTAGAGTGAAATAACGTGATATTTTGGAGTTTGTATGTAGAATTTAGCGTTGACGGAGCAGTTTAGTCGTGGCTGTGCGGTGGTCTGCATTGGTGCATTGCAGGGTTATGGCACAGAGCACAGGGTTAAAGAGCACTGGCACTGCACTTTCAAGTATTTTTTTTATTTTTTATATGCAAGCAAAATCTAAGAAACCACTCATATATTCATACAATTTGGAATTTTATTTTTCATTCATTCTACATAAACTAAACATTTGATGATCTGAAATTTGAATTGTAGTTTGTCAAAAAGCTTAAATCTTCTAAATTTGTTGAATTGAATGTGGTATTTTGAAATGATTTGACTTTTTCATCAGTTTAGGAAAAATCTGTTTTATTCATGCATCATGAGACGTGTCGAATGCTGCACTGCGGAGTGTGGCGTTCAGAATTTCACCTGAATTTTGTCAATTTGGTCAATTTTAGTTAAAGTCAAATTCATGTGAAAGACATTTTAAATACTTTAGAAACTGTGGATTTATCATTAAATTTAGCCACATGAGGAAAATATTAACAAACATAATCAAAATTTTCCATAAATTTGTTTACAGTTTTTAGCATTTTACAAACTCCTTTCTTACATTTTTACAGACCGATATATTTTTCAAATTTATTTTTGCTTTGTTCCTTTTGGCTATAGCTTAAAAGGACTTTGAAAGATGCGTAATGTGTAGTAATTTGTACATTATAAACACAATTTGTAAATAATTCATACATTCTCTTGTGCTAATGAGTAAATTGAATCAAAAATGTTGGGAAGTGTGCTTCAACAAACTAAAAAATCGAAATATTTTGGCTCTGAAATGTGGTGTGAAACTTCAAAAGTCTCCAACACAACCAGACTGTGACTAATCCAGGTCACGCTCTTTTGATCTTAACAAAGTTTGACAATTTTCCAAAAGTTTTTATTTATTTTTTCTGAATTTTTAGCCACTGTCACAATATTATAAGTTGTAAATTTTGACAATTCATTACTTGGCGTCTCCTACAACGAAAAATTTCAGTTATAAACACTGTGCGTTTTCATATATTTTTCAAGGTAGAAATTGAAAGTAAAAACATTTTGTGTGACATTTTTTAGGCCAGTTTTCAATAAATCTTACATTTCCTTTGCAAAATTGTTACAAATTTGAATCTGAAATGGGTTAAACATTGAAAAGTCTGGTGCACGTTTCTTCGAGACGAGCAGACTGTGACTAATCCACGTCACGCCTTTTTGATCTGAACAAAGTTTGACAATTTCTGGTCAATTCATTTTTTTTTTCTTCTTTTTTCACAATTTTAAGGCAATTTTTTTCAAAAGTGTTTTAAATTTTTCAACAGTACACTTGATTCTTGGTTTAACAAATGTATATGTAATTGTAGTTATGGCCAGTCCAGTTTAAATGAGCAAAAAAGAACATTTCAGATTAAACTCCCCTCCTCCATCATTTTTTTGTCCAATATTTGCTTTGTTTACATGTTCCTCATTTGTAATTTTCATAGTTAATTTCTCCAAGGGCAAAAATGCTGTAATTGTTTAAAATCCCCTTGGTAACCGTCTTGTAAATGCTGCGCTCTGATTGGTTGAGCATTCTGCTGCACTCCTGATCATATATTTACAGTAAAGCAGTTTTTCGGGGGGCGTGAACTTTGAACTGAGCCTGTCTCTGGGCAGATTGGGCAGGACTCGGCGTTCCCCTCCGGTTCAGCTGTTCTGATTGGGTGCCTGCCCTCTGAACCGTCCAATCACGAGATGGCGTGTCCCAGACGAGGTTTGGAGGCTTTCAAAGAAGACTCCTGAGACTAGACCAGGACTGAACCAGGACTGATCCAGGATTTAAACAGGACTGAACCAGGAGTAAACCAAGACTAGACCACGACTAAACCAGGATTGAACCAGGACTGAACCAGGACTGAACCACGATTAAACCAGGACTAAACCAAGACTAAACCAAGACTAGACAAGGACAAAACCAGGACTAAACCAGGACTAGACCACCACTAGACAAGGACTAAACCAGGACTGAACCAGGACTGAACCAGGATTAAACCAGGACTAAACCAGGACTAGACCACCACTAGACAAGGATTAAACCAGGACTGAACCAAGACTAGACAAGGACTAAACCAAGACTAAACCAAGACCAGACAAGGAATAAACCAGGACTAAACCAGGAGTAAATCAAGACTAAACCAAGACGAATAAGAAATAGACCAGGACTGAACCAGGACCGAACCAGGGGTAAATCAAGACTAAACTAGGACTGAACCTGGATTTAGGTGGACTAAATTTGAACCAGGATCAAACCAGGGCTGAACCGAGAGTAGCCAGGACAGGCTAATCCGGAAAAAAACAGGACTGACCCAGGATTTAGGGGGACTAAACCAGCGCCAGAACTAAACCAGGACCAGACCAAGTTTCCTCTAATTTGCCAAGGGTTAAATGCACGAATGAAGGTTTCTTACTGATTATATGGTTCTATCGCAGACTAGTGCTGCATCTTTAGATCTTTAGTTTATATCTACTCAATTTCTATAAAACATTTCTGAAAATTGACCCGATTCTCTTCCCTGTTGGTTATTCTGCTTGAGTTCGCACTAAGCGTCCAGAGTCAAGCCCGGTCCCACGCTCGTTTCCATCATATGAAAGAAGTGTCTGGCTTAAGGACACAACAAAAGTGTTTTATTGTATTATTGTTAGTTGTAATGACAATATATGTATGATCACTGTAAGATAAACTTCAAAGGCACTGTACCTGATCTTTACTGTCTTAAAAAAAAAAAAACGTGAAAAAAACAAAATTAGTTCATTTCAGACACTTTTCACAACTCTCAGATGCCAGAGCTGGATTTTGCCATCACAACTAGCATGCTGACCACACACTTCCTGATTCCGACAGTAAAAATCTTTATAATTAGATGCAACAAATCATGAAACTGATGCCAAAAAAAACCTGAAGTGGCACGAGTAATAAATCCATAAAGTTATTTTGGTTGGGTTGCGTTATACTGTGCAGCACTAGTCTCCATTATTGCTAGTACCATCCTGTGTGTGCAGCTATTCTGTCCCTCCTTGAAAATTTAGCCTGGGACCAAAAACAAGTGTGTGGCAACAGTGGCTCAGGCGGTTAAGTGGTCATCATGTCACTGTAAGGTTGGCAGTTCAATTCCAGTCTCCATAAGTTGACTTTAACGGAAAATGTTTGGCTTCTTGTGTCCACTTCTCTGCAGTCTGTCAAACCCTGGTCTAGTCTAGTGTGGGTCATTATAGTGATCTGCCTCTCTCGCTCTCTTTCTCACTCTCTTTTCACGCACTCTTTCTCTCTCTAACTATCTTCCCCTCCCTCCTCTCTCTCTTTCTCCCTCTCCTCCCTCTCCTGTCACTCTCTCTTTTTCTCGAGGGAGAGAAAAAGAGAGAGTGAGAGAGTGACCTTCTCTCTCTTTCCCTCATTCCCTCTCTCTAGACTGTTGGACTGAACTTTGCACGCTCTCAGGACTGCACTGGCTCAAGACTGGACTGTCTCAGGACTGCACTGTTTCAGGTCTGGACTTTGTCAGAACTGGACTGTTTCAGGACTCTACTGTCTCAGGACTGGACTCTCTCAGGCCTGGACTGTTTCAGGCCTGAACTGTCTCAGGACCGGACTATCTCAGGCCTGGACTGTTTCAGGTCTGAACTGTCTCAGGACCGGACTATCTCAGGCCTGGACTGTTTCAGGCCTGAACTGTCTCAGGACCGGACTATCTCAGGCCTGGACTGTTTCAGGCCTGAACTGTCTCGGGACTGGATTGTCTCAGGACTGTTTCTAGACTGGACTGCCTCAGCCCTGTCTCTGGACTGGACTGTCTTAGGACTGAAATGCCTCAAGACTTTATCAGGAATGGACAGTTTCAAGATTTGACTTTCTCAGGACTGGAATACCTCAGGCCTGTCTCTGGACTGGACTGTCTTAGAACTGGACTGTTGCATTCCTGGACGGTCTCAGGACTGGACTGTTTCAGGCCTGGGCTGTCTCAGGACTGGACTGTTTCAGGCATGAACTGTCTCAGGACTGGATTGTCTCAGAACTGTTTATAGACTGGACTGCCTCAGGCTTGTCTCTGAACTGGACTGCCTTAGAACTGGACTGTTTCAGGACTGGACTGTCTTGGGACTGGTCTGTCTTGGGACTGGTCTGTCTCAGACCGGGACTGTTTCAGGCCTGGAAAGTTTCAGGCATGAACAGTCTCAGGACTGGACTGTCTCAGTACTGGATTGTCTCAGGACTGTTTCTAGACTGGAATGCTTCAGGCCTGTCTCTGGACTGGACTGCCTCAAGACTTTCTCAGGAATCGACAGTTTCAAGATTTGACTTTCTCAGGACTAGAATACCTCAGGCCTGTCTCTGAACTGGACTGTCTCAGGACTGTACTATTTCAGGCCTGGACTGTCTCGGGACTGGACTGTCTCAGAACTGGACTTGGGACTGGACTGTCTCAGGACTGGACTGTTTCAGGACTGGATTGTCTCAGGCCTGCCTCTAGACTGGACTGTCTCAGGCCTGGAGTGTCTCAGGCCTGGAGTGTCTCAGGACTGGACTGTTTCTGGCCTGGACTGTTTCAGGACTAGACTGTGCCAGGCCTGAACTGTCTCAGGCCTGGACTGTTTCAGGCCTGGACTGTCTCAGGCCTGTCTCTAGACTGCACTGTTTCAGGCCTGTCTCTGGACTAAACTGTCTCAGGACTGGACTGTTTCAAGACTAAACTGTCTCAGGACTGGACTGTTTCAGGACTGGACTGTCTCAGGCCTGTCTCTGGACTGTCTCTGGACTGGACTGTCTCAGAAGAGGATTTCATTAGAATTATTTGGATAACTTCCATTCTGGAATTGCAAATATCTTCTAACTAAAAGTAAAAGGTTTTAACTTGAAAAGTTCATGACATCACAAGGTGGAATAGAGCATTTTGAGTTTTAGAGATGTAGACAGACATAATAAAGAGTTACTCAAACATGTGTGAATGAAACACAACTCCAGGGGTTTTTGATGAGGTAACAACACTGTAACATGACTTAAAGATCAGGAGTCAGTGTTGCGTAATATAGAACTTTTAAAAACCATGAACTACAACAAATAAATAGCAGAATTTTTCATCCCTCGACATCCCAAATCTTATTGTATTGAATAAAAAAATATAACAATACAGTACATAACAAAATATACACACTATAATTATGAGAAAAGATATTGCTCCAGCTGTTATATTGAATGATAAGTCGTAATTATCGTGACAGAAGCTCATTTAATTGAGATAATTCACCCACTAACCACAAGGTTTCTGGTTCAATCCACACTGCTGTTGTGTTCTTGGACAACTCATTAAAAAAAAAAAAAACTTATTTATAGGTGGTTATGGCCAAAGTCATTTCTGCTAAAACCCTCAGCCCACACTGGCAGCTTATAGGGCATGTTACTGCATTACTCACAACAGTTACTGAAATATTAGCTAATAATGTAATGATTAAATAATAATTATCACATATTATTTGGACTGTACACAGTCTGAAACTCTGAACTGAGAACACAAGTTTAATCACTCATACAGAGCTGGACCATTCAAATTTGTTGATGAAAAGTCTGGATTTAATTTAGTAAAAATACTAGGCTTATATTCACAGCTCTTTCGTAATCAAAGCAACAATTTGATTAATAAAAGAAAGTAATAATTTATTGATTAGCAAAATCATCATATAGCCTCCCTAGTGAGGTTTGAACCGCTGACCCAGTGGTCGCTGTGCAAGGCAAAACCCGCTCAGACTTTTATTGAACTCCACAAATGTTACAAGCTTCTCAAACACTGACATCACACTGACATCTCTCATTCACTCTCCAGACTATGCCACAGCTGCCCCGGGGCAGACTGACTGAGAAGAGGCTGTCAGTTTGTGACACCAGCCCCTCCATCCCCTCTGTACCCACGGTCCCTCACACACCACATTCATGCAGTGTGCGCTCACATAAACCACACCAAAAGACGTAAAACCAGAAGTAAATCTGGACTCGATCAGGACCATACCAGGATTATAACAGGACCAAAGTCTATATCAGGTCTATACTGGGCCCAGAGCAGGACTACATCAAAGTGTGAACATGGCCTCAGACTGTTTGGAGAAGTGTCTTGCCCAACAACACGACAACACTACCTGGTCATAAGACCAGGCTTTGACAATAGATTTTCCATATTTCCTCCATATTTCATCTGGTCTTTGAGAATGTGTGTCAAACCCGTGTCACGTGTTTCATGTCCTGGTGTGACCCGACTGATCTGCGCTCTGATTGGTTCGTCTCGCTCTGCAAATGAAGACACAATTGCGCTGCTTCGGAAACAAAATGGCGTCCCTGGTTGATTTCACATTCATCTTCATCAAACAGGACGTGTCTTAGATTGAAGTGTTGTGATTTTGTCTCTCTGGCCCCCGTCCCGAGTACCCGGGGCGAGTGAGAAGTGGCTCCCCGTTTTCCGCCGCTGAACAGTTGGTGCTAATGGTCCGTGAAATCCTCCAAAATGGCTGCCGCAAATCTCTTAATTATTTTAGAAAATCCATCTGTGTTTCTGCTGCAAATTTGTCCGACTGAAAAATCCAACGGTCGATCCGCAAATTTATCCAACCACAACACAACATCTGCAAATGAACTCGAGACATTTGACCTGCCCCCAGTCTAACACTACAGGGAGACAGGAGGACGGGAGGGCATCTGACACACAGGGAGACAGGAGGACGGGAGGGCATCTGACACACAGCGATATAGGAGGACAGAAGTCATGGAAAATTCAAGTCTCAAGAAAATTTTGGCAATTTAAATAGAAATTTTGATTCAGTCCTATTTTAGACATTTTATTGCATCAAAATTGTATCAAATTTGTCTTTCGTTGAAATCAGTATTCCCAATTATAGAATGTAAAATAAATGTGCGTGTCGTCCATAAATTAATTTCATATTATTATTATTGTTATTATTACAATCTATTATTTTCATATAGTAAAATATCCATTCCAAAATTCTGCCGGATTTGAATGTGAGAGCTGAACTTTAGTGGATATTTTTGTGCTCAGCTTAAAGCAAAATGCAATAGAAGAACTTAGAATTTCAATGTTTGTTACTTCTTGCCACTTTGCTTTGTTATAGAATATTTTTTGGCATGTTAAATTTGTTGTTATTAATATAGTTAAACTTAAACATAAAGTCTAGTCTTCGATTCTGTTGTCTCTTGTACTCTTAGGCAAGACACTTCACCTTCTTTGCTATTCATTGTGAAAGGAAGCACATCCAGGTTAAAGTCTCAGTGTGACTAAACCGAATGAAAAAGATAGGATTATTTATTAGATTTAGAAATACAAATTTATTTTTCTGTGTTTTTAAATCTGGTGAAAAAGTGACAAACAATTTAGCCTTTTTCATACCAATTATTCAAATTCAAATGTACTTATTTAAGAGCTGTAAATGCAGTGTGTGAAGTCTGATCATTATTGCAAGAATAGTTTTTAATTTACCTCATTTCTAATCAAGCTTTTTTGTCAAATTGAATTATCTTTTTGCTTTTTTCAATTTGTGATTTAATCCGTCGAGTAGTTCACCAAATATATCCACAGTTTTGTTCAGCTGTTCAGTTTCTTTTTGTACTTTTTATTTTACTTATCGTCTCTCAGAAGTACTTCAAAAGTTCAAGTATTTTTAGTGAAATTTTGAGAAATGTGGAAGTAAAAGTGTGATTTGCATGTTGGAGTCTGCGGCGGCGTCTCTTCACAGCGGGACACCACAGACAAACCAGATGTATCCCTGAAATGAACCCACAATTTGATTATTTTTTACTCAGATTTTTTCCTGAAATATTGTCCCAAATACGAGTTTTATTTTTGAGCAAACTTTTAAATTAGTGTTGCCAATTAAAAATGAAAATTGTCATATAAAGACGCCTCCGTGTGGTGTGTCTTGAGCTGACCCGACACATTCTGCACCTCTGAATTTTACCCTTTGCAAATTGTAAATATTGAAATTAACATTTACAATTTTAAGAAATTTTGTTTTTAAAATGTAGATATTTAATTTTAATATATGGGTTTTATATTTACTGACTTTATGGAGTTTCAGAAGCCGTTTTATTGTGCTGCAGTGGTTTGCAGATTAAAACAGAAGACGAGAACAGCCCTAAACCCAGACTGAACCAGGACTGAACCAGGACTAAACAAGGACTAAACAAGGACTAAACAAGGACTAAACCACCAGGACTAAACCAGGACTGAACCAGGACTAAACAAGGGCTAAACCAGGGCTGAACCAGGACTGAACCAGGACCGAACGAGGACTAAACGAGGACTAAACAAAGACTAAACAAGGACTGAACCAGGACTGAACCAGGACTAAACAAGGACTAAACAAGGACTAAACAAGGACTAAACCAGGACTGAACCAGGACTAAACAAGGACTAAACAAGGACTGAACCAGGACTAAACAAGGACTAAACAAGGACTAAACAAGGACTAAACCAGGACTAAACAAGGACTAAACCACCAGGACTAAACCAGGACTGAACCAGGACTAAACAAGGGCTAAACCAGGGCTGAACCTGGACTGAACCAGGACTGAACCAGGACTAAACGAGGACTAAACAAGGACTAAACGAAGACTAAACCAGGACTAAACAAGGACTAAACCAGGACTGAACCAGGACTAAACCCAGACTGAATCAGGACTAAACAAGGACTAAACCAGGACTGAACCAGGACTAAACCAGGACTAAACAAGGACTAAACCAGGACTAAACCCAGACTGAATCAGGACTAAACAAGGACTGAACCAGGACTAAACAAGGACTAAACAAGGACTAAACAAGGACTAAACCTGGACTGAACCAGGACTAAACCAGGTCTAAACAAGGACTAAACAAGGACTGAACCAGGACTAAACAAGGGCTAAACCAGGACTGAACCAGGACTGAACCAGGACTAAACTAGGACTGAACCAGCACTGGGACAGGTCTGAAATAAGACTAAACCAGGACTAAACCAGGTCTAAACCAGGATAAATAAACTCAGATACCTAAACTAGGACTAAATCAGGACTTAACCACGTCTAAACAAGGTCTAAACCAGGTCTAAACCAGGACTAAACCAGGTCTAAACCAGGTCTAAACCAGGTCTAAACCAGAACTAAACCAGGTCTAAACCAGGATAACTAAACCCATACTAAGGCTATAGTACCAGCAGCACTTGTTGAGTATAGACTAGTATAGTCAATGAAATCTGAGTCAAAAGTCTTCTGTGTATAGTTTTGTTTTTACACATACGTCTGATTGAGTTCATTCTAAAATAAATGTCATCCATAATTCCATGTAATGGCAAAGTGTGAATTTAATACATAATTAGAGAAATTCTGTCTTCTGATTCAATGTAAAATAATAAAATGTGGAATTACTTTGACCCTCTCCAAACCCTCATCTAGTTTGAACCAGATTTAAAAATGAATCAGGAAAGAGAACTAATGAATTCTCAGCACATTTCAGATTCAAATTCTAACTATTAAAAAACAAGTGTGTGCCCATAAGGAGGTTGTGGGTTAGACTCCTGATCTCTCTGGGTGTAGGCTGCACATTCTCCCTGTGTTACTGTGGTTGAGTGGTTATCAGGAGGTTGTGAGTTAGATTCCTTGTGTTTTTCTCATAGTCTGGACTCTCAGGTTCTAATGACTAGCTTGTGGTTCCGAAATTGAATCATGTCCCAGGATCATGTGGTTAGAACTGAGATATCTCACCAAAGCAGGACTGGACCGGGACTAAAGCAGGACTAGACCAAGACTGAAGCAGGACTAAAGCAGGGCTAAACCAGGACTGGACCAGGACTGGACCAGAACTAAAGCAGGACTAAACAAGGACTAAACCAGGACTAAACCAGAACTAAACTAGGGCTGGACCAGGACTAGACCAGGACTAAAGCAGGACTAAACCAGGACTAAACCAGGACTAAACTAGGACTGGACCAGGACTAAAGCAGGATTAAGCCAGGACTGGACCAGGACTACAGCAGAATTAGACCAAGACTAGACGAGGACTAAAGCGAAAGTAAAGCAGGAGTAGACCAGGACTAAACCAGTACTGGACCAGGACTAAAGCAGAACTAAAGCAGGATTAAGCCAGGACTGGACCAGGGCTAAACCAGGACTAAACCAGGACTAAACCAGGACTGGACTAGGACTAGACCAGGACTAAAGCAGGATCAAGACTAGCTCAGAATGAGTCTTACTGGTCCTGACAGATTTAACCCAGAGACGCTGAAGGATGGGTGAAATGGAGAGGACACATTTTCCTACATTCAAGTGTAAAGTGTACCTTAACTTTTATGAGTAAAACAAGAAAAGACTAAAACAAAACTAATGTGGGTCTAGAAGAGGATTAAAACAGCAGGGTTAATGCAAGGCCTTAAATAGACCAAGACTAGACCAGGACTAAACGCTCTGTGAATACATCATTTTGAAAACAATAAAAGTTAACATGGTGATCTACATGGGTTATGTGTTAGCAGTTATTACCTCATAGAAGTAAAATACCCCCTCTTTAATCAAAAAAAGTCCTTTTACTTCTAGGCCTCTCTCTCGTTTCCCACACGATGCCTCATTCTCTGGTGTGGGCTTTGTGGATTTTTGAGGTTTGGAAAATGTTTGGGAATATTTGAGGTGAAACGTTTAATGAAGGTTTTATTAGAGCTGCACAGGAAGTGACATCAGAGACAGGAAATGACCCGGTGTGTGGTGTGCGGGCTCAGAGGGACCGCACACACGTTTAAAGTGTAATTACAAACAGGACTGCGGTTATGGCGAGGGGGAGGGGCTTAATGAGCTCGCTTTGTGGCTCTATAAAGCAGCATGTGCCTTTGCGATGGCTGTTTGCTTCTAATTTTAGGGAATTGGCCTTGTACCTAATTGTCGTATTGTATCTATTTGAGCAAAATGTGTCTTGCCACAGTACAGATGCTATACACAGCTCTTGAAGTCAGAATAAGTCGGGTGTGTGTTCTCTGCATCTGATTATAAAGCTGTACAATCTGGAAGTGTGTGGTTAGCATGCTAGTTGTTTTTTAGCATTACTGTTAGACATAGACATAGATATAAGGCCACGTGGTAATATAAAAGAAACGACTATGATTTAATCTTGAAAATACATCCTATTGTCTAAATAGTGCTGTTTTTTGTTTTTTTTACCATGACAACACTACCGTGACAGCAAAACTCTGTTCTAGTCTCTGAGAGTTGTGAAAAGAGCTTATAAACTCATTGTTGTGAAAATTAGGATGCTCAGACTGCGTGAGGTAAGTGACAAATAACTTTGGACCACTGCAAACCATTTACAATGAACTAATTCAGTTTTTAATGGTTTTAAGACAGTCTTTAAAGATATTTCACAGGATTAAATAATAGCTGCTAGCTTCTGAAGTGAAATGAGCAAAAAAAAAAAAAAATACATGTGGCTCCTAATCGTGACAGTATTAGATGCTAAATTAAATAATGTAATTTCTATCTACACTCAAAAAGTAATAAATAAATAAAAGCACACATAAAATATATACATAAATAAATAAATACATAAATACAAATTGAAATTCAAAGTGCTTTTTGGGGCGCGTGTCTGTCACATAACTTGACTTTATCATTCAGAAAGTTTGAGTTCATAAATTTGGTCCCTTCCTGATTTGCGGATGAAAAAAATGTTTCATAAATAGATGCAAACAGTACACAGTAGTCTCATTTTGACCTAAAAAAAGGTTTCACAATATAGGTCAAAGATGAAAAAATGGCCACAGTCTAGTCTGGTCCTCACTCCCACCAGATGAGTTTTTTTTCAGTGACACGTGTAAAACGAAGGAGCTCATTGGTCACCCTTCATTTTGAACAAATTGAAATTTCCCTGACCTCACATTATCCTCATCCTCATATTATCTGTGATGTTTTTGGTCTCTGTAATATTTTTTCTTCCTTTTTTTTTCCTCGTAAGCAGCTACGTTTGTTTTGAGATGGACAGACCTGTCAATCACATCCATCTGAATTTGGGCAGCTTCACCGGTGACCACACTCACATCTTCATCCCAGACAAAAGGATTGGAATAATATTGTCTAAAAGGCGTCACTGAGATAATTCCTGCAAAATGTTTCAATTTTAAAAATTTTTGTCAGTGTTGCTCACCGATATCTCACAGTTTTGTCTGATCAAAAGTCAAGTGTCGTGAACAAAAACATGAAATACACAAAACAGAATTGTCCAAATGTATTTAACTCAACAAGCCTGAGACTAATGAGCACAAGAGTCGTTAAATGTGAAGCATTTGCAAATCTGTTTCGTGTCTAGTTTAAGGACCTAGTAAATGTGTGAGACAAAAGCACTCTCTGAGGACGTGTCTCTGAGCCAAACTGAAGGAATGACCCCGCGTCTCTCATTATAAACAAACATGTGTCACTGAGGACAACGGAAAATACTGAAATCTGAACACCGATTTATGTGGCTAATGGGTCTCTATGGCAACACAACAGGGACAAAACACACGAGAGGGAATGGTCTGATCTATTCAGTTTGATTGGAAATGTAAGCAATACATTTCAACTAGACTAAACAAGGAGTAATCAAGGATTAAACTTGGACTATAACAGTTCTAAACCCAGATTAAACTAGGACTAAACCAGAACAGTTGTACAACTGAATCTTGGAATCAGAAATACAATTTCAAAATTAGGTCTACATATAATTTTAGTTTGGATGCGTTCAACTTGTCCTGGTTTGGACCTGTTTCAGTTCAGTTTAGATGTGCTACTTGGTTTCGTCCTTTTCTAGTCCTGGTTTGGGTATTGTGGAAATGAGAATGCAGCATTAAATAGTCCTGGTCTGATCCTGGTCTAGTCCTGTTCTAGTCCTGGTCTAGTCCTGGTCTAGTCCTAGTCTAGTCCCAGTTCAGTCCCGGTTCAGTCCCGGTTCAGTCCCGGTTCAGTCCTGGTTCAGTCCTCAGTTCATTTTCTCTATTTCCCATGATACATCAAGGGTCATTTTTGTGACTTTGCCATGTTTAAATTACAGCGTAATAAAATGTTTACATTAGAATCCTTTGCTTAAACACGAGGGCATTCAGGGATACAACATACACTCTATCTACACGGATGTGTCTCCATGGAGATGTTATTGCTTTGCCTGGAATGTTCCACAATATAGCATTAAATCTGTCATTAAATCTATTTTGCATACATTCAAGTACCGGCTTGTAGTGTACTTGATTCAAATATTTCCGCTCAGATGCCCTGGTCCCGGTGTACTCTCTGCTCCTCAGTCTCATGCATTTTAATGGTGACCCACATTCACTCAGCACTCTCAACCTGGTCCACTGACCTGGTTTAGTCCTGGTTCAGTCCTGGTTTAGTCCCGCTTCAGTCCTTGTGTAGTCCTGGTGTAGTCCTGGTTCAGGCCTTGTTCAGTCCTGCGTCAGTCCTGGTCTAGTCCTGGTTTAGCCCTAGTTCAGTCCCTGCTTTTGTCCCGATATAGTCCTCGTTCAGTCCTGGTGTAGTTCTGGTGTAGTCCTGGTATAGTCCTCGTTCAGTCCTGGTGTAGTTCTGGTGTAGTCCTGGTTCAGGCCTTGTTCAGTCCTACTTTAGGTCCTGATTCAGTCCTGCTTCAGTCCAAGTGTAGTCCTGGTTAAGTCCTAGTTCAGTCCTGCTTCAATTCTGGTGTAGTCCTGGTTCAGTCCTGCTTCAGTCCTGCTTCAGTTTCTGGTTCAGTCCTCCTGCAGTATTGCCTCTGCAAAAAAGTGATACCAAACAGCTTTTTTCAGAATCAGATTTGAACAGTGTGGTGTGTTCCGGTGCAGTGTGTGACAGAGCGTTAGTGTGGTGCGTTCAGGTACAGTGTGTAACAGAGGGTTAGAGTGGTGCATTCAGGTACAGTGTGTAACTCAGGGGTAGCATTAGTGTGGTGCATTCAGGTACACTGTGTAGCAGGGGATAAGCGTGGTGCGTTCAGGTGTCCCTCTCTAACAGGATTACAGACTAATCCCTTTATCTCGCACCAAAACAAAAGGTGTGTTTTGTCGGCATGTCAGCTGCTCCGGGCCGGTGGAGACAGACACGGGGGGCATGTTCACAGCTCACCTCCTGCTCAAACGCTCCAACTGATATGAACATGCTGTCTCTAATGCTGCAACACACACTTCCTGATTTTTGGACAATAAAACTCATATATATTTAGATGGAGCCTTAACAAGTTTGAGTTTTGATTCAGTTTTGCAGCCATATTATATTTGCTCTTGGTCTTTGGTTTCTAGTGTCTGTTGGCCATGTGTCGTCCATGTGTGAGTTGTGAACAGAGAAAAGCTAACATTAGCATTGCAGATGAGGCTGTTCAATAATGAATGAGTGACGTGAGCACATTTACATAAGATTACTGTCAAATGATCCCAGTTTGTCGTTTTTTTGCTGAGCGAGAGAAGGGCTGAGCCAACAGACAGATGAGTGGGTACTGACACCAATGCTACAAAAGTCTTTCCCTCTAGAAAATATAATCAATTGGATTAATATGCATGAACAATCTGTCACGGTTTAGTTTTAATATTTTTTCCTCTTTTGTGCATTTGTTTTTTTAAATTAGTTTTGTAGTTGATGAAAAATATTCAGCTTTTAAATGGCCCACCCCCTCCTTGTCTCCATATGATGTTATTATCTCACCGCAAGACAATGGTGGCTCAGTGGTTAGAGCACTTGTCCGCTAACCCAAAGGTTAGAGGTTTGATTTTTGCTTGGACCAAGTTCTGCTATTGTGTCTTTAGGCCAGACATTTTGCACACATTGCCTAGTATGAATCTAGTCCTTTCAGCTCTTCTGGCTCTGCTCCTATTGACTCCTCTGACTCTGCTCCTCTGGTTCTGCTCCTGTCTGCTCCTCTGGCTCTCCTCTGACTCTGCTCCTCTGGCTTTGCTCCTCTCTCCTCCTCTGGCTCTGCTCCTGTCTGCTCTTCTGGCACTGCTCCTCAGGCTTTGCTCCTGTCTGCTCTCCCCTGGCTCTCCTCTGACTCTGCTTCTCTGGCTCTGCTCCTCTGACTCTGCTCCTCTGATTCTGCTCCTCTGGCTCTGCTCCTCTAACTCTGCTCCTCTGGCTCTGCTCCTCTGGCTCTGCTCCTCTGACTCTGTTCCTCTGGCTCTGCTCCTCTGGCTCTGCTCCTCTGGCTCTGCTCCTCTGACTCTGCTCCTCAGACTCTGCTCCTCTGGCTCTGCTCCTCTAACTCTGCTCCTCTGACTCTGTTCCTCTGGCTCTGCTCCTCTGGCTCTGCTCCTCTGACTCTGCTCCTCAGACTCTGCTCCTCTGGCTCTGCTCCTCTGGCTCTGCTCCTCTGACTCTGTTCCTCTGGCTCTGCTCCTCTGGCTCTGCTCCTCTGACTCTGTTCCTCTGGCTCTGCTCCTCTGACTCTGCTCCTCAGACTCTGCTCCTCTGGCTCTGCTCCTCTAACTCTGCTCCTCTGACTCTGTTCCTCTGGCTCTGCTCCTCTGGCTCTGCTCCTCTGACTGCTCCTCTGGCTCTCCTCCTCTAGCTCCTCTGGCTCTGCTCTTGTCTGCTTTCTGAACCCTCACCATCACACTTCATCTGCTCCACGCACAAGTTCGGAACTGCTCAGAACTTCTTTATTACAAATGTTCCATTAAAGCCTCCTTCTGGTTACACTTTGTAGAACATTTTTCAGACATGGACACAGATCTGCTGAAACCCCCCAGGCCTCGTAAAGTCCTGGTCCGGTTCGACGTGGACCTAAAGGACTAAACCAGGTCCAAACTCAAGGCCTGTGTATAGAAGGCAACAGGGACAGAAACCAGGGACAGGATCAGCCAGTCAGAGTGCTGTGAGTAAGAATTCAGATTAAAGTGCATATGACAGGACTTTGTGTTTTTCTACTTAAGACTTGATTTGTGGGAATAATACCTTCGGTATAAAAAAGGTCGAAAAGAAAAGTACAAAATTACAGGAAGTAGCACCGAGTTATAAAACAGAATCCCTCAAACAGAAACCATCATATAAAGAGGAGGTATTACACCTTTTATGGGGTATTAGCTGCTAACACCTAACATATTTATATCACCATGTTTCCTATTGTTTAGCAGATGCTAAAAAACACATATTAACAACAGTCACTCCCCCTTCACAACACAATCATCTGCATCTCACTAATGAAACTACCGCACATCACATCAGGTTGTCAAGTGGTTGTGTACAGTTTGTGTTTTTGTTTTTGTTTGTTTTGCTTTATCATGTGGGACCATGGGTGACGTAGACTTGTGGGCTGAGCATTGCACAAAAACTTACAGCTAACCATAAGGAGGGTTTGAATAGTGCCCAGTATATATATATATATATCTATATATATATATATATATATACACATATATATATATAGATATATATATATATATATATATATATATATATATATATATATTATATATATATATATATATATATATTATATATATATATATATATATATATATATATATATATTATATATATATATATCATGATCCCTGCCTACTCCTTCCTCATGTGTCTGCTCTGCCCCTCCCTCACCTGCCTGACTCCAGAGCTGGGTGGAGCCCTGGCTCCTCCCACACACACCTGCAGCCCATCAACACAGCTGCAGGAGCTTAAAAGGAGCCAGGACCCAGCTCTCCTTGCCAGGTCGTCTGCTGATTCTCACCGTGTGTCTGCGTGCTGTTCACATCACTGTTGGTCCTGGTGTCTCTGCTGTGCTTCCTGTCCGTGTCCTGCCTGGTGTACTGCCCGTGTCCTGCCCGTGTCCTGCCCGTGTCCTGCCCGTGTCCCTGCCCGTGTCCTGTCTGTGTTCTCCGACCCTGTCTCCCGCTACCGGCTCTTGTCTCGTCGTTCCCTGCACCTCTGGACCCTGACCTGCACCCCTGCACCCAGCTCCTCCTATGTTCTCTCCCGTCACCTGTTGTGTTTTGTGTCCTGTCAATAAACACCCTTAAACTTGCCCCGAGTCCCGCATCTTTGGGTCCGCCTCACACCCCTCATCACGACAATATATTATAATATAATATATTATATATGTGTGTGTGTATATGTATATATGTTATGTGTATATATATATGTATGTATGTAGGTATGTTATATATGTATATAATATATATATAAGTATATTATATATATATATATATATATATATATTATTTTTTATTATTATTTTCCTTTTTTTTGTAAAATCCTCTAATGTGTTTTTTAAAGCAAAACATAGAATACATGAAAATTACAGTATAGTAACATTGGTGGTAAAAATATATGTAAAACAGGGCTGACAGCCCGCCCCTGTGTTGGTTGTCACAGTTTGTGAAGTTGGTTGTCCCTGTGGTCTATAGTTATAAATATTCTGTCAAAACACTACTTTTAAAAATCTTAATAGAATTTTTTTAAATAAATTGCATGTTGCTGGACAGCAGATTTCAAGAAACGGGTTAAAAATCGGGTTTGTGCTTGTGTCTGCTATTTCATTATAATCTATGACACCCGTGGATCATTATGCTATCATTATGTCATTATGTGTGTGTGTGTGTGTGTGTGTGTGTATATATATATATATATATATATCTATATATATATATATATAATATATATATATATTATATATATATATATATATATATAGATATATATATTATATATATATATGTCGCCCCCTCCTATAGATAGCTGCACAGAACAGAAATTTGTACCAAAAACCTAACCTAAAAACTATGCAACTCTGCCGAATACTACATGCATCACTGATTAAGAAAATAAAATTGGAGAAGTACAGAGTAGTGGACGTGTTCTGGTGGCAGTGAAAACGGCGGTTGATCGGCAAATATGGTATCTTAAAAATAAATGATTCAAGGTTTCTCAAATATGCTGAAATCACTGCAAATACAACTTTGTGTTGTAATGGTGACACAATTATACATGGTTAAAAAGCTCTGAAAAGGTCTGCTTTAAAAACTTACATTGTGCTGAATGTTTTGCGCGTATTTATATTTTTTTGGCTTACAGCAAAGGTAGTATTTTTATGTGGTACTTAGTAGTAGTAGTAGTAGTAGTAGTATAGTAGTAGTAGTAGTAGTACCTATAGTAGTTGTCCTTGAGTGTGGTCTGACCTACAGTACCCTTACAGTATGCAGTACTTTTTATAGTCCCTGATGAAGTGTGACTCTCTGTAAAACATATACAGTCCAAGGTCTGGTCCAGACTGGGCTCCAGACCACAGGCAGGTGTTCCATGGTTACCCACAATTAAACCTATTATGGGATTTACAGATTCGACTGAGGACAGAAAACCTCAAAACTACAAATGGCTGATGTTTGAAGTTTGTCTAATTCATCCAGTTTAATTTGGATTAAATTTATTGCTACAATTAAAGGTGCATTGTGTGACGTTATTGTTTTTTTTACCATGTTTCACAGTATGACATAAAACAAATCTACTAGTATTTATTCAGCTCCGATTTATTGGAAAACAAAACAATTACTGCTTTGTTCATATAAATAGTTTAAAATTCTGCTACATGTTTATATTTGGTCCTATACTGTTGGCAAGACAATGCAAGGCAAGTTTATTTGTATAGCCCAGTTGGACACAATACTGAGAATCACAATACAAACAAATGAAACATCATAAAATTTACATTAAAATAGAGGAGTGCAGAAAAAAAACAACTTGCATATGTATAGCTTAACACTAAACTTTGAGCCTGGATTTAAACATTATCAAAGTAGAGGCCTGTCTCAACTTTTCTCATCTCTTCTGGTTCCCTGTGCATCGCTCAGGTTGGCGGTTTGATCCCAGCTCTGACCACTGCAATACACTTCATCGACTTTGTGAAAGGCCGTTTTGTACTCCAGTGTCAAATCAACACGGGTGTGCTGCATAGCTGCACTACGCACCTGACAATCATCAGAAAGCTGTATGACCCATCTGAAAGTCAATGAGAAAGCGATATGGCCCACCTAACAGCCAGTCAGAAAGCTAGCGATGTTTGCGGTGCTGCATATGGACATCTTGGCCAAAGAGTTACTACACTGCACTGTGATTAGTTGATTCAGTCTAAATAGAATAGATTTAAATTTAAAAATAGTTGCTACTGCTAAAGCTTGGTACATAAATATGCACACAAGCATACTGTAATTGTGCATTGCCCTATAAATAAATACTTGAAAATAAATGACCACATATCATGCAAATTATACTACTTGAGTTTTTAACCTTATTAGAATATTGTTCTCTCATTAAAACATACCTGAATTGCACATCATTCAAGCTGGTTTCAGTAAACACTTCATTTGAGATTCTCCAGGATTGTGTCGTCATAGGTAAACTAATAAATATCTGGACATGTTCCTCATTATGTAGTTTAGTGTGTGTATATTTTCTATATATATATATATATATATAATATATATATATATATATATATTATATATATATATATATATATATATTATATATATAGATATATATATATATATATATATATATATATATGTGTGTGGTGTTGTATCGTATATATATCATAATGTGTGTGTTTGTGTGTGTGTGTATAATGTATGTATCTACTATGTGTGTGTGTGTGTGTATATATTATATACACACACACACACACACACCACCCATATATAATATATATATATATATATATATCTATATATATTACACACACACACATATACTAGTATATATATATATGTGGTGAAATTCACATGAAATCCAAAGCAAATATACTCAAGACCATGTTTAAAGGCCAATAAACAAAATATAAATTTCAATGTGCTAATATATTTGTTTTTTGAGTATTTTTGAGTATACTGAGGCTGTGATAAGTGCATAAAACCAGCTGTACCTTCCATACCTGTACTGTCTGAGGCTGAAGAGACCGTTAGCGCAGATTGGCAGCCATATCGCTGCCAGTCCACCCTGCTGCAGCTCTGCCAAGCATTACTCACTCGGGGTGGTGAAACTTGTGCAGGGAGCTGTGGAGTTGGATGTTTGCGTTGGTTGTGTTTGTTTTTTTTGTTTTTTTTTTTTCTGGTGAAGTAGTGACAGTCCGGTACAGTCTCACATTTCCCTCAGAATAAATCAAGGCCCTCCTCCTCCTCTGGTGACTCTGTTTATTTGTTTGTTTGTTCCCATATGTAAAGTCAGAGGTGGGTCATAAAATAATGCACCGGTATGTGACACAGGAACATTTGGATCCTACTTCTCTAAAGTGGCGCATGAGTTTGAGGGAGGAGAAGTTAAAACATGGAGGGAGTAACATTGTGCAGAAAGGGAGGAGAAGACACCTGTCTATGCACAAGAAAACAGATAATTGATTATTTTTACAACACTTGGACAATTTAAAACATTTAAAGATTCAACTTTTTTACATATTAAAAATCCTCGCATCAAAAACATGCCTGAAGAGGTTTTAGATGTCATCGAGGCATTTTTCAGTAATGGTTAGTGATTTAGAGAGTGAAGATTCTATGCAATGTTCAGCTCATAAACTTACGTATCCGTGCTCCCTGTCAACAGTTCTCCATAAAATATAAAAACATGTTACCAAGCAATACACTTCAACTTGTCAGCACCTGATGTGATGTGTAGTACAGTGGTCCCTCGCTAATCGCGGTTCACTTTTGTGGTCTCGTGTTTCTCTTTTTTTTTTTTTGGTGCCATTTTGCATGCTTTTTTTTTTTAAGGTGCATTGTGTTCTGCGTCCTGATTGGCTAAGGGACGTGCCGCGTCTCCTGTACAGTACAGAATGTGTTCAACCAAATTTACTTAATGGTGGATCGCAGTGTACTCTGAAGAGCTGTATGTTTGCAATTTTTTTTCTATCTGACAAACCCACAATCGGCCGATTGAAACATTCTGCAGCCGCAAAGGCACCCACGCCCACGGCCAAAGGCCGAGGGCGGCCGAGGAAGATGGCTAACCATCGCAGAAAAGACTTGCACTTCTGGACATGCTGAGGGAAGGTACAAGTTACGCGGGCTGGAGGGCACCATACGGAATAAATGAACTTCAGTTTTATCACATAAAAGAAGTAGGAAAATCACATAAGGAAGAGAGCAGCAATAAGTTTTAAACAGGATGCAAAAATGGTTGTAACTGCCTGCAATAAGACCATCGTGGCAGATGGAGCCTGTTTTAGCTTTGTGGATCAGTGACGCAGGAAAAAGAACATTACGAGACATTACAGCGGAGCGGCATCAGGACGAAGAAGCGCAGATTTTAGCCTATTATGGTTATTTTTGGAACGTAACTCCCGCAATGAACGAGGGAACAGTGTAGTTTGGGAATAGTACACGTTTGATTGTGCTGTGATAGCGCTCCTGAAGGGGGGGTGACTTGGCGTGGAGAACAAAGGGAGGGGAGACTCAGTCAGACCGTTAAAAACAAAAGTGTAACTTATTTAACAAAAACAATAAACGTTATTTAAACATGCCGATCGTATATATGTTAGCAGTTAGTTTAGTGTATCCTCTTTAAAGGCCCCATACAAGCATATTGTATGGATCTACGTTGGTATTTTGTATCATTTTGTCTTGAAATCTAACAAAACAAAATCTAACACTTGACTTGACAAACAAAGCATTTCAGCTTATATCATTATTCAGTCACTCCATACTGTAGTGGGACCCTAATGTAGCCACAGCTTCTCTGGGGCAAGTGAGCCAACCATCTGGCGGCTTTGGGCCCTCCAACCATCACCAGCACTCACACATCGCATTCGCAAGGTGGGTGAGTTGCCTGACCAGCCAACAATACAATACATACAATCCAACCACGAGGCCGCTAATTGTACCACAAATGCAGAAGACGTCTACTCTCGCAAGAATTCTCGTATCATTCAGAACAAAATATATAACTTATTTTAACCTGGGATAAATACCGGATTTGGTGCTCGATTGTTGATTCTGCACAAATCCATGTATTTCTCAGTCAACCACCATGTTTTTACCCAACTGTACTATGCTTCTCTCTGATTGGTTAATCCAACTGTCAGTCACGCTTTCTGAAATCAGGGAGACAGGATTGCAGTTCCAGACCCACTTGTCTTTGTAAAGTTTTTGTCAAAGCGTGTGGTTTTGGCTGGATAGGGTCATGGTGAAGTGTCTTGCCCAAGGGACAGGACTGTACTTGATTGCTCTAAACCAATGACACACTTTTGCTCTGAGTCCAAACACAGCTCCCCTCAGAGTCTGTCTGCTGTATTGTGGGTAACAGTTAATTTTCTGTAAAACTCAATCCAGGTAACTTCTGTTTCACATTAGGTAGTTCAATGTCTAGAATATTGAGTTTCTTTGTTTTTTCTGCAGTCTTTCAAAGTCCTGGCCTGAGTTTAGACCTGTTTAGCCCCTGGTTAGTCCTAGTTTAGCCCCTGGTTAGTCCTGGTTGAGTTCCTGGTTTAGTCCGTATAGTCCCTGCTTTAGTCCTGGTTTAGTCCTGGTTTAGTCCCTGGTTTTAGTCCTTGATTTAGTCCTGGTTTAGTCCTGGTTTAGGTTCCTGGTGTTGTCTGGGTTTAGCCCCTGGTTTAGTCCTGGTTTATTCCTGGTTTAGTCCTGGTTTTAGTCCCTGGTTTAGTCCGTATAGTCCCCTGCTTTAGTCTGGTTTAGTCCTGGTTTAGTCCTGGTTTAGCCCCTGGTTTAGTCCTGGTTTTAGTCCTGGTTTAGTCCTGCATTAGTCCCTGGTTGAGTCCGTTTATAGTCCCTGCTTTAGTCCTGGTTTTAGTCCTGGTTTGTTAGTCCCTGGTTTAGTCCTTGATTTAGTCCTGGTTTAGTCCTGGTTTAGTTGCCTGGTTTGTCCTGGTTTAGTCCCTGGTTTTAGTCCTGGTTTAGTCTTGGTTTAGTCTTGGTTTAGTTCCGGGTTTAGTCCTGCTTTAGTTCTGGTTTATTCCCCTGGGTTAGTCCTGGTTTTAGTCCTGGTTTCAGACTTGCTAGTCTCTTGGTTTCGTCCCCCTGGTTTAGTCCTGCTTTAGTCCTGGTTTAGTCCTGGTTTAGACTTGTTAGTCCCTGGTTTTAGTCCTGGTTTAGTCCTGGTTTAGACTTGTTAGTCCCCTGTTTACTAACTGGTTTAGTTTTTGGTTTAGTATTCCTGATTTAGTCCCTGGTTTGTTCTCCGGGTTTAGGTCCTTGGTTTAGTCGGATTTAGTTCTTAGTTAAGTCTATGATGTGTAGTCTTGTGGTTTTAGTTCCTGTTTTAGGTCGTCTGGTTTAGTTCTTGTTTAGTTCTTCATTTAGTTCTAATTTAGTCCCTGCTTTACTTTTCATGGGTAAGTCCCTGGTTTAGTTCCTAGAAATACGCCTGGTTTACTCAGTTTGGTCCTCAGTGTCACAACTGGTTTAGACCTTGGTTTCAACCTTGCTTTTAGTCCCTGGTTTTAGACCTAGGTTAGTGTCTCATTTAGTCCTGGTTTAGCCCCTGGTTTAGGCAGTGGTTTAAACCAGGGGCTAAACCAGGTTTAACTTTTGGTTTTAGTCCTGATTTTAGTGCTGGCTTTAGTTATTGGTTCAGTCATTGATTCAATCATTGATTTAGTCCTTCGTTTGTGCCATGGTTTAATTATTGGTTCAGTTCTTCTTGGTTTTGGCCTGATTTAATCCCAGGTTATGTTCAGTTTTGGTCCTGGTTTAGCCCCTGGTTTAGACCCTAGGTTTAATACTGTTTACTTTTTAGTTTAGTCCTGATTTAGTCCCTGGTTTAATTCTTGGTTTAGTTCTTGGTTTCGGCTTGATTTAGTCCCAGGTTACATTCACAGTTTAGTCCTGGTTTTAGTCCCTGGTTTAGACGCTGGTTTACCTCATTTTAGTCCAGGTTTATTAAACCATGTCTAAACCTTGGGATTCTTTAGTCTGTTTCTGGTTCTTTGCATTACAGTGTCTAATCTTAAATTCACACAGTTTTTCTCCGTTGCCTCTGTCTGACCCTTCGTCACTGGCTACCCTTCTGCTTTGAGTCACGTTTCACGTTTCAGCTGCGGCAGAGTGGTTAGCCTAACTCCCCTCGCAGCGGAAGGTTTGGGGTTCTATTCCCTGGCGTCTTCTGCGACTGAGCTCCTGATCCTAAGTGGGACTTTCCTGGGTAAATAAAAGTGGGATAAATACTTTTCATTTCCGAGATCATTCCGACTTAAATGCGTTGGCTTGGGGTTCTTTTGATTTCCTTCCGCTCCTGGTTTTAAATTTGAGCAGATTTTATGAGAAAACACAGAACTATTTTCCTCTGATGGGAGTTTTGCCTGAGTTGAATTTTTTTTTTTTTATATAAAGTTACATAGACAGCTACGGTGCCCTGCAGGGTCATAAAAGGAGTGTGAACAACTGCACGTCTAAAAGAAATGGTCATTTGTTTTGTGTCTAAGTTTATTTTTTTTTTTTTACACATTTACTCAAAATAAAGGATGACATTTTCAGATGTTTTCCATCAAATGTCATATTACTTCTCTTCAGTCATTCTGTCCTTGAGCAAGACACTGCTACCTTGCCAATTTATGAATATGAATGATTAAACTAACACACTCAGTTCTCATCAACGTTATTCACACCGTTAACCTTGCATAGCAGGGATGGAGTCTCGTGATATTTCTGAGATCATAAACTCACGAGAATCCACTTTGAAGGACTCCTGCTTAGCGGTTAATTGGAATGAATGGACCAATCAGCAGTATTTAGGTTTGTGTGGATGCAAAAGCGAGGAACCAACCAAACAATATGGCAACACTGGCAAACAATTCCAGCCAGTTTGACCAGAAATACATAGTATTTAGTGTGTAAAATGTGCAGCAGGTAAGTGCCTATGTGCACTGTTGGACAGGGAAGACACCGTTCTTTTCTCTCATCTGGATATAACGAATGTGATTTTTCGGCTTGTTCTGCTGTTGTGACATTTCAACCATC
>JAIEZT010000007.1:22221874-22240482 GCA_019594935.1 Periophthalmus modestus | reverse complement strand
GATCTCCAACTATTTTGGAAATGGAAAACGGGGACCCCCATTTTGGGTTTGGTTTAAAGACAAGTTGGCAGCTCTGGGGAAAAGAAACTTATGAAACAGGGGACAAACAATATCAAAAAGCAACAAAACATTTAGTTTAGATTTAAAATAATGCACCCATTGGGAAAACTGCCCACTGAACCATTAAATGTTTTTTTTGGTGGTTTGAGCCATTTGACTTTTGTAGTTTGTTGTTCTTCATAAAGGAAAACTGGACAGGAAATAAATTAAAAAAGTTGAAATTGTTAAATCTGAGGACAGCCAAAAACAACAATTTGTAAAAAGTCTGTAAAAACGTTTTTTTTAAATTATAGCCGAGGCAAAATACAAGACAAAAACACAATAAAGGAAAGCTGCTACTGAAATTGTAACCACGTATCTAGTAGTAACTAAGTGTAGTGGTAGAGTAAAACATAAGAAAAACCCCGTGTTGTAGTAGCAAGCCAGCAGCAGAAAGCAGTAGTGTTAGTTTCGTAAATAGTCAGGAGTAGTTGAGTGGTATAGTAGCCTAGATGTTGTACAGTATAGTAGGTTGCTGTGCAGTTTTCAAAGCTGTTAAGTGTATATAAGGTTGGTTTTATAGTAGGAGCAAAAGATTGTATACAGGTCGTCCCCCCGGATTAAAGGCTTTAACCATTTGTGAGGTTTCTCGCCTTAAACTTACCAGGATAATACTAGTGGGACTACAAACCACTCCTTTTACTTTACTACTTCCTCAGTACTACTTGCTTGGTAATAATTCTAACAACAAAAAAGGAGGATTTCCCCACATTGGACCCACAACTCCCTAAGTAGTGGGCCAGGGTAACAGTAAAAAATGTGATATGTTTAGGGCGTAGGGGGGAACTGAGCTTGTTAGTAGTAGTTGGTTGTTGTTTTCTTGAACGCATAATGCCAGGGTCTAGCAAAGGTGAAAGTCTTAGGCTTAAATTTTTTTACTATGGGGCGGACTACCTACTGATACTAACTTACTTATTAACGTTTACAATTACACTGATACTAATCTACTATCCAGTAGGTTTAAACGAGTGTACCACCTGGGGGAACCAAGTGACCAAAATGATTTTAATTCAAGGTTTTTTTGGGATGTAGGCATTTTTTAAATAAGTATCCAGTATATCTGTAGTATGTTGCAGTTTAGTATCCAGTAGTAAAAATTAAAAATAAGTATAATAAATAACTAGGCAGGTCGTGAGGGAGGGGAGGGTGAACTAGGAAGCCAATATTGTAACTGCAGGTCGGCTAAACTTAAATAGGTTACATTTTTTTACATGGGCTTTTACTTGCTATGCCACCCACATTAACTTCTACTTACTAACTGCTGGCTGCTAACTACACTGTTTGTTAAGGATGCTACTGACTACTACCCCCAACTATTTTTATAACTGCCCATGCATTGCTGCAGTTGACTGGTCTTTAATACTTGGAGATAAGTTTTTTTTCCACGTTGGAACCCCCACGGCTCAGAGTTATTAGGAGCCAAAAACACAGGGAATTATATCATTTTAAATTATACCCTTATATTAGGTTTCAAAAAATAGATGTTTTAAGTAAAATCCAAATAAGCGGGCTGCTCCATTTGTTCCAGTGGGATTGAAAGTGTTAAAACACCCCTTAGCGTTCTAGAGGCGGAGGGAAACCCCAATTATAATCGTAGGTGGGGTTAGAGGGTACAGGGCTCAAGAAGGAAGAGGGGAGGCCAAGGAGGACCAAGAAAAATCTGGTTAAAAAATTACGATTTGTTTATAGAATTGCTAGAACAATAGTTGAAATGGAAAAAAAATAAGGAAAAAACAACTGCAAAAAAAAAAAACTGAGAAATGGAGAGAGATATTTTTATGAATGAAAATTGAGAAAAGAGTCGACTTGCGGTTTGATCACCGGTTCATGTTCCGTCGGTTGGAAAAAAAGTATGTCGGATAGAAAAAGAAAAAAAAGGAGTGAATGAAAAAAAAAAAAACTGGTAAAAAAATTCTAGAAATGAAGATTTGAAAAGGTGGTTCCATAACGAGGGGGAACCAAACCTGGGAAAATCTGACAAAATCGCTAAAAAAAGCTTAAAAAAAAATGGGGGCAGCTGTTTTTCTATTGATTACAGTTTGAGGCATTTCACTTGCAAAATTTTTAAGTTTTGGAAAGACCATTTGAGCAAGTTGGTTTAAGTTGTGTGATTTTTTAGAGTGGAAATAACGTTGAGTATTTTTTGGAGTGTGTATGTAGGGAAGTTAGCGTTGACGAGGCAAGTAGTCGTGGGCTTTGTGCGGTGGTCTGCATGGTGGCATTGCAGGGGTATGGACACAGAGGACAGGGGTTTTAAAGAGCCAACTGGGCCCAACTGGCGACCTTGCAAGTATTTTTTTTTATTTGTTTAATATGGCAAGCAAAAAATCTCAAGGAAGGGGGGGAACCACTCATAAATATTTTTCTACAAAATTGGCATTGTATTTTTGCATTAGATTTACATAAAAAACTAAACATTTGATGATCTGGAAATTTGAATTGTAGTTTGGTCTCACAAAAGCCTTACAATTCTTCTAAATGTGTTGAATTGAAATGGTGGGATTTGAAACTGGATTGGGACATTTTTTTCATCCAGTTTAGGGAAAAAAAATCGTTTTATTTTCATGCATCATGAAGGAAGTGGTCGAAGGCTGGCACTGCGGAGTTTGGCGTTCAGGGAATTTTCACCTGAATTTTGTCCCAATTTGGGTCAATTTTAGGTAAAGTTTCAAAATCATGTGAAAAAGGACATTTAAAAACTTCCTTTAGAAAACTGTGATTTATTCTTAAAAATGTTAGCAAACAGAATGGAGGAAAAATATTAACCCAAAAACTAATCAAAAAACATTTTCCATAAAAAATTTTTTTAACAGGTTTTTAGCATTTACAAACCTTCCTTTCTTTACAATTTTTTTACAGGGGGGGACGATAATTATTTTTCAAATTTTATTTTTTGCTTTGTTTCCGTTTGGCTAAGCTTAAAGGGACTGTGAAAGATGCCGTAACATGGTTGTGTAATGTACTTTATTAAAACCCCACAATTTTGTAAATATAATTCATTACATTCTCTGTGGTTGATAATGAGTAAAATTTGAATCAAACAAAACTGTGGGAAGTGTTGCTTCACAACACAAGTAAAAAATCGAAATATGTTTGGCTCTGGAAAAAATGTGTGGTTTGTGAAACATACTTTCAAAAAAAGTCCACCAAAAAAAAACCAACAAAACCAAGATCTGGGGGAACTAATCCAAGGTTCCACGCCTTCTTTGATCTTACAAAACCAGTTTGGTACAAATTTCCCAAAAGTTTTTTAACTTTTATTTTTGTTTTCTGAAATTTTTAGCACAATGTTCAACCAATCATTATTAAAGTTGTAAATTGTTGGGGGGGGGGGAAAATTTTTTCATTGTTACTGGCGGTCTCCGTACAACGACAAAATTTCAGTTATAAAACAAAAACCACTTGTGCGTGGGTTCATTATTTTTTCAAAGGTAGGAAATTGGAAAGTTTAACAAAAAAACATTTTTGTGTGGACATTTTTTAGGGGCCAGTTTTCAATAAAAATCTTTACAATTTCCTTTGCAAAATTGTTTTTACAAAATTTGACTCTCTGCAATATGGGGTTCAACATTGAAAAAAGTCTGGTTGCGTTTCTTCGAAGTAACGAGCAGACTGTGGGGGACAAAATCACGGGTCCCAACGCCCCTTTTGATCTGAACAAAGTTGGGACAAATTGTTCTGGGTTCACAAAGTTCAGTTGTGTTTTTTTTCTTTTTCACAAAATTTTAAGGCAATTTTTTTTCCAAAAAAAAACAGTGTTTTACATTTTTCAACAGTACAACTGATTTGGTTTAACAGAGTATATGTAATGTAGTTATGGCCAGGGTTTCCAAGTTTTTAACAATGAGGCAAAAAAAAAAGAACATTTTTTCAGATTAAAAACTCCCCTTTCCCTCCCATCTTTTTTTTGGTCCAATATGTGCTGTGTTACATGTTGTCCTCATTTTGTTTAATTTTCTTTAGTTAATTTCTGCCAAGGGCAAAAGACAAAATGCTGTAAATTGTTTAACAAAATTCCCCTTGGTAAAAACAGTTTCTTGTAAATGCTGCGCTCTGATTGGGTTGGGAGCAATTCTGCTGCATCTGAATCATTTAATTTACAAAGTTAAGCAGTTTTTTCGGGGGGGGCGTGAAAACTTTGAAAACTGAGCCTGTCTCTGGGCAGGGGATTGGGCAGGGGGAAACTCGGCGTTCCCCTACGGGTTCAGCTGTTTGATTTGGGTGCCTGGCCCTCTGGGAACCAGTCCATTCCACGAGATGGGCGTGTCCCTGACGAGGTTTGGGAGGCTTTCAAGAAAGACTCCCTGAGGGGGGGGGAACTAAGACCAGGGGTGGGGATGGAAACCAGGGGACTTGAAAATCAGGGATTTTACAAACACAAGGGGGGACTTGAAAACCCATGAGTAAAACCAAGGGGGGGGGGACTAGAACCACGGACCTACAACCAGGATTGACACCAGGACTGAAAACCAGGACACTGAAAAACCACGATTAAAACCAGGACTAAACCAAGGACTAAACACAAGGAACTAGGGGGGACAAGGGACACAAAAACAGGACTAACACAAGATAGCCACCACTTAGGGGGACAAAGGGGGGGACCTAAACCAGGGACTTGAAAAACCAGGGACTGAAACCAGGGATTAAAAACACAGGGACCTAAAACCAGGGACTAGTGACCACACCACTAGGGGGCAAGGATGTAAAACCAGGGGACTGGAAAAACCAAAAGGGAATAGGAACAAGGGGACTACAAACCAAGGGACTAAACCAAAGAACCCAGGGACAGGAATAAAAACCCAGGGGCCTTAAAAAACCAGGAGTAAAATCAGGACTAAACCAAGCGACTAAGAAAGAGGGACCCAGGACTGAACCCAGGGACGAAAACCGGGGGGTAAAAATCAAGGGGACTAAAACTTAGGATGAACAAACCCCGGATTGAGGTGGACTACATTTGAACCAGGGATCACAAAAACACAGGGCTGACAAACGAGGGACGCTAAGCAAGGACCAGGCTTATCCGGAAAAAATAAAAACAGGACGGAAAAACCCAGGGGATTAGGGGGGACAAAAAAACCAGCCCAGGAACTAAACCAGGAACAGGACCAAGGTTCCTCTAAATTTCCAAGGGTTAAAATGCACGAATGAAAGGTTTCTACTGATAATATGGTTTCTACGCAGGATAGTGCTTTGCATCTTTAGATCTTTGTTTATTAATTCTACTCAATTCTATCAAAAACAGTATCTGAAAAATGACCCGAATTCCTTCCTGTTGGTTATTCTGGCTTGAGGTTCGCACTAAAGCCGGGTTTTCCCAAGGAGTCAAGGGGCCGGGTCCACCGATCGTTTACAATCATATGAAAGAAGTGTCTGGCTTAAGGAACACACAACAAAAGTGTTGTTATTTGTATTATTGGGAGTTGTAAGGACAATATATGGTAATGATCCAACTGTAAGAATAAAAAACTTCAAAGGGGCCACAACTGGTACCTGATGTTACGTCTTGTGTAAAAAAAAAAAAAACAAATACGTGGGAACAAAAAACCAAAATTTGGTCATTTAGGGGGGACCAACTTTTCCCAAATTCTACCAGATTTGCCAAGGAGCGGATTTTTGCCATCCACCAAAAAAACTAGCCTGGCTGACCACAACCAATTCCTGATTCCGACCAGGTAAAAATCTTTTTATAATTAGATGCAAAACCAAATCATGGGGGGAACTGATGCCAAAAAAAAAACTGAAGTGGGGCACGGGAGTAATAAATCCATTAAAGTTATTTTTTTTGGTTGGGTGTTGCGTGTTACTGTGCAAGGGCATAGGGTCTCCATTATGCTAGTGACCATTCCTGTGTGTGCAGCTATTAGGGTCACTCCTTGAAAATGTAGGCACTGTGACCCAAACAAGGGTGTGGCACAAAATTGGCTTCAGGCGGGTTTAAGTGGTCATTCATGGCACGGTAAGGGGTGGCAGTTTCACATTTGCCAGGGGTCCCATAAGTGGGGGACTTTAACGTGAAAAAATTTCGTTTGGCTTTCTGTGTTCCACGTTCTCTGGCAGGGCTTGTCCAAAACACTGGTATTAGGTCTTGGTGGGGGGTTAATGATAGTTGATCTGCACTCTTTGCTCCCGCTCTCTTCCTTTCACTCTCTTTTCACGCACTCTTTCTCCCTCTAAAACTATCTTCCCCTCCTTTTATTCCTCTCTCCTCTTTCTCACCTCTCAATCCCTCTCCTGGCACTCTCTCTTTTTATCGAGGGAGAGGAAAAGGAGGAGACGTGAGAGAGTGGGCCCTTTCTCTCTCTTTTCCCTTCATTCCCTTCTTAGGGGGGGGACTGTGGGACTGAAACGTTGCACAGCTCGCAGGACTTGCACTGGCTAAAGGAAACTGGGACTGTCTCAGGGACTGGGCCACTGTTTCAGGGTTCTGGAACTTTGTCAGAACTGGGGGAACTGTTTCAGGGGGACTCTACGTGTCTAGGGGACTGGACATCTCCTCAGGTGGGGGACTGTTCAGGCCTTGAAACAACCCTGCTCAGGACGGACTATCTCAGGACTGGAACGTTTTCAGGTCTGAACTGTCTCAGGATTCAGGGGGGGGGGGGGGGACTATCTCAGGCCGGGACTGTTTTCAGGCTGAACTGGTAATCAGGGACCGGACTATCGCAGGCCTGGATGGTTTTGCAGGCCTGGGAAACTGTCCTCGGGAACCTGTGTGTCTCAGGGGGGACTGGTTTCTAAGACTTGGACTGCCTCCAGCCTGTCTCTGGGGGACACTGGGAACTGTATAGGGGGGACTGAAAATGCCTCACCAAAGACTTTTATTCAAAAGGAATGGGGGGGACAGTTTTCAAGATTGCACTTTCTCAGGACTGATTTAATCCTCAGGGCAGGTCCTTGGGACCCCTCATCGGATAGGTCTTAGAACTGGACCAGTGCATTTCCGGCGACGGGGGTTCAGGGGGGACTGGATGTTTTCCAAAAGGGATGGGCTGGGTCCAGGGGGGGAACTGGACTGTGGTCAGGCCTGAACGGTGTCTCTCAGGGACTGGAATTGGGTCTCAAGAAAAAACTGTTTACTAGAGGGGGGAACTGGACGCCCAGGCTGGTTCTGAAACTGAACTGGAACTGCCTTAGAAACTGGGACTTGCTGCTTTCGGGAAATAACTGGGGAAGGTCCGTATGGAATGGTCTGTCTTGTGGGGGGATGGTCTGGTCTCAGACCGGGAACTGTTTTCAGGGACTGGGGGAAAAGTTTCAGGCAAGTGAAACAGGTCTCCAGGGGGGAATGGGGACTTGGGTTTTCTCCGTAACCTGGGATTTGTATCAGGGGAACTGTTCTAGAGCTTTGGAATGTGTTTCAGTGCCTGTCGCTGGGGACTGGGGGGGGACAAGCCTCCCCCTTTCTTTCAGGAATCGGGGGGACCAGTTTTCAAGATTTTGGGGGACTTGTCATTCAGGGAATAGAAGTTTTAACTCAGGTGGGGGCCGGGTCATTTCTGAAACGGGGATGTTCCGGGGACTGTACTATTTTTCAGGCCTTCCTGGACGTCTCGGGGGAAACTGGGGGGACTGTCTCAAAGAAAACTGGGACTTGGGACTGGGGGGGGGAATGTCTCAGGGACTTATGGGATGTTGTCAGGGGAACTGAGATTGTCCTTCCAGGGCTGCCTCTAGGACTCGGACCTGTTCTCAGGGCCGGAGTCTCTCGGCCTGGAGGTGGTCTCAGGGACTGGACTGTTTCTGGCCTGGAGGTGTTTCAGGGGACTAGGGGACGGTTGCCAGGGCCGGAACGGTGTCTCAGGGCCTGGACTGTTCAGGCCCTGGACTGTCTTCAGGCCTTTGGCACAGTCTAGGCCTGGGTTAAACCTCTCCAGGGGGAACTGCACTGTTTCAGAGCAGAGAAGAGAGCTGGTGACCCGAGGAAAGAAACAGGCCTGTCCTGAGACACTCAGGCCTGAGACACTCCAGGCATGGGAATGTTTCAGGCATGGACGGTTCAGGCATAAAACTGTCTCAGACTTTGTCTATGGGGGCACTGTTTTCAGGCTTCTGGTCTTTGGACTAAACTGTCTCGGACTGGAATTGTTTCAAGACCTAAACTGGGCCAGGACCTTTGTACTTGTTGATATGGGACTGGACTTTATCTCAGGAATGTCTCTGGACTGTCTTGGACTGACTGTTTCAAAAAGAAGAGGATTTTCATTAGCAAATATTGGGATAACTTTCCATTCTGGAATTGCAAATATCTTCTAACTAAAGGGTTAAAAGGTTTTAACTTGAAAAGTTCATGACAATCACAAGGTGGAATAGGGAGCATTTTGAGTTTTAGAGATGTAGACAGACATAATAAGAGTTACTACAAACATGTGTGAATGAAACACACTCCACTACTTTTTTTTTTGATGAGGTAACAACACTGTAACATGACTTAAGATCAGGAGTCAGTGTTGCGTAATATAGAACTTTTAAAAACCATGAACTACAACAAATAATAGCAGAATTTTCATCCCTCGACATCCAAATCTTATTGTGAATTGAATAAAAAATTAAACAATACAGTACATACAACATATACCACACTATAATTATATGAGAAAAAAAAGAATATTGCTACAGCTGTTATATTGTAATGATAAGTCGTAATTATCGTGACAGAAGCTCATTTAATTGAGATAATTCACCCACTAAAACCACAAGGTTTCTGGTTCAATCCACACTGCTGTTGTGTTCTTGGACAACTCATTAAAAAAAAAAAAAACTTATTTTATAGGTGGTTATCAGGGCCAAGTCCATTTTTCTGCTAAAACCCTCAGCCCACACTGGGCAAGCTTATAGGGCATGGTGTTACTCCTGCAATTACTCACAACAACAGTTACTGAATATTAGTAATAATGTATGATTAAATAATAATTATCACATATTATTTGGACTGTACACAGTCTGAAACTCTGAACTGAGAACACCAAGTTAATCACTCATACAGAGCTGGACCATTCAAATTTGTTGATGAAAAGTCTGGATTTAATTTAGTAAAAAATACTAGGCTTATATTCACAGCTCTTTCGTAATCAAAGCAACAATTGATTAATAAAGAAAGTAATAATTTATTGATTAGCAAAATCATCATATAGCCTCCCTAGTGAGGTTTGAACCGCTGACCAGTGGTCGCTGTGCAAGGCAAAACCCGCTCAGACTTTTATTGAACTCCACAAATGTTACAAGCTTCTCAAACACTGACATCACACTGACATCTCTCATTCACTCTCCAGACTATGCCACAGCTGCCCCGGGGCAGACTGACTGAGAAGAGGCTGTCAGTTTGTGACACCAGCCCCTCCATCCCCTCTGTACCCACGGTCCCTCACACACCACATTCATGCAGTGTGCGCTCACATAAACCACACCAAAAGACGTAAAACCAGAAGTAAATAATCTGGACTCGATCAGGACCATACCAGGATTATAACAGGACCAAAGTCTATATCAGGTCTATACTGGGCCCAGAGCAGGACTACATCAAAGTGTGAACATGGCCTCAGACTGTTTGGAGAAGTGTCTTGCCCAACAACACGACAACACTACCTGGTCATAAGACCAGGCTTTGACAATAGATTTTCCATATTTCCTCCATATTTCATCTGGTCTTTGAGAATGTGTGTCAAACCCGTGTCACGTGTTTCATGTCCTGGTGTGACCCGACTGATCTGCGCTCTGATTGGTTCGTCTCGCTCTGCAAATGAAGACACAATTGCGCTGCTTCGGAAACAAAATGGCGTCCCTGGTTGATTTCACATTCATCTTCATCAAACAGGACGTGTCTTAGATTGAAGTGTTGTGATTTTGTCTCTCTGGCCCCCGTCCCGAGTACCCGGGGCGAGTGAGAAGTGGCTCCCCGTTTTCCGCCGCTGAACAGTTGGTGCTAATGGTCCGTGAAATCCTCCAAAATGGCTGCCGCAAATCTCTTAATTATTTTAGAAAATCCATCTGTGTTTCTGCTGCAAATTTGTCCGACTGAAAAATCCAACGGTCGATCCGCAAATTTATCCAACCACAACACAACATCTGCAAATGAACTCGAGACATTTGACCTGCCCCCAGTCTAACACTACAGGGAGACAGGAGGACGGGAGGGCATCTGACACACAGGGAGACAGGAGGACGGGAGGGCATCTGACACACAGCGATATAGGAGGACAGAAGTCATGGAAAATTCAAGTCTCAAGAAATTTTGGCAATTAAATAGAAATTTTGATTCAGTCCTATTTTAGACATTTTATTGCATCAAAATTGTATCAATTTGTCTTTCGTTGAAATCAGTATTCCCATTTATAGAATGTAAAAATAAATGTGCGTGTCGTCCATAAATTAATTTCATATTATTATTATTGTTATTATTACAATCTATTATTTCATATAGTAAAATATCCATTCCAAAATTCTGCCGGATTTGAATGTGAGAGCTGAACTTTAGTGGATATTTTTGTGCTCAGCTTAAAGCAAAATGCAATAGAAGAACTTAGAATTTCAATGTTTGTTACTTCTTGCCACTTTGCTTTGTTATAGAATATTTTTTGGCATGTTAAATTTGTTGTTATTAATATAGTTAAACTTAAACATAAAGTCTAGTCTTCGATTCTGTTGTCTCTTGTACTCTTAGGCAAGACACTTCACCTTCTTTGCTATTCATTGTGAAAGGAAGCACATCCAGGTTAAAGTCTCAGTGTGACTAAACCGAATGAAAAAGATAGGATTATTTATTAGATTTAGAAATACAAATTTATTTTTTCTGTGTTTTTAAATCTGGTGAAAAAGTGACAAACAATTTAGCCTTTTTCATACCAATTATTCAAATTCAAATGTACTTATTTAAGAGCTGTAAATGCAGTGTGTGAAGTCTGATCATTATTGCAAGAATAGTTTTTTAATTTACCTCATTTCTAATCAAGCTTTTTTGTCAAATTGAATTATCTTTTTGCTTTTTTCAATTTGTGATTTAATCCGTCGAGTAGTTCACCCAAATATCCACAGTTTTGTTCAGCTGTTCAGTTTTTTTTTTGTACTTTTTATTTACTTATCGTCTCTCAGAAGTACTTCAAAAGTTCAAGTATTTTTAGTGAAATTTTGAGAAATGTGGAAGTAAAAGTGTGATTTGCATGTTGGAGTCTGCGGCGGCGTCTCTTCACAGCGGGGACACCACAGACAAACCAGATGTATCCCTGAAATGAACCCACAATTTGATTATTTTTTACTCAGATTTTTTCCTGAAATATTGTCCCAAATACGAGTTTTATTTTTGAGCAAACTTTTAAATTAGTGTTGCCAATTAAAAATGAAAATTGTCATATAAAGACGCCTCCGTGTGGTGTGTCTTGAGCTGACCCGACACATTCTGCACCTCTGAATTTTACCCTTTGCAAATTGTAAATATTGAAATTAACATTTACAATTTTAAGAAATTTTGTTTTTAAAATGTAGATATTTAATTTTAATATATGGGTTTTTATATTTACTGACTTTATGGAGTTTCAGAAGCCGTTTTATTGTGCTGCAGTGGTTTGCAGATTTAAAACAGAAGACGAGAACAGCCCTAAACCCAGACTGAACCAGGACTGAACCAGGACTAAACAAGGACTAAACAAGGACTAAACAAGGACTAAACCACCAGGACTAAACCAGGACTGAACCAGGACTAAACAAGGGCTAAACCAGGGCTGAACCAGGACTGAACCAGGACCGAACGAGGACTAAACGAGGACTAAACAAAGACTAAACAAAGGACTGAACCAGGACTGAACCAGGACTAAACAAGGACTAAACAAGGACTAAACAAGGACTAAACCAGGACTGAACCAGGACTAAAACAGGACTAAACAAGGACTGAACCAGGACTAAACAAGGACTAAACAAGGACTAAAACAAGGACTAAACCAGGACTAAACAAGGACTAAACCACAGGACTAAACCAGGACTGAACCAGGAGGACTAAACAAGGGCTAAACCAGGGCTGAACCTGGACTGAACCAGGACTGAACCAGGACTAAACGAGGACTAAACAAGGACTAAACGAAGACTAAACCAGGACTAAACAAGGACTAAACCAGGACTGAACCAGGACTAAACCCAGACTGAATCAGGACTAAACAAGGACTAAACCAGGACTGAACCAGGACTAAACCAGGACTAAACAAGGACTAAACCAGGACTAAACCCAGGACTGAATCAGGACTAAACAAGGACTGAACCAGGACTAAACAAGGACTAAACAAGGACTAAACAAGGACTAAACCTGGACTGAACCAGGACTAAACCAGGTCTAAACAAGGACTAAACAAGGACTGAACCAGGACTAAACAAGGGCTAAACCAGGACTGAACCAGGACTGAACCAGGACTAAACTAGGACTGAACCAGCACTGGGACAGGTCTGAAATAAGACTAAACCAGGACTAAACCAGGTTCTAAACCAGGATAAATAAACTCAGATACCTAAACTAGGACTAAATCAGGACTTAACCACGTCTAAACACAGGTCTAAACCAGGTCTAAACCAGGACTAAACCAGGTCTAAACCAGGTCTAAACCAGGTCTAAACCAGAACTAAACCAGGTCTAAACCAGGATAACTAAACCCATACTAAGGCTATAGTACCAGCAGCACTTGTTGAGTATAGACTAGTATAGTATAGTCAATGAAATCTGAGTCAAAAGTCTTCTGTGTATAGTTTGTGTTTTTACACATACGTCTGATTGAGTTCATTCTAAAATAAATGTCATCCATAATTCCATGTAATGGCAAAGTGTGAATTTAATACATAATTAGAGAAATTCTGTCTTCTGATTCAATGTAAAATAATAAAATGTGGAATTACTTTGACCCTCTCCAAACCCTCATCTAGTTTGAACCAGATTTAAAAATGAATCAGGAAAGAGAACTAATGAATTCTCAGCACATTTCAGATTCAAATTCTAACTATTAAAAAACAAAGTGTGTGCCCATAAGGAGGTTGGTGGGTTAGACTCCTGATCTCTCTGGGGTGTAGGCTGCACATTCTCCCTGTGTTACTGTGGTTGAGTGGTTATCAGGAGGTTGTGAGTTAGATTCCTTGTGTTTTTCTCATAGTCTGGACTCTCAGGTTCTAATGACTAGCTTGTGGTTCCGAAATTGAATCATGTCCCAGGATCATGTGGTTAGAACTGAGATATCTCACCAAAGCAGGACTGGACGGGACTAAAGCAGGACTAGACCAAGACTGAAGCAGGACTAAAGCAGGGCTAAACCAGGACTGGACCAGGACTGGACCAGAACTAAAGCAGGACTAAACAAGGACTAAACCAGGACTAAACCAGAACTAAACTAGGGCTGGACCAGGACTAGACCAGGACTAAAGCAGGACTAAACCAGGACTAAACCAGGACTAAACTAGGACTGGACCAGGACTAAAGCAGGATTAAGCCAGGACTGGACCAGGACTACAGCAGAATTAGACCAAGACTAGACGAGGACTAAAGCGAAAGTAAAGCAGGAGTAGACCAGGACTAAACCAGTACTGGACCAGGACTAAAGCAGAACTAAAGCAGGATTAAGCCAGGACTGGACCAGGGCTAAACCAGGACTAAACCAGGACTAAACCAGGACTGGACTAGGACTAGACCAGGACTAAAGCAGGATCAAGACTAGCTCAGAATGAGTCTTACTGGTCCTGACAGATTTAACCCAGAGACGCTGAAGGATGGGGTGAAATGGAGAGGACACATTTTCCTACATTCAAGTGTAAAGTGTACCTTAACTTTTATGAGTAAAACAAGAAAAGACTAAAAACAAAACTAATGTGGGTCTAGAAGAGGATTAAAACAGCAGGGTTAATGCAAGGCCTTAAATAGACCAAGACTAGACCAGGACTAAACGCTCTGTGAATACATCATTTTGAAAACAATAAAAGTTAACATGGTGATCTACATGGGTTATGTGTTAGCAGTTATTACCTCATAGAAGTAAAATACCCCCTCTTTAATCAAAAAAAGTCCTTTTACTTCTAGGCCTCTCTCTCGTTTCCCACACGATGCCTCATTCTCTGGTGTGGGCTTTGTGGATTTTTGAGGTTTGGAAAATGTTTGGGAATATTTGAGGTGAAACGTTTAATGAAGGTTTTATTAGAGCTGCACAGGAAGTGACATCAGAGACAGGAAATGACCCGGTGTGTGTGTGTGCGGGCTCAGAGGGACCGCACACACGTTTAAAGTGTAATTACAAACAGGACTGCGGTTATGGCGAGGGGGAGGGGCTTAATGAGCTCGCTTTGTGGCTCTATAAAGCAGCATGTGCCTTTGCGATGGCTGTTTTGCTTCTAATTTTAGGGAATTGGCCTTTGTACCTAATTGTCGTATTGTATCTATTTGAGCAAAATGTGTCTTGCCACAGTACAGATGCTATACACAGCTCTTGAAGTCAGAATAAGTCGGGTGTGTGTTTCTCTGCATCTGATTATAAAGCTGTACAATCTGGAGTGTGTGTGGTTAGCATGCTAGTTGTTTTTTAGCATTACTGTTAGACATAGACATAGATATAAGGCCACGTGGTAATATAAAAGAAACGACTATGATTTAATCTTGAAAATACATCCTATTGTCTAAATAGTGCTGTTTTTTTGTTTTTTTTACCATGACAACACTACCGTGACAGCAAAACTCTGTTCTAGTCTCTGAGAGTTGTGAAAAGAGCTTATAAACTCATTGTTGTGAAAATTAGGATGCTCAGACTGCGTGAGGTAAGTGACAAATAACTTTGGACCACTGCAAAACCATTTACAATGAACTAATTCAGTTTTTTAATGGTTTTAAGACAGTCTTTAAAGATATTTCACAGGATTAAATAATAGCTGCTAGCTTCTGAAGTGAAATGAGCAAAAAAAAAAAAAATACATGTGGCTCCTAATCGTGACAGTATTAGATGCTAAATTAAATAATGTAATTTCTATCTACACTCAAAAAGTAATAAATAAATAAAAGCACACATAAAATATATACATAAATAAATAAATACATAAATACAAATTGAAATTCAAAGTGCTTTTTGGGGCGCGTGTCTGTCACATTAACTTGACTTTATCATTCAGAAAGTTTGAGTTCATAAATTTGGTCCCTTCCTGATTTGCGGATGAAAAAAAATGTTTCATAAATAGATGCAAACAGTACACAGTAGTCTCATTTTGACCTAAAAAAAGGTTTCACAATATAGGTCAAAGATGAAAAAATGGCCACAGTCTAGTCTGGTCCTCACTCCCACCAGATGAGTTTTTTTTCAGTGACACGTGTAAAACGAAGGAGCTCATTGGTCACCCTTCATTTTGAACAAATTGAAATTTCCCTGACCTCACATTATCCTCATCCTCATATTATCTGTGATGTTTTTGGTCTCTGTAATATTTTTCTTCCTTTTTTTTTCCTCGTAAGCAGCTACGTTTGTTTTGAGATGGACAGACCTGTCAATCACATCCATCTGAATTTGGGCAGCTTCACCGGTGACCACACTCACATCTTCATCCCAGACAAAAGGATTGGAATAATATTGTCTAAAAGGCGTCACTGAGATAATTCCTGCAAAATGTTTCAATTTTAAAAATTTTTTGTCAGTGTTGCTCACCGATATCTCACAGTTTTGTCTGATCAAAAGTCAAGTGTCGTGAACAAAAACATGAAATACACAAAACAGAATTGTCCAAATGTATTTAACTCAACAAGCCTGAGACTAATGAGCACAAGAGTCGTTAAATGTGAAGCATTTGCAAATCTGTTTCGTGTCTAGTTTAAGGACCTAGTAAATGTGTGAGACAAAAGCACTCTCTGAGGACGTGTCTCTGAGCCAAACTGAAGGAATGACCCCGCGTCTCTCATTATAAACAAACATGTGTCACTGAGGACAACGGAAAATACTGAAATCTGAACACCGATTTATGTGGCTAATGTGGTCTCTATGGCAACACAACAGGGACAAAACACACGAGAGGGAATGGTCTGATCTATTCAGTTTGATTGGAAATGTAAGCAAATACATTTCAACTAGACTAAACAAGGAGTAATCAAGGATTAAACTTGGACTATAACAGTTCTAAACCCAGATTAAACTAGGACTAAACCAGAAACAGTTGTACAACTGAATCTTGGAATCAGAAATACAATTTCAAAATTAGGTCTACATATAATTTTAGTTTGGATGCGTTCAACTTGTCCTGGTTTGGACCTGTTTCAGTTCAGTTTAGATGTGCTACTTGGTTTCGTCCTTTTCTAGTCCTGGTTTGGGTATTGTGGAAATGAGAATGCAGCATTAAATAGTCCTGGTCTGATCCTGGTCTAGTCCTGTTCTAGTCCTGGTCTAGTCCTGGTCTAGTCCTAGTCTAGTCCCAGTTCAGTCCCGGTTCAGTCCCGGTTCAGTCCCGGTTCAGTCCTGGTTCAGTCCTCAGTTCATTTTCTCTATTTCCCATGATACATCAAGGGTCATTTTTGTGACTTTGCCATGTTTAAATTACAGCGTAATAAAATGTTTACATTAGAATCCTTTGCTTAAACACGAGGGCATTCAGGGATACAACATACACTCTATCTACACGGATGTGTCTCCATGGAGATGTTATTGCTTTGCCTGGAATGTTCCACAATATAGCATTAAATCTGTCATTAAATCTATTTTGCATACATTCAAGTACCGGCTTGTAGTGTACTTGATTCAAATATTTCCGCTCAGATGCCCTGGTCCCGGTGTACTCTCTGCTCCTCAGTCTCATGCATTTTAATGGTGACCCACATTCACTCAGCACTCTCAACCTGGTCCACTGACCTGGTTTAGTCCTGGTTCAGTCCTGGTTTAGTCCCGCTTCAGTCCTTGTGTAGTCCTGGTGTAGTCCTGGTTCAGGCCTTGTTCAGTCCTGCGTCAGTCCTGGTCTAGTCCTGGTTTAGCCCTAGTTCAGTCCTGCTTTTGTCCCGATATAGTCCTCGTTCAGTCCTGGTGTAGTTCTGGTGTAGTCCTGGTATAGTCCTCGTTCAGTCCTGGTGTAGTTCTGGTGTAGTCCTGGTTCAGGCCTTGTTCAGTCCTACTTTAGTCCTGATTCAGTCCTGCTTCAGTCCAAGTGTAGTCCTGGTTAAGTCCTAGTTCAGTCCTGCTTCAATTCTGGTGTAGTCCTGGTTCAGTCCTGCTTCAGTCCTGCTTCAGTTCTGGTTCAGTCCTCCTGCAGTATTGCCTCTGCAAAAAAGTGATACCAAACAGCTTTTTTCAGAATCAGATTTGAACAGTGTGGTGTGTTCCGGTGCAGTGTGTGACAGAGCGTTAGTGTGGTGCGTTCAGGTACAGTGTGTAACAGAGGGTTAGAGTGGTGCATTCAGGTACAGTGTGTAACTCAGGGGTAGCATTAGTGTGGTGCATTCAGGTACACTGTGTAGCAGGGGATAAGCGTGGTGCGTTCAGGTGTCCCTCTCTAACAGGATTACAGACTAATCCCTTTATCTCGCACCAAAACAAAAGGTGTGTTTGTCGGCATGTCAGCTGCTCCGGGCCGGGTGGAGACAGACACGGGGGGCATGTTCACAGCTCACCTCCTGCTCAAACGCTCCACCTGATATGAACATGCTGTCTCTAATGCTGCAACACACACTTCCTGATTTTTGGACAATAAAACTCATATATATTTAGATGGAGCCTTAACAAGTTGAGGTTTTGATTCAGTTTTGCAGCCATATTATATTTGCTCTTGGTCTTTGGTTTCTAGTGTCTGTTGGCCATGTGTCGTCCATGTGTGAGTTGTGAACAGAGAAAAGCTAACATTAGCATTGCAGATGAGGCTGTTCAATAATGAATGAGTGACGTGAGCACATTTACATAAGATTACTGTCAAATGATCCCAGTTTGTCGTTTTTTTGCTGAGCGAGAGAAGGGCTGAGCCAACAGATGAGTGGGTACTGACACCAATGCTACAAAAGTCTTTCCCTCTAGAAAATATAATCAATTGGATTAATATGCATGAACAATCTGTCACGGTTTAGTTTTAATTTTTTCCTCTTTTGTGCATTTGTTTTTTTAAATTAGTTTTGTAGTTGATGAAAAATATTCAGCTTTTAAATGGCCCACCCCCTCCTTGTCTCCATAGTGATGTTATCTCACCGCAAGACAATGGTGGCTCAGTGGTTAGAGCACTTGTCCGCTAACCCAAAGGTTAGAGGTTTGATTTTTGCTTGGACCAAGTTCTGCTATTGTGTCTTTAGGCCAGACATTTTGCACACATTGCCTAGTATGAATCTAGTCCTTTCAGCTCTTCTGGCTCTGCTCCTATTGACTCCTCTGACTCTGCTCCTCTGGTTCTGCTCCTGTCTGCTCCTCTGGCTCTCCTCTGACTCTCTGCCTCTGGCTTTGCTCCTCTCTCTCCTCCTCTGGCTCTGCTCCTGTCTGCTCTTCTGGCACTGCTCCTCAGGCTTTGCTCCTGTCTGCTCCCCTGGCTCTCCTCTGACTCTGCTTCTCTGGCTCTGC
>JAIEZT010000007.1:21916874-22214374 GCA_019594935.1 Periophthalmus modestus | reverse complement strand
TGGTTTAGTCCTGGTTTTAGTCCCTGGTTTAGTCCGTATAGTCCCTGCTTTAGTCCTGGTTTAGTCCTGGTTTAGTCCTGGTTTAGCCCCTGGTTTAGTCCTGGTTTAGTCCTGGTTTAGTCCTGCATTAGTCCCTGGTTTAGTCCGTATAGTCCCTGCTTTAGTCCTGGTTTAGTCCTGGTTTAGTCCCTGGTTTAGTCCTTGATTTAGTCCTGGTTTAGTCCTGGTTTAGTTCCTGGTTTGTCCTGGTTTAGTCCCTGGTTTAGTCCTGGTTTAGTCTTGGTTTAGTCTTGGTTTAGTTCCTGGTTTAGTCCTGCTTTAGTTCTGGTTTATTCCCTGGTTTAGTCCTGGTTTAGTCCTGGTTTAGACTTGCTAGTCTCTGGTTTAGTCCCTGGTTTAGTCCTGCTTTAGTCCTGGTTTAGTCCTGGTTTAGACTTGTTAGTCCCTGGTTTAGTCCTGGTTTAGTCCTGGTTTAGACTTGTTAGTCCCTGGTTTACTAACTGGTTTAGTTTTTGGTTTATTCCTGATTTAGTCCCTGGTTTGGTCCTGGTTTAGTCCTTGGTTTAGTCCGGATTTAGTTCTTAGTTAAGTCTATGATGTAGTCTGTGGTTTAGTTCCTGTTTTAGTCCTGGTTTAGTTCTTGGTTTAGTTCTTCATTTAGTTCTAATTTAGTCCCTGCTTTACTTCATGGGTAAGTCCTTGGTTTAGTTCCTAGAATACGCCTGGTTTACTCAGTTTGGTCCTCAGTGTCACAACTGGTTTAGACCTTGGTTTAAACCTTGCTTTTAGTCCCTGGTTTAGACCTAGGTTAGTGTCTCATTTAGTCCTGGTTTAGCCCCTGGTTTAGGCAGTGGTTTAAACCAGGGGCTAAACCAGGTTTAACTTTTGGTTTAGTCCTGATTTAGTGCTGGCTTTAGTTATTGGTTCAGTCATTGATTCAATCATTGATTTAGTCCTTCGTTTGTGCCATGGTTTAATTATTGGTTCAGTTCTTGGTTTTGGCCTGATTTAATCCCAGGTTATGTTCAGTTTGGTCCTGGTTTAGCCCCTGGTTTAGACCCTGGTTTAATAACTGGTTTACTTTTTAGTTTAGTCCTGATTTAGTCCTGGTTTAATTCTTGGTTTAGTTCTTGGTTTCGGCTTGATTTAGTCCCAGGTTACATTCACAGTTTAGTCCTGGTTTAGTCCCTGGTTTAGACCTGGTTTACTCATTTTAGTCCAGGTTTATTAAACCATGTCTAAACCTTGGGATTCTTTAGTCTGTTTCTCATTTGCATTTACAGTTCTAATCTTAAATTTCACAGTTTTCTCCGTTGCCTCTGTCTGACCCTTCGTCACTGCTCAGATCTGCTTTGAGTCACGTTTCAGCTGCGGCAGAGTGGTTAGCCTAACTCCCCTCGCAGCGGAAGGTTTGGGGTTCTATTCCTGGCTCTCGCTGCGACTGAGCTCCTGATCCTAAGTGGGACTTTCCTGGGTAAATAAAAGTGGGATAAATACTTTTCATTTCCGAGATCATTCCGACTTAAATGCGTTGGCTTGGGTTCTTTTGATTTCCTCCTGGTTTTAAATTTTGAGCAGATTTTATGAGAAACACAGAACTATTTCCTCTGAGGGAGTTTTGCCTGAGTTGAATTTTTTTTTTTTATATAAAGTACATAGACAGCTACGGTGCCCTGCAGGGTCATAAAGGAGTGTGAACAACTGCACGTCTAAAGAAATGGTCATTTTTTTTGTCTAAGTTACACATTTACTCAAATAAAGGATGACATTTTCAGATGTTTTCCAATAAATGCATATTACTTCTCTTTCAGTCATTCTGTCCTTGAGCAAGACACTGCACCTTGCCAATTTATGAATATGAATGATTAAACTACACACTAGTTCTCAAACTTTTCACACCGTTAACCTTGCATAGCAGGATGGAGTCTTGTGATATTTATGAGATCATAAACTCACGAGAATCCATGTTGAAGGACTCCTGCTGTACGGTTAATTGGATGAATGGACCAATCAGCAGTATTTAGGTTTGTGTGGATGCAAAAGCGAGGAACCAACCAAAACAAATATGGCAACACTGGCAAACAAATTCCAGCCAGTTTGACCAGAAATACAGACTATTTAGTGTGTAAAACTGTGCAGAAGGTAAGTGCTATGTGCACTTGTGGACAGGGAAGACACCGGTGCTTTTCTCTCATCTGGATATAACAGAAGTGTGATTTTTCGGCTTGTTCTGCTGTTGTGACATTTCAACCAATCAGATTAAAATATTCGTCTTTTCATGGTGGCTTTCAGCAAGAGCCGTTCCAGGTTGAAAATGTGCAGCTCTCACTTCAGAGTGCTGCACATACCAGTCTGGTGTGAGCCAGGTAAACACCAAGTACCACCTGAAGAAATATTTGATCTTCCAAGAGTCTCAACAGATGTAACAGTTACAAAAGAACTGTCTACTGCAGGTCTTAACATCTCCATAGAGACAAGCAGTTAGCAGGTCCCCCTAAATGTGACATAATGCAGCTTTAATCATTTGGCTGTATTGGATTTTTTGATGGTTGGTTTTGAAAAAGTGCTGTATAAATATGTAAACAAATAGTAAATATTGTGAGGCAGTACATGTGCATGAGGTGTTACCCACTCTTCTACTCGCTGTGTACAGAACCGTCTGTATTTTGCAAACGTCAGCCCCAAACCGCAGGAGTCCTCACAATTTACATGTGACCTAGATTTTATTGAGGAAAGAGGAGAAGAGAGAGAGAGAAGGGGGGTGGGGGGTCGAGCAGGAAAGAGAAAGACAGAGAGAAAAAGAAAGAGAGGGGGTAGGGTTGGGGGGGTCACTGTCATCACTCTGTGGTGAGTGTGAAGCTGTTAGCCCAAAATGTAAAAAAAAAAAAAACAGCACTATGCATACATCCAGAGCACAGGAGAGAGAGAAAAGTAGAAAGAGAAAGCAAAGAGAGAGCAGAGAAGAGAGAGAGCAGATGAGAGAGAGACCACGCGCAGAGGAGAGAGAGCAAGTAGGGGAGAGAGAGAGCAGAGAGAGTACACAGAACATAGAGGGCAGAGGAGAGATTGAGTGCACACGTTGATGAGAGAGCAAGCAGAGGAAATAGAGAGAGAGAGAGAGAGCAGAAGAGAAAGGAGAGAGAAGAGAGAGAGCAGAGGAGAGAGCTCACACGCAGAGGAGAGAGAGAGAGCAGAGGAGACAGTGTGGACGTGCAGAGACAGAGAGCAGAGAGAGTGCAGAGGAAAGCGAGAGAGAGCGCTGAGAAGAGAGAAAGCAGAGGAGAGAGGGAAAGTACACGTGCAGAGGAGAAAGACAGCAGAGGAGAGAGAGAGAGAGCAGAGAGAGTGCAGAGGAAAGCGAGAGAGAGCGCTGAGAAGAGAGAAAGCAGAGGAGAGAGGGAAAGTACACATGCAGAGGAGAAAGACAGCAGAGGAGAGAGAGAGAGACCAGAGAGAGAGAAGAGGAGACAGAGAGAGCAGAGCGAGAAGGAGAGAGAGAGAGCGAGAGAGAGAGAGACAGAGAGAGAGAGGAGGAGACAGAAAGAGAGCAGAGGGGAGAGAGAACAGGAAAGAGAGAGAGCAGAGAGTGCAGAGGAAAGCGAGAGAGCAGAAAAGAGCACAGGAGAGAGTGCATAGGAGACAACATAGAGACGAGAGAGCTCAGAGGAGAGAGAGAGTGAGGCAGAAGAAAAGAGAGCTGAGCAGAGAGAGACAGAGAAAGGGAGTTGGCCGAGGAGAGAGACAGAGAAAGAGAGAGAGCAAGGGAAGAGAGCAAGGAAAGAGGAGAGAGAGTACAGAGAAGAGAGAGCAGAAGAGAGAGCAGATGAGAGAGTGAGCAGAGAAGAGAGAAGAGGAGAGGAGAGAGAGCAGAGGAGAGAGAAGAGGACAGAGAGCAGAGGAAAGAGCAGAGTTAAACACTGTATAAGAGCATTCATATATTCATAAGAAAACATTTGCCCAAGGAGGCAAACCAACACTGCACCATCTCCATAGGAACCATGTCTCCCAATCTACCTTCACACGAGATGAGCACATGGGGCTGGCCAAACTCCTGCAAGTGCCTGTGCATAGTAACTATCTTAAAGTGACAGGTCTTGAACCAGTGACCTCAGGTTTCCAGGCCTCCACTAGACTACCCCTGCTGCGCGGTGTACACTGACTGTAAGAGCAGTGTGGTTCAGGACTCGCACACGTCCCGCAAGACTTAGAGAGTCATTCAAATCAAAATGCCCTCCGTAGATCCGGGTGAGGCAGGTCTGTGGAAAGAACAAAGTTTTTCGTAGACTCTGCAGCGGTCCGGTGCGGTTTTCAGGTCATTAGACTTGTGTTATCGTGTGAACCCAACCACGTGAAACCTCGTTGCTTCAGACAGCTGCAAAAACTGCAGTTGTCGTAGTTGGCGTAACCAGCAATCTGTAAGTAACACGCTCCAAGTACATACTGGACCTGCCTCGCAGTCAGTATAAATCCAGTGTAACACAGAGCCTGCGGGCGAGTGCTTTCAAGCTGTTTCTTTGCTTACTAAATCAAGTTTAACTAACTGGTTAGTGATGAACAGCACGGCAAATCTCGCTAGTCAAGCATATATTCAGAGCTAGACTCAAACCCCAGTCTTCTGTGTGTAAGTCCAGTGTTCTAACAGATACACCATCAGCACAAGGAGAGCACTCACTAGAAATAAAGCAGCAGATTAGATATGACTTAGTTTGACATCTGCATTTGTATTTGGTATACATGAACTGGGATTGAGGTTAAAGGAATTTTATGTAGCAGGCATATTTTTTTTTAAAAGGTACTACAATCACAACTGTCACTCAGTTGGTAGTGTTTTTCCACTGATCAGAAGGTTAGCGGTTTGAATCCCGCTCTCAACAAAAACACCTTTGGGAGAGCAGTCAGATCCACTGACCTACAGGTTGGTGGTGCGATTTCAACTCCCACACATGCTGTCATGTTGTGTTCTTGGACAAGACTAAGTGTCACCTCACCCCCAGTGTCTGTGTACACTGGTGTATGAATGTGTGTGTGAATGGGTGAGTGGTTCCGTAGTGTAAAGTGCTTTGAGTGACTTGAAGGTGAAAAGCACTATATAAAAATGTGATAATTTTTCATTCACTGAACCTGGGTTGCCAGGGCCTTAAAAAAGTTTTTTTTTCCCCTCATTCTTAGTATATGAACAGGCCGTGCTTCAAGTGAAAGCTCAAAACCTTCAGAATTCCTCCACTGAGCTGCAGAGGCTGCACTAGCACTGACTAAAGATGGCTGCAGGTGCTGGGGTTTAGGTAGTGGTGATTCAGGTCAGAGAGAGGCCTTTAGGTTTAAACCAACTTAATTTCAGTATCGGAATGGGCAACCCTCAGTTCATTCTGCTTCCTGATTGGAACCAAAATACAAAATTATAACATAAACAATGTTTTTGTAAAAGTATCAATCAACAGTAAAAATTATACTAAACTAAGAATACACTATATCCCCTTCTCTCCTGTGGACTGCTCCACCAGACTTTTGAACACATTTTAACACTCTCACATTTTAGTCCAGCTCTTCGCTTAAATCCCTCTTTTCTTCTTCTGCCGTCTGTCTGCATGACCCTTTCATTCATTCATCGGGAGGCGCTGGAGGAATAATGGCTGCCGTCTTGAACGCGCCGGATCTGCGTCGGTGCTGAAGCTAACAGGATTATGCTAATGCTTTATGGAAATGCCCTGCGCTCCACTGAAAGGACCAAAGCCACAGCTGCACAGGGGGCGGGGCCGAGGTGATTGACAGCTAATGCTTGGCTCAAAAGCACATCGGCACTGACACATACTCAGGTTGCATGTGTTTCGTTTGGATCTTAGCCTTTTGACTAAATATCATATTATTATTATTTATTTTTATTAATAAAATAAAAAAATTGTCAAACAATTATTTTTGTCGCTGAAAACATCAAGCTAAGTCAACTAAACCCGTAATAGTTTTAGTCAAGCAGTAAATCTATGTTTTATTTTCAGCGCGATAAAAGTAGTGTTTGATGTGGGATGGGACAGGTCCAGACGTGTTCTTGGACGCTGAGTTTATAGTCTGGTTTGGGGCTCTGGGACTGAAAAATGAAACTTGAACCTAGTCTCCAGTCGTTCATTTTATTCCTTTATGTTTTGCTTTTATGATTTAATGAAAATATCTGTAGTTTTTGTTACCAAATATGTATGTAATTATGAAATAAATTAAGATTCTTTTTTTAATTTATTTATTTAGATTTTAGATAGTCATACATAAGCTGATGGTACGCAGGGTCGTCTGCAGTTCTAATATTTGCTTCATTTAAAGTTCATTTTTCAACTTTTTGCCCCCCCTTTGGGCCATTTCCTGGTTAGAAAAAGTTATATAGCAGAAGTGTAGTACAATTTTAGACCTGTCTCAGCCCTATTTAGACTTTCCTCCATCCCAGCCCCTCTCTCTCACTCCTTTCTTCTCTCTTGTCTTGCTTCTTTCCCTTCTTCCCTCTCTCTCTCAGCCTCCCTCTCTCACTCTCCTACCCCCTCTCTCTTACTCATTTCTTCTCTCTTCTTGTCTTGCTTCTTTTCCTTCTTCTCTCTCTCACTCCCCTACCACCTCACTCTTCTCTCTTCCACTTTTCTTCTCTCTCGTCTCCCTCTCCTGTTCTTTCTTCCTTCCTTCCCTCTCTCTTTCTTGTTTCTCGCTCTCCTCCCCTCTTTCTCTCCCTTAATCTCTCCTCCTCCCTCTCTCTCTATCGCTTTTCTTGTTTCTCGTTGCCTCTCTTGGAACTTGAACTAACTTGAAAACTACCACTTCGTGACATCACAAGGTGGAACAGAGCATGTTTAGAAATACATGGGATTTTTCGTCAGCTTCCAACCCGAGCGCATAAGTCCAAAACTGCATTGTGCCCCTGAGCAAGACACTGTATGAAGGGCAGGGCATCTGGTACAAAACACACCGTCTCCATGTCTGAATATTCGAGTTTGTTACACTCAGGTTTTGGACTGTGAGAGAATACGATTGACAAATGTTGTTTAGTCTATCACCCTTAAAGGTTCATGTTTTTTTGGGATAAAGTCGGATAGAATTTGCGAATCGTGAGGGACGGCTAAAAAAAAATTCATTTCATAATAAATATTTCAGAAAAGGGAATGGATTCTGACAGCTTGTATTTGACCTTGTTTGACTCAGTGTTTAGACTTGTCTCTCTCAGTAGATTCCTGCGGCTTCAGCACAGATTTTTGAATGAAGTTTGCTCTCCCTCTCTCTCACTCTACTCCTCCTCTTTTCTCTCCCCCATTGTCTGTTCTCGTTCCTTCTACCAGTCCTTTTCTCCACCTTCTCTCTCTTCACCTCTCCCCCTCTTCTTCTTTGTTCATCTCAACCCCTTCCCATTTCCTCTTTCTCTCCTCTCCTCTCTCTTTCTGCACTCTTTCTCTTTACTCTCTCTCTATCCTTATTTTTTCAATCTGCCTTTCTCTCTCTCCTTTTCTCTCCCCTCTCCCTCCTTCTTTCTCTCTACTGTTCCTCCATTTTCCTGGTCCATCTCTCCTCCCTCCCTCTTTGTCCCATTCTCTCTCATTGCCTTTCTCTCCTCTCTTCCTCTCTATCTCTATCTCTTCCCGATCTTTCTTTCTCTATTCACTTTCCTCATCTCTCTCCTTCTTTTCCTCTCTCTCGTACCCCGTCTTTTTCTCTCTTTCTTCTTTTATACATTTCCTCGATCCTACCCCTTTTTCTCTTACTTCTTTCCTCTCTCTCTTTTCTGCTTCTTTTCCTCCTTCGCTCTCTCCTCCTCTCTCTCCCTCCCTCAATCTCACCCCCTCCCTCTATCTCTATCTCTTTTCTTGTTTTTTCTTCCCTTCCTCCCTCTTCCTTTCCTCTTTTCCTATCTCTTTCTCTCATCTCTTACTCTCCCTCCCTGATTCTCTCCTTCTCTCCTCTTACTCTCTCTCTGTCTCACCTCTTGCACTCCCTCCTCTCTTCCTCCCTCGCTCTTTGTCTCATCCCTTCCCTCCCTCCTGCCCCCTCCATTCTCTCTCTCACTACCTTTTACTCTCTGTCTCTTTCTCTCAGATCTCTCTCTCTCTTTCCTCCTCCCCTCCCTCTCTCTCTCTGTTCACATTCTTCCCTGCTCTCTCCGTTCTTGGACACTCTCTGGTAGTTTCTGGTGTATATTTTCTTGTGCGTGTCTGTCTTAATAATAAAGGATAATATTTCTGTGTGTGGATATACAGCAGAGGCAGAGGTTGGAGGTTTGATTCCTGAGGCCTCTCCACATCTGACACAGCTGAGACGGTACGGGACACGCTGGAATTCTTACATCTTTAGGTTATTTCCAAAGTTCTGAAAAAAATATTTGCGTTGAAATATCAGATGTTAGTGTTATGATTAAATCGCCCATACTCCGCTACTTTCTGATCTATACACAAACATGCATGGACTTTAGTTTTGTTTCATTCACACGTTTAACACACACATCCTGCATATCTAGACTGAGTTCTTCCCTCAAATAGAAAACACTCTGTCTCACCTTGTGATGTCATCATGTGGTAATACAGGAAGCGCTCCACTGTGTTTTTAAACTTCACACACCTTCATTAGAATCATTTGGATTATTTCAACCCCAGAATTGCCAGTTTCTACTGAACTAAAGGTAATCAATAGCTGTTAACTTGAAAACTACCACTTCATGACATCACGAGGTGGAGCAGAGCATTTTCTAGCTTTGGGGATGTAGACAGACTAATAAAGATTTACTCAATAGCTTACCCAAACATGAATGAACAAAACACAACTCTGGGTATGTTTTTGATGGCGTAACAGCATTATAACATGACTTTAAGCTAACAAGTTTGTGTTTTGTGTAACATCGGACTTAAATTTGGAAAAAAAAAGTGAATTTTACACATTGTTTAACACGCCTCTCTGCAGATCTTACTTGTAACTTGGCTTAGTGCTTGCCTCCATAGAGATAGAGATTAATGCTATACTGTGAAAACTTAGGTACCAAAAATCATGTTATTTTTCCTGACAGTAATTATTTTTCCAAAGTCAAATTAAAATCTTCTGAGATATCTTGTGAGATTGACTAATTGTGACATTTATCATTAGTAAAAGTGATTCCTGCGCCTGTGATGAGCTCATGTCTAAATCATGATTTTGTAATCTTGCTTTCAGTCACAAATGGCAAAAAATTGAAAATGATTTATGCCTCTTTTGCACATTTGCACATTATCTGGTTTGCCGTTGTTCCCATCAGCCTAAAACATTCATTAAAACTCCAGCTAGGTACTCGCTAGGTGCTCCTTTTACCATTTGTGCAGCAGAGATGGACAATTCTAGGGCTGAAATTATCCAAATGAAGGTGTATGAAGTTTAAAAACACAGTGGAGCACTTCCTGTATTACCACATGATGACATCACAAAGTGTTTTCTGTTTTGAGAGAAGAACCCATGCCACATATACAAAATTTGTGTGTTGAACATGTGTGAATGAAACAAAACACAACTCCAGGTCTGAGGAAACAACATTATAACATAGATCAGAAAATAGTGTGACACGGGCCCTTTAAAGATTGTTACGACTGTATCAGTTACTAGAAAAATTTATTTGTGAACTTGAGTTGCCCTTTTTCATGTATTTGGTGAAGTTTTTGTCCTTGGTGAGCTCGTGATGTGCTGTGAGAAATTCAAAATTCAATTTCAGTAATAGTTTTTCTATTATTTCTGAATATCTAGGGCTTTTTGACATTCTCTCTGTGTCTATATCCCAGAGACACTGAGGGATGGGTCAAATTCAAATTCTAGTTTAACTTCATCCTGACCAGAAATTCCTGTGTTTGATTTTTGTTATGCAAAATTTATTCACATATCACATATAAAGGTGAAATTAATTTTGTGACTTTTTTCACACTAGGACCCAAATATGTTTTTCATTTTCAGACCTGATTCTTAAAATCTCCTATAAAACAATAGAGCCTGAGGAGCAGTTTCAGCGCCAGGTTCGCCCGGTGACTGCTCGGAATGCTGCCTTCTGATTGGCCGATTCCTCTGGGAGCACTGTGATTGGCTGGAGTGGTGCAGAGAGTCCTGAACAGCCAGTAATAATTCATGATGTGTTTCCATAAATACAGCTCCATTCTGAGTGCTCCCAGCCGCATACAACCTCTACAAATATGTTCAGAAATGTCCCTGTGTGTCAGATGTCCTCTCTGTGTGTCAGAGGCCCTTCCCTTGTCTCTATGGAGTCTTATTCTGTGTAAAAGCTGCTAACTCTAGGTTAGACCTCTACAAACATGTTCTGAAATGTCCCTGTGTGTCAGATGTCCTCTCTGTGTCTCCATTGGGTCTTATTCTGTGTTTAGAGCTCTCCAAGCAGCAGTCTTCTCTCAGATGTTAACGCTTCTGGGCTTATTTTTGTGCACTGGAAATCATGAATTTGAAAAAAATATTAATTTTGCTGGATATTAATATTTAAAGTAATTTTTAAATAAGACAACATAAAATAAAATTGAAAATTCTGATTAATTAGTCCTTCACATTTGTGTCTTTTGAGAGAAAACAGAACTAGTTCATTTTAAACAGTTTGCCGTGGTCTAAAGTTATTCCTCACTGACCTTATGACCAGCCAGAACATTTTAATTATTAACTGTGATGAGTTTATAAGCACTCCACTCTTAGACCAGAGTAGAGTTTTGCTGTGACAGTAAAGCTGACAACAACTAGCATGCCAACACACACCTCCTGATTATCAGACAACACTTAATAATTAGATGCAGACACAGTGCAGATACAGTTGACATATTCTTTAAATGGATGGTAAAAACATTTGGATTACCGTCAAATCATGGACGAAAAACGTCTGAAATCAAGGTTTGAAAATCAGATGATATTCATAAAGATGACACATAAATAAATATTAGGACCTCGGGACTTCAGGCCCATATTACACTTCCATGGGGGATTATGGGGGTTTCACTGCAAACATATACCATATTTAGATTGCCAGGTTACCTTTTGTTGTCTTTGTTGAAAACTACGTATTAACATGTTTTACATGTTTGCTCTGAGTCTCCCCTCCCTTTGCTCTCTGTGCTAAGTCACCACCCTTCAGAGCCCTATCACAACACATTCAGCATGTATCCCCCTAATGAAACTACTGCACATCACGTCAGGTTTGTCAAGTTGTAAGTTATTGTTTTGTATCATGTATTTGTATGAAACACTGTCATGTGGGAGCATGGTGACGTAGACTCGTGGGCTGAGTATTGTACAGAATCGTACTAATACTCGTAAAAGGGTTCAAACGGAGAGATTGCTAAAATTACTCAAATATTCATGGATGCCATCTAAAACCTCTTCAGGTATGTTTTTGATGAGGCAACATTATAGCATGCTAGAAAGCTCCAAAAAGTCCTTTTTCTTTAATACTGTTCCAGTTCAAACTTCACTATACTCTCTATGGTCTCCTCGTCTGTCTGCTCTCATGATCATATCCTTTTACACAGATATTTGGGGCCTTTAAACTTTCTCTAAGCACTTCCACAGTCACTCTGGTCCAGAAGAAGCTACTTTTTATACCTCTTCAGTTTTTATATGTTTTTCCTCCATAAAACTAAAGAGAGAGGCTTAAATCATTGGTTGAACTGTCACATCTGCAATGCTTTATTTAGGAAACAGTCTGTGCTCTGGTCTGTACTTTCTCTGTTCTCAGCATACAGAGCATGATGGGAGATTGTGTTACATTTATTATAGTTATTTGATTTTGAAGTCTGTCATTTGGTCTATAAGGGTTCTGAGGTCTGGAACAAAATGGGAACTGTACATTTCAGTGTGTAGAAACTGTGTAATGTAGCAGCTGATACCAATCTGATATGTGTTTGGCTGTTGTGACTTATAAATTATATTTGCAAGGTTATATAGCAAGTACGTACAAGGCCTACATATGCTTGAAGAACACGTGATGCATTCTTGTGGCTTTAATTCTCTTTTAAACATGCTTTTGGTCACCTTGGAATAAGTATTTCTAACTTAAAACAATGTCTGCATTTGGAACCAAACCTTCACCTGTTTCCGATGAGGCATTTGGGTGTTGGAGCTCCCACTGAACAGTAGAATATAAATAAATGAAGTTCTTAGGGCATGTGAATGGTTAAGGTTAAGGTACACTTTATTGTTCCCATAGGGAACTGTCTCCTCTGCGTTTGACCCATCCCTCAATGCCGCTGGGACATCTCCTCAGGAGCAATGTCACAGAGCAGTGAATCCCATCTCCAGATCTTGAGCTAGTCTTGGTTAGGATTACCTTAGCTGGAACATCTATTATACATATTTTGGTGCATCCTGATGGGAGAAGCCCATGCCCACCCAGACATGGGCAGAAACATGCACACAACGCAGATGACTCTGGATAAATGGATTAATAAAACAAGAGTGAACAAAACAAAATGCAACTCCTATTTTTTGATGAGGAGACAACATAACATGGTTAAAAGGTCAAAAGTAATTTTTTTAAAGTTATACTTTAATAATCCCTCAGGATTTGACACATTCTTCAGTGCTGCTGGACCACCTATCTCCAGATCTAACTGGAGGATTTTACCCGTATGTTTTAGGATTTGGGAGAAACACGGAAACTCTACCCAGAAAGGCCTGTAGGCCAGGAGTCCAACTCGGAACTTCTTGCTGTGAGGCATGAGTGTAAAACAGACCACTCTGCCCTGTGCTGAGTTTTGTTGCACTTTTTCTTTTTTAGTATTTTCTTTCACGCTGATTTACACTCACTCTATTTCTCTCTCTTCTTTCCTCTCCCTTTTTTTTCACTCTTTCACTTTGTCCTATCTTTTTCCCCCTATTTTCTTCTTTTTGACCCCTTCTGTTCTCAGTGCTTTACTTGCTCTTCACCGCTCCCTTTCCTCTTTTATCCCCTCCTCTCTCTCCTTCCTGGTTTACTTCTCTTCACAGTCCGCTCTCCTCTTTTATTCCTCCTCTCTCTCTCCTTGCTTCATTACTCCTTCTTCATCGCCCCCTCTCCTCTTTTACTCCATCCCACTCTCTATCTCTCTCACTGTTTCTCTCTTCTTTCTGCTTTACTTCCCTTCACCGCCCCCTCTCCTCTTTCATTCCTTCTCGCTATCTCCTGGTGTTAAAAACTTCCCGGCGCTGACAGGTGCTTCCAGGTGATGACAGGGCACAGCTGTTGCCATGGCGATGCTGAGGTTTGGCCCCGGGGCATGCTGGGAGCTGTAGTTCTGTAATGACCCTCTGCAGTGGCTCATTAGGCCGACGAGAGGCGCCTGTCAATCAAACAGGCATCAGGTCATAGTAACATTTCCATTTTTGTGTTATATTTATTTATTTATGATTTTCTTTTTAAGAATTTGGGGTAAAATGTGAAGTTTGAAACATGCCTTGTGGGTGTTTGTGGCCACTGGCAGATGCAGGGATGCAAATTTAAAGTGAATGTGACAGGATTTCATGTTTGTCTAATTATTACTTAGTTTAGTGAGTTACCACCTGTGTAGAACTTGATTTTTACTGTCTTAAAACATGAAAAACAGAACCACTTCATTTTAAATGGTTTGCACCGTCCGAAGTTATTCCTCACTTACCTTAACTTACTACATCCTAATTATTCATCATGATGAGTTCACTTTTCTATTTTCTACAACTTTCAGAGAACTCTAAGTTAATTCAAGAACAATGATTAACATGCTAACACACACCTGATTATCAGACTCTAAATCACTTTATAATTAGATGCAGACTGTATGCAGTGGACTTACTTTGTCCACCTGTGGCAAGACAAACTTTGGTCAAATACATGGGGAAAAAAATCGATACAGGCCATTTAAAGTGGGAATAAACACCTAAACTCCACCCTCACCCACATTTCAAACAGCTGCAAAATTGGACAGTACCTAGAAGACTCACACTGTTGTTATACCTCTAGACTCTGCCCCTCCTCCCTCTCTTCTTTAGGAGGAGGGACAGAGTCCAGAGGTATAACAATAGTGTGTTGGTCTAACACAGACATGGACAAACTACGGCCCGGGGGCCATACACGGCCCTTTGGACTTATTGATCAGGTCCGCCAAACGTGACAAATTATATTAAAATGGGTAAGGGTAAATCTTGTTATACCTTTTCAACAAGTTATTGATCTTTTGGCACTTGATAAAACTGAATGTGAGTTTTTTCTGCTGTGTTTATTTAACTGAAATTGTATAAATTAATAATTAATTTAATTAATGCATTTGGAAAACAATTTGTACAATGAGCCAAATTTGCACAAATGAGCCAAATTTCTAATGTAATATATAATACATATATATATTATATATATATATATATATATATATATATATATAATATATATATATATATATATATATATATATATATATATATATATATATATATATATATATATATATATATATATATATATATATGGCTGGCCTCTCCTCTGTCAAATTTTAGAACCCATCATGGCCTGTGTGTTTTGACACACAGGCCTTAGAGGCCTGTGACTGTCAAAACAGGTATCCACACTTCAAACTTCACCCTGCAGTCACGTGTTTGTAATTAGAAGCACCTGGCTGTACTCAGCTCAGTCTTTGGTGATATCACCGACTACTTGAAATTGCAGAGGTCATTGAAGACAGCACACACTTAGATTTAGGCATTTTTGACTAAAAAGCTGCAAATTTACCTAGTTTGCACAAAGTTGCCAAAAAAAAGTTGTAGTTTGTGTTTAGTCCCACTTGAAAGCAAATGTATGTAGACTGTGCTCTTACAGTTTTAAAAAAGTACTACAGTCTCAACTGTACTTGGACAGAATTCTCTGATTGAGCTGCAGAGGCTGCACTAGCTCTGATTAATGATTGGCTGCAGGTGCTGGGGTTTAAGTAGTGACCATTCAGGGACAATTTACAAGCAAGGAACAGTTTTTTTGACAGTTGAAAACTTTTCTATCATCCCCCTTCCTTGCACTCTCTCTCTCTCTCTCTCTCTCTCTCTCTCTCTCTCTCTCTCTCTCTCTCTCTCTCTCTCTTCCCTCTTCTTTTTGTCTCTCACTCTTCTGTCGACCTATCTACATCTTCTCTCTCCTCTCTCCCACTCATTTGATCTCTTTCTCTCTTCTCTTTCCACTCTCCTCCTTTCTCTCTCCCTCTGTTTCTTTTCCTCTCTGTCTATTTCCTTCCCCTCTCTCTCTCCTTCCGCTCCCTTACTATCCCTCGTCTTTCTCTCATTTCTCCCCTGCTTCTCCTTTCCTTCACCCCTCTCTATTCCTCTCCCTCCCTCTCTCTAACACTCTCTCCAATCTCCCCTCTTTCTTTGTCTCCTCCTCCCTCTGCCCCCATTTTTATCTATCCCTTTTCTTTTGCTTCTCTTCCCCCTCTCCTTCTACGTTCTCTGTTCTTCGTGCTCTCTTTTTCTTCCGCTATTCCCCCTTTTTCCTCCTCTTTCTTCCCTCTCTCTCCATATTCCTGTTAAATATTCCTTCTTGTTCATGTGGTGAGCTCTCTCCATGTTTCATGAATACAGATGGAGCTCCTGCTTTGGACCTGAGCAAGTCAAACATGAGGATTCTGATTACAGCCCCAGGAGACCACGCACCACCCCTCCCTCCTACACTACCCACAATGCCCCTGGAGTACAACCTTACTACCCACAATGCCCCTGGAGTCCCGGCTACCCACAATCCCCCTGGGGTTCTCTTTGACACTGGTGCAGATGTGTTAACCACTGTTCCAAGTCCCTTAAAGTTTTGTTGGTGCTTCTTCTTTGGCCCCCCCACACCACAATGCTGCTGTATAATTGGTCTGAACCACTGGTGGCCCAGACCCAATTACGACAGCGGAAGTCAAGCCAGATGGACTGAATTTTAGAACTCACAAATATTAGATGTTTAGTGTAGTAGACACAAGAAGTAAATTCATTTTGGGGAAAATACTACTTGTTTAATATTCATCTTGATAAAAAAAAGTAGTAATATTATATATAATATATTTCAAATGAAATATTCATTCAAAATAGTTCCCACTCCCCTAAACGCCCAGTGCTACCATCATGCATCTCTACAGTCGCAGTAAATGGCCGTTTTTTTTCCCAGAATGCCGCAGGTCTGGTCCTGGGTTTAGCTAAGTGCTCTCTGTAGCGCTGTTTACACGGGGCCTCCTGCAAAGCCTGATGGGAGTTGGAGTGTGGGGGGTGCTTATGTATTCATGAAACTCCACAGGAAGTGACAACATGCCCCACCCACCGCAGGGATACAGAGGTCAAAGTCAAGAGGAGGGGGAAAATCTGCCAAAAAATATAAACAATATCAACTAAAATCTCATTCAGTAATTGTGAGGAGAATATGACTGTGACAGTAGCTCAGCTGGTAGAGTGCTCGGCCTGTGGTCCGAAGGTTGGCGGTTTGAATGCTACTCTCAACATAATATATCGCTGGAATAAAGGTCAGATCCAGGTTGGTTTGATCTCAGAAGCATGGAAGCATGAAGAGGCTGGGATGAGAATCAGCTCCTCCAAATCCGAAGCCTTGGTTCTCGACCGGAAAAAGGTGGCTTGCCCTCTCCGGGTGGTTGAACTGTCCCTATCTCACTTGTTCACAAGTGAGGTTGACAGGTGGATTGGGGCAGTGGATTGGGGCAGTGTCTGCAGCAATACAATCACTGTATCGGGCTGTAGTGGAGGAGCTGAGTCAAAAGGCAAAGCTCTCGATTTACTGGTCAATGTTCCTACCCTCACCTATGGTCATGAGCTTTGGGTAATGACCAAAAGGACACGATCATAGATACAAGCGGCCGAAAAGGGTTTTCTCCACAGGGTGGCTGGGCGCTCCCTTAGAGATAGGGTGAGGAGCTCGGTCACATGGAAGGATTTCCCACCGGCAGGAGATCCCAGGGAAGACCCAGGACACGCTGGAGGGACTATGTCTCTCGGCCCGCCTGGGAACACTTTGGGGTGTCACCGGAGGAGCTGGAGGACGTGTTTGGGGTGAATGAAGTCTGGGAGTCCCTGCTTAGACTGCTGCCCCCGCGACCCTGCCCCAGATAAGTGGAAGAAAATGGATGGATGGATCATCCTCGTATCGGAATCAGTATTAAATCTATTTTTTATCAAAATTGAGCTTGAAAATTTTGTATTGTGATAACACTAATGCTAAGTGTATCTAAATTGCCCCTTTGGGAAAAAAATATAATTTGATTGATTCCCCAATAACAACCTTATCAATATTAACACTGATAAATTGTTCATTAAATTGTCCTGACAGTTTCCAGAGACAGTACTGTAATATATATATTTCTCATTCCATCTTGTGGTGGACAGTGGAGGGATTAGCATTAGCATGTGTTTCACCTACTACTTACAGTGCTGCTAATGACCTTTGGGTCCAGATCAGAACTCAGGGACTGCCCACTGCCCCCTGCTGGTCCGGAGCCCTCTGTATTCCCTCAATTAGCTGCAATTAATTAGCCCTTGTTTGGTCAGTCCCAGGTGATGTGAGGCCGTGTGCTGCTGTGGCATTAGGAGGCTATTAGTCTGAACAGGGACAGTCTGCACCTCCCCATAGACTCAGACCAAGCCACTAATCTGCACTTAAAACAAAGGGGACAAAATCTTAAAGAAGACATATTGTGCTTGCATCTGCTGTACAGTTATTATCTATTTTACCCGTGGATCATTATTTTAAATCACAATATTGGTCTTAAACAAGTCCGCTCACTTCTTTGTTAGAAAACTGTGGTGCACAATGGGAGCTGACGTTGCAGTAAACTTCATGACAACTAAGAGCCACTTGCGGCCAGGCCCTCATATGGATAACTGCACATCACATTAGCGAATAGAGATTTATTTATTAATTATTATTGTGCGAAAATGACTACAAAATGCTGCAGAATGCTTAATGATTTCATGCAGAACCGATTATTTGCTTGTAATTGTTGGATTCATGGACCACTATGGACCTGCCTGGGATTACACACATGTAAGACGGAGTGTTTTTTGTTATCATCGTGGTATCAGTAATTAACATACAACTTTGAGTAAACTAATGATGAGGGAACACCATAATAAGAAAAATAAAAGCGCATAAAATTGTAGTAAAATCGGTTTAGCTTAGCCTACTTTACATCTGCAAGTCTCCACTTACAAAGCTCATTAGGCAAAAAATTCTTAGCTGTTTTTACCTGATCTAGTTTTTGGTAATGGTTAAATCCATGAACACAAATCTTATATTTCTGTGCAGTTGCATCATTCATTGACCTGATTCACAAATGAGATCTCTAAAATAAACATTTCAAACTAAAAATAGGTAACTGTAATTCACCATGTGTCTTAATCTAGCATTTTAAATACAGTGGACATCTTTTCAGCGCTGCACCTTTCTGTGTGGAGTTTGCATGTTCTCTCTGTGTTCCACCGGGTTTCTCCAATATCTCCCATCAACATAAACCTAAGCTGGATCCTGGCTCAGATCCACTGTTTAAGACCGATTTAACCCAGAGACACTGAAGGCTGGGTCAAATGCAGAGGTAAAACAGGACCATATCGTGTTGTTGAGGAAAGATTTGAGAGATTGGAAAAATGTGATATAGTTTGCATGTGACCTACTAATGCTCAAACACTAACAGAAGAGTGGAATCAGAACTTATGGCGCAAAACCATTTTTATGACCATCGATTGTGAAATTTTATCTTTGTATCTTGAGACATTTTTGGCCAGTGATTCTCCAAACAGAAAGGTCCAAGCTAAACTGTGACAGGAGAGTATATTTGATCCTAATGGTTGATGTTTAGAAAATAAAGGCCCAAATTTTCCTTCCATAAGAACAGAGTTTGTCACGTAGGAGAAAAATTCAGTATTTGTGTCTTTGCCTTATCTAAAACAGAGGTCACTGAGAGAGAGAAAAAAAGGTTGGTGTCATGTTATTTTCAAGTTTTCTCACTTGAGCTTTCACCAGATATTTAATTGTTTAATTCAATCAATTCACGTGCAAAAATGTATATGGGGCAGTGCAGCTTCAAAGGCTGCTTTCAATCTGCAGAAGGATTTGTTCATATCTACTTTTAAGCCTAATTTATTGAAAGTTTAACTCAAAACAACGAGGCAAAGTGTGATTTTCTTATCGTCAGTTTTTAGTAAGATCTAGACCTCAAGGACTAAATAAGTGAAAAAATAATGTGGAAAAAAAAAACAACAAAAAAACAACTAGTTCTATCACATTTTCAGATTTATATATGAAAAACTTGTAATACTTTTCCCCCCTGCTGTGTTTCAACTTCTATACTTATTTGCTAGTCTAATTCCCCATAGGAATACAATGGACAAATGCACAAAGTAGTGACTGTAACTAGCTGACACTGTTGTGCACAGAGCCAATTGGCCAATTTAGAGACTTTCATCCAATCAGCTAACAGCACAGCAGAGCCAATCAGATCTTCTCCCTCCTCAGTAGCGCTATGTTCCATTTTAAAGACATTTTTCATAAATAACAAGTCTTTGAGGACCGGCCTATCACAGGACACAGTAAATGCCTCATCTATAACAGAAACATGCCTAATCTTCAGTCTGCGTTGGTCCTTGTTAGCTCGCTAATGGGCCGTTTCAGTTTGAGCCGTAATGGCTGACCGTGTGGATGGTTCGAGCCAAATGAGCACACAGAAAAGCATTTAGAAAGAGGAAACTGTGAGGAGCGGCTCGCAGAGGGGTCAGAGGAGAGCAGGAGTCTGTAATGAAACAACAGAGGAATTAAAACAGACAAACTTTGACCTAATGAGGCAAAGTTTAGCTCATTCATGTCGACTATATTTGCTTTGAAACGTCTTGGGTGCAATTGTAGAAAGATCTATTTTGATTGTAATCTTTTTTCTAAAAATGTTTTTTTCTTACAAACATGTGGTAACCATGTGCTTTGAGCTGGACTGTTGCAAAAACTTATGAGAATCCATCTTGTACAGCTCCCGCTGATCCATTTGAGGGACAACTTTTGGTGCACTATCAAAAATAATGTGTAGAACTCACATCATTTGACGTTAGTAGATGTAAATGGCCTTGGTAAATGGGATTGGACAAGATGTCACAAGAAAAAACTGCCATAAGATTGTGCACATATAACAAAAATTATCTTGTAAAATTTTTCCCCCATGTCTTTAATTTGGACAAAAAGGGTAAAGTACTTGTGAGTTACAACTCTTATATTTCCAAAAGACAGTGCTAAAAGAGCACTATCACAACACAATTAGAGTGCATCTCACTAATGAAATTACTGCACATCGTATCAAGTTTGTCAAGTTGCAGCGTGTAGTTTTGCGAACGTGTTCTGGCCCCACAGCGCCCTTGAGATTGGTGCCTATTGTACTGCTTATTCAGACATGCATGGATGACATATACAACCTCTTCAGGCATGTAGTTGTTAAGGGACCAACGTTATAACATGGTAAAAAGAACATTTTGCATAATACCTTATCTTTGAGCTCTGGAATAGAAAATGGCGTCTTGAAAATAAGTGATTAAAAATTGCCCAAACATGCACAAATCACTCCAAATGCAACCTTGGTTGAGTAAATGGTGAAATAACTATAAATTGGTTAAAAAAAGTTGATTATGTATTATAGATCAGCTTTAAAAAAGTCTTGACAAGACTTTGAGCAAAGGATCATGGTAGCTGTTATTGCAAACAAACATCTATGGCTTTGTAGCTTGTTGATTGATATACTGTAATGGCCCACGGTATTATTGTGAGGCTTTTGATGATACAGTATCATGATATTGTAATGTATCTACACTTAGCAGTGCAGCACTATATCAACTGTTATCTGACTTACTACTGCTCGAGTAAATAACATGTGCCCACCAGTGAGGGGCAGACACTATGCAGACCAGCGTGGGCCTTATGAAGATGCCATGCAGACGAGAAGAAGGATCCTCCTCATATCCATACACACACACACACACACACACACACACACACACACATACACACGCATGTACACACACATACACACGCATGTACACACAACACACACACACACACACACATTAGGAGACACTATAAAAGCTGTCACAGTCACATCTCAGGACTCTCTTCTATCCTTTCCGTAGAGTCTGTTGCTTCATTGTTCACTTTACCTGTGTGGAACTCATTAAACCTTCTGACTTTATGTTTCAGTCTCTTGGTCCTCTTTAACACTTACACCAAAAACGAACATTCTTACAATAGTTTGGTTATTATTACATCGATATTTATAACCATAGAGACAAGCAGGTAGCAGACTCTACATTTGAAAAGTTACTCAGTGCAACTTTAATATGCTGGAGATGTTGCCATGTATCTGTAATAAAAAATGTAATTTCCTTATCTTTTTTTTCCCCCTCAATTTGCTTGGAGTGGGGCAGAATGCAAATCTATGAAAGTCTATGGTGCACAAGCTTACATAGAATAGACCCTTTAACAATGCTGATCCAGTGTCACCCCGAGGATTGTGGGAATTGTAGTCTGCCAATTCTCACACAAACAGTACAGTGACACTCTGAACCATGCTCCCGGGATCCCAATGTGCTGACTCGTGAATCTGTCCCAAGTTTGGCAAATTTACAAAGTTAGATTTTATTTTTTATTTATTGTTTTATTTTTTTGGAGCTGCCACAGAAAGAGTCTGGTGTAGCAGAGACTTTTGTGCATAATTCTGTGCCACATTACTGTCTGCTTGACTCTTATTTACACTGCAGAGGAACAGGGACTCACCACATGGAATATTGATTTGAATATAAGGCTTAGCTTTGGTTTATCTGTGGGAATTATTCCAGAAATGACATTAATGGTTATATATTATGCAAAATGGACTCTTGTGAGCTTTAAGTCATGTTGGAACCTGGTGTTGTATTTTTTTTTTTTTTTTCATTCAGATATGTTTGAACCTACATCTCAAAATGCTTTGTTCCACCTTCTGATGTCATGAAGTGGTAGTTTTTCCTTTTGTTTAGTATAGATTGAAAATTCCAGGGCTGAAATTATCCAAATGATTCTAGTGAAGGTGTGTGGAGTCTAAAAACACAGTGGAGCACTTCCTGTACTTCACTTGATGACATCACAAGGTGGAAGTGTTTTCTGTTTGAGAGAACACAACTGAAATATGCAGGATTTGTTTGTTAAACGTGTGAAGGAATCAAAACACAATTTCAGGATGTTTTTGATGAGGAAACATTATTAACATAGCTTAACACAGATGAGAAAATATAGGCCCTTTAAAACAAAAAACAAACAAACAATATTTTGGCAGTATTACAAAATTTGATCTAAAACTATCAAAAGTTGAGTTTCATCTGTCCTTGCCCTGTCCTCGTTAGTCCTGATTAATTCCTAAACATGCCCTCTGACGCTGCGACGTGATTGGCCGACGGCTGACCCCCTGCGAGCGTTGTGATTGGCTGGGAGGGACCCGCTGTGTAAGACCTCACATTTATACAGAGGAGCTTTGGACAAACAGGCCCCGGGACGAGGCGGATGAATGAAGTCGGATTAGGAGGACGAGGACATGCTCCACGGGGACATGCACCACGGGGACATGCTCCACAGGGACAAATATTAGACGTGTTGTAATGTTTTAATGACCATGAGCAAGTCTGAGGGACATGCAGGGTTTCTGGATGGGTCAGTGGCCCATCAAGAAGACATTATACTTTATGATAGTATTTAAAATGTGCGCAGGTCATTACTTATACAATACTAGGTTTGTTCGGGATGAGCTACAACTGCACAGATCTGGTCAGTGTCGAGTAGCAGTATGTCGGCACCGGTGTTACACAATAAATTCCATCATTTGTGAACAGCTTATTTCTACACACTTTCTCTAGATAATATAGCCTAAATAAAAGCAGAATGTACATGGCTTCTTAAAAGTCTTGACAAGTTTAATGTCAAGTAAAAACTAAGTCTTCGCACTCATAGAACTAGAGTTACATTAAGTAACCTGAGTTTTTGTTTGTTGAGTACATGCAGGGCTGTAGAACCAAATTTGAATCCCTGGGTACAAATGATCTTGGTTGGCCCACACTGCATGTGGTCTACTGAAAAATGCCCATTAGAGACTTTGTGAAGGGCCCCTTCCTGCACTGGGCCCTGGGTAAACAGTACCCTTTACCTCCCCAGTCCGCCTGATGGGGTTTCCTGTGTTTTGTGCTGGGCCTGCACACACTGTTGTCTTTGGTACAGAAGCACTTTTACCCATCTGCAGGCCTACATTCTTTCTCCTTCACTTCTTTCTGTCTTCTGGACATCACTCACTCTCTTCTCCTCTTGTTTTTCCTTCTTTCCCCCCCGTACATCAGCCACACATAAGTTTTCTCCCTTCACGTCGCTTATTTACCACTTTATGTATTAGGGACCATTTTGTCTTGGACCTGAACCCAGCCCAGTCAGGCTTGGATCTAAGACACAGACCAGCAGAGCTATTAGCATTAATCCTCCAAGATTTAAAACAAATGAATCAAAAACTCCTGTTTAGTCTTGGTTTTGGTAGGTCTGTCAAAACCTTCATCCGGGGTTGAACCACTCTTCTTCTGCTGTAAATTATATAGTCTTGGAGAGTGAGTCCTGGTTTAGATCTAGTTTAGTCCTGGTTTAGTCCTGGTTCTTCGTGGTCCTGAGAGCATGTGCAGTTAAAGCCACATTCCTGTTTTCTGCTTTGAGAGAAATGTGTTTGATCCAGAGCCAATGTCTGCAGCACGTTTTGTGTTACAAGGAAAACCTCTCAGGTCTCAAACCAGGACTTAACTACAGCACTTCTACACCAGGTTCAAAGCAGGACTCAAACTGGGGTAGTATACAGCCCAGGACCTTCTTGCTGTGAGGGTAGAACTAATGATGGTAAATTGTATGCATCGATGTCTTTTACAAATCCATGTTTTAAAATTGTGTGTAAAAGCACTGTACCTGATTTTTACTGTCTTAAAAACAGAAGTAGTTCATTTTTGCAGTGGTCCAGTTATTCATTGCTTACCTGATGCGTTCCCTGGTTTAATCCAGATTTAATTTTGCTTTACACCTGACTTAGTCCTGGTTTTAGTCCTGGTTTAGTCTGGTCTTAGTTGAGATCTGATTCTCATCCTTTGTATCTTGCTGTTTTCCTCTGCTCAGTGTGTTTAGACCTGATGTAGACCTGTTTTAGTCCTGGTTTTAGTCCTGGTTTAGACCTGTTTGAGGTCTGATTTTTCTGACCCCTGCTGTGTTCTGACCCCACCGTTGCTATGGTCGCTCCTCCGCTCTGTGGGGTCAGATACATGCCGGCTTCGGTTTCAGTCCCTGTAGAGCGGAGCGTCGGCCATTTTGGAGAGACTGATGCGCTTCTTTACACCGACTGACGGCCCAGGGACGAGCTGTCAGCGCAGAGAGGCATTCTGGGTAAAACATGGCTGACTTATGGTTCTGGGACCTGACCCTCCCCCCAAGCAGAAAATGTGTGAGGCCGTGGGTTAATGTGGAACAGAGGGTGGGAGGAAGAAGAGAGAGGTCAGAGGAAGAGAGGTAGGGAGAAAGAGGGCAGGAGAGAAGAGAGAGGAGGTTAAGAGGGAGAGGCTGGGAGGTAAAGGTGGAAAGAGGAGTTGCAGAGAGGGAGAGAAAGAGAGGGACAAGGGGCAGGGAGGAGAGAGAGGTTAGAGAGCAAGAAAGAAGGGGAGAGGGAAGTTAGTTAGAGTTAAGTTAGAAAAAAGAGAGATATTGAGAGAAAGAGGACTGAAGAGAAGACAGTGGCAAGGAAGGGAGAAAGGGGAGGGAGAGGAGAGAGAAAAGGGAAAGGGAGGAGAGACAGAGGTTAATGTGGAACAGAAGAAGAGAGAAGAAAACAAGAGAGAGGGGAAGAGAGAGAGAGAAGAGAGGAGGTAAAATAGGAGACAAGGAGGGAAGAAAGAGGGGGTAGAGAGAGGAGAGAAAGAAAGGGGTAAGGGAGAAGAGAGAGAGAGGTGGAAGAGAGGGAAGGTAAAGAGGGAAAGAGGGGAAAGAAAAGGAGGAAAGGGAGAAGAGATGAGGGAGAGAAAGATAGGGGCACGGGGGACAAGTGAGGAGGCGAAGAGAGGGGAGATAAAAATGGGGAGAGAGAAAAGATAGGGAGGTGGAGAGGGGGGAAAGAAAAAAGAGAGGGAAAAGAGGAAGCAGAGGGAAAAGAGAGAATGATCCTGGTCTAGTTCTGGTTTAGTCCTAGTCGGGTCCTGGTTTGATTCCGGTTTGCTCCTGGTTAAACCTACATTGGTGAATATCTAAATGTAAGGTCTGTGCAAACTGAATACAAACATCTGGCTCTGGTCTGTGGGGTGTTTAAGGGCAGCTTTTCTGTGGGATTTCTCAGTTTGGGGGGTACTTGTCCACACCGCCTTGAGAACGCCCAATCTCGTCTGAAAGTCTGAAGCTAAGCAGAGCCGGATCTGGTTAGTACTTAGATGGGAGACCACTGTGTAGACCAGTTATTACAGTGGGGCAACAGTGGCTTTATGCACACTGTTGCTGTGTCCTTAAGCAAGACACTTCACCCACCTTGTATGAGTGTGGTGTTATTATTATTAGTTTACCACTCCTAAAAGTGTTGAATGAATGAATAATGGCCCACTGTAACTTGTTCTGTCTGTTTTAAGTAAAGCAGTTGACCAGATGTTATGTTAAAACCATATGTGCTTGTTTGAGACTTCACAAAAATAATTAACAAAAAAAAGTGGCGACCTTGAGTTTCCCGAAAGGCGCCTTTTGCTGGTTTTAAGATGACATCACAACATTCTGTAAACCCATATTATTACATACAGAGGAGTACAGCTTAAATGAAGATTGTTTCAATGTACAGGTTTCGTTTTTATGTCCAAATTATTTTTTTTTCTTCTACTATCCAGACCCTGCTGCATCTCCATCCTTAACACCATCCGTGGCCAATCATCCATTATCATTTTTACACAAAGCAGGTGACAGTAGCTCAGTTGGTAGAGTGTTTGTCCTCAGATCCGCAGGCTGGTGATTCGAATCCCACTCTCGACCTAAAAACATCATTAGTACAGTAGGTCAGATCCACTGACCCACAGGTTGGCGGCGCAATTCCAGCTCCCACAAATGCTTACTGTTATTGTGTCTTTGAGCACTTAACCCACCTCACCCCCTGTGTCTGCTTAGACTGGTGTGTGAATGGGTGAGTGGTTCCTAGATGTAAAGTGCTTGTGCCTTGAAGGTGGAAAAGTGCTATATAAAAGTGTTTTACCAAATTTTGGTTTAGTCCTCGTCTGATCCTGGTTTAGTCAGGGTTAAGTCTTAGTCTGCTCCTTTTGTTGTTATGTGAACCTGGGGTACCTGTAGTCCTTCTCTAGTCCCGGTTTAGTCCTGGTCTGGTCCCAGTTAAGTTCTCCTCTATCCTGGTTTAGTTCTGGTCAGGCCCAGGTCTGGTCCTCGTGATCTGATCCTGGTTTAGTCCTGGTTTAGTCCTAGTTTAGTCCAGGTCTGGTCCTGGTTTAATTCCAGTTTGGTCCTGTTTTGTTGTAATGTAGGCCTGGTTTAGTCCTCCTCTAGTTTAGTTTAGTTTAGTTCTTGTTTTAGTCCGTGTTCTTACGTGATGTGTGGAGGTGTAAATACAGCCCTAGTCATGTTATTGGCATAGACAGTTTATTTTTGTATTTACCTGTAAACCTTGAATGACTTTGGCGGTTACAGTATGAGTCGACTGTTTTGTAGGATCTCATTTGCCTTTTCTATTTCATATGGAAATACATATGGGAAAAGTCATATGAAAAAAGCTTGTTGTCAGCACAATGACAAATGAAAAACACACTTTTTAGACAATAGAATATTCAACACTGAATAATCGTATCTGCAATCTTTATTATTACCATGTGCTCATGTACTGGAACCAAAATAAGTATGTGATTATACTAAGATATACTGTTTTCAATTTTTTTTAAAAAATACATTGAAGTGTCATCTTGGGACCTTAAGCCTAGTGTTTCACAACCTTCACTTTGAGAACCACTGATATAGATCGAGACCAAAACTATTCACAAATGCTCCAAGATTGCCTAATTGTGTGCTTTCATTCAGCTTTCAAATGAGTATATAGTGTCTAGTGTATCAGATTTTTTAAATATTTTGATAACTTTTTGACACCCATCTCAGAGTATGATATTAACGCCACATTCTAGACTCTGACTAACATACAAAATTTAACATAGAAAATCTACAGACATACAAACAAAATTTCTTAATATTTTCTCATACACAGAATTGAAAACCATCCAATTGTAAGTTGTAAACTTGTAAATAGACTGGTCATGTAATATTTAAAAAGACTAATCTTTTGCCTTTTGTCCTCTCTTCCATGTTGGTGCTGCTTCCTCCTTCCTCCTCTTCGGTTCTAAAGGTATGTCCCTCACTCCATCTCATCTCATACATCTCGTGTGGTTTAGACCTGTATTCTCACACATGTACTGTTACTGCACCGGAGCAAAGCATCTTGGTCTTTGTAGCCCTCTTTACTGTTTAAAGGCACTGTTATATGTTCAGAGGTTTAGACAAAGAGGAGCTGAAGCGCAATTTCTCCGAACACGAGAAAAAATGGCTTTTGGCTTAGATGCAAAAGGAGGATAGGAACAAATTCCACGTGGTTCCTTTCACAGAAAATGCATAGTTGAGATTTTGTGTTTTAAAATGTGGTTTGTCTGGGTCTCTTAAGAGCTGCTGTATTGGTTGTTTGGTTCAGGCCCAAAGTCATGGAGAGATAGGGTGTAATTTGCAGTAGGAATTTTGATCAATTGTTATTTTTATTTATTTATTTTTTAAACTACCGTATTTTTCGGGCTACACAGTCCACTGCCTTACAAGGCGCTAAATCAATGAATGGGTCTATTTTCATACATAAGGTGCACCGGATTATAAAGCGCACAGAACACTGAGGGTGACGCTCGCTTAGTCCACCTCTTTATACAGTCCATGGGCGCATTACGCGAAACAAAACAGTTTAACAACCATTAGCCTGGGAACCAAGAACTACAATGAAAGACGACTTCTCGTTCCCTGTGGTGTGTATAGATCCCGTACTGGCCCCTGTTTTCTTGACACTATGGTTCAGGGGGATGTCAAAGGTGAGGGGAACCTCGTCTATGTTGGTGATGTGTTCTGGCTGGATCTCTTTTCATTGATCTTCTTCTTACCGTTTTGGTGTCCATACACACATATTACTCCATGAGGTTCTTGACTACGGTAGCTGTAATGCTCCGACAATCCATCAAGCAGTGCAGCTTCGTAGGTTATACGTAATACATAAGGCACACTGGATTATACAGCGCACTGTCAATTTCTGAGAAAATTAAAGGATTTTATAGTCTTATACCCGGAAAAATACGGGCTATAAGGAGCAATGAAAAAATTATTTTTAAGTTTTGGTCATGATTTAGCAATTTGTATTTATTTATTTTTTTAGTTTTAGTTTATATTAATAAATGTAATGGAACATGTATATGTCCTCAGTTTGGGTTTTTTAAAGAAATACATTGAATATAATGATTTCAAATTAAATATTTAGATGTATGAAAATGTATGTAGTTAAAAAAAAAAAAAAAAAATCTTACATTAAAATTTTAAGTCACCACATTAATTTATTTAACGTGTTTTATTCATTTGATGCATTCTTATCAGCAAAATGAAAGAAAACAACCACCAAATATTTGCCTTTACTAAATGAATACTGAATACTGTCTCAACACCATAAACTTTTACCGTGTGCTTTGCCCAGGAACAGTAGATTGGGATTTGAACTGCCAACCCCTCCCTAACCTGCACCACTTTTGAACCATAACACGCAAATCCAAAACCATGTCATATTTTCCCATAAGCAGATAAACCTGTGTTTTGCCTTGGCTTGGGGTCAGCGCAGGGTCAGCGTGGGGTCGACGGGCGGTTAGTGGATGTGGGTCACTTCTCCCTGAGTTTAGCCCGTCAGGGTCGTTGCTCCCGATTGGCTGTTTGGTGTTATTTAACGTGTTTGTCTGTGTGCGACTGGTCTCTCTCTCGCAAATGGGACTTTCTTGAATCCAACATAAACAGCATCGCCGAGGGGCCTGTAATCCGGCATGTGAAGGGCCGATAACGAGTCAGGGGCCACAGGGAGGGGCCAATCAGAGAGCAGGGGCCAATCAAAGCGCAGGGGCAGAGGGGTGAGTGTGAGCTAGTTACAAGGTTGTTTGGTAGAATTTTAAGGCAGAGTTCTTTCTGGTTGTTTCCTGTTGTCGGTGGCACAGTGGTTAGTTGCTCCTGCCTTACATCAAGAGGGTCTCCTGGTTCGATTCCTCACAGCCATGTTTCAAATAGAGCTTCTAGTCTGGGCAGTGCCTGGAGGACTAAAGAGAGGGGGGAGGAAGGGCGGGGTCTGGACACATACTACCAGTCAAAAGTTTGGACACACATTTTCATTTATGTTTCTTCTTTCTTTGCATGACCATTTAGATTATAAATTCTCAGTGATGGCATCAAAACTATGAATGACACATATGGAATGAAGCAAACAAAAACTCGTGTTTCAGATTTAAGATAGTTAAAAATAGCTACCCTTTTCTTTGATCACTGCTTTGGACAGTTAACATTCCTTGACCCAGACGGGGCTCACCTCGAAATGAAAACCCCATTTCAGGAGGCTTTATTATAAAGATCAATGAGAGAAGGCCAATAGTTTGTACTGCTGTCGACAAAGCAAAGGGTGGCTCCTTTGAGGTATTTTAATCTAAAATATAAAAATAATTATATTTAGTTGAAATATTTCACTTTTTTTTCCTTTGCTAGATAATTCCATATATCTTGCTTCATATATTTGATGTCTTCTGTTTATAAAATTTAGAAAGCAGTAGAAAAAAAAAAAAGAAAAAAAAAATAGAAGGTGTGTCCAAACATTTGACTGGTAGTGTATGAGGAGCAACCATGTGTTTGTAATCAGAAACACCTGGCTAATCAGGGCAGTGCTGTGTGATGCCACCTAGTACTTGGAATTGCAGTGGCCATTGAAGCCAGCACACACTAGTACCTAGTTTGCACTAAAATTGCCAAAAACAACCAAGAACAATAGACAATGCTATTAAACACCATATACAGAGTTTAGTTCCTCTTTAAGTTTTTAGAGTTTTAAACTGTCCTTAAGTTTTCCACTCACAATCATAAATATCAGAGATATATATTTAATATTTTAATGCATAGGGTTGGATTTCCCTTTAATATGGAGTTAGGTTATTAGTAAAAAAAAAAAAAAAAACAGATTGAAATGTTGTAAATTTGCATATTTTTACTCAGTTTTAATGCTTTTACCCCTCTTGTACTCATAAATTTTCCTTATTTCTTCTAAGTTTGCACATTTCAATATATATATATATATATATATATATATATATATATATATATATATATATATATATATATATATATATATATATATATATATATATATATATATATATATATATATATATATATATATATATATTTTTTTTTTTTTTTTATTTTTTTTTTTTTTCCTTTGACCCACTGTAGCCCTCTAATACAACTCAATAATGGAATACCCATGTTGTTTGGATGTGAAGCTTTCCACATGCTCAGTCCGTCTCTCCTGCACGTGCTCACTCCTCTCTCCTAAGTGACCTTTGACCTCAGCGGGTGGGTTTGTTTATTTCTTTTCTCAGCAGTATATTTAGCGTTTGTGGACCCTGTCGTCTCTTGTGGGCTCCAGATCTGTGTATTTAGTCTGGACCAAAGGAAAATATTTGGATATCTGCATTTTTACACTCTGCAGGGTGAAGTTTGTCAGGCTAATATCCGGTAGCCCATAACTGAGCTAAACACAAGGCAATAAAACCAATTAATAGCAGATATGGGGTAAACATGTTCAAATCAAATACAGCTTTTACTGATAGGGATTGTAATGCCGATTTTTTCTTAATTACAGAAACATTGGATATGACAGCCAAGTAGTTTATTTTACAATTTGGTGTTTTGGTTCTCAGACAGTTATCCAATCATTAATCAGGATTAGTAAAGCCTCTGGAGGTGTCTGAGCTTTCACATAAGACATGGCCTGCCCATATACTGAGAATGAGAAAAACTTGTATTTGTCCTGTATCTGCAGGTTAAGGTTCTGGCAACCCAGGTTCTTTTTTTTTAACAGTAAGAGCTTAGGCTACATACCCAACCTATTGAGTTTATACACATATTCAATTCGTATATATTATTTAACATTAACATTATTGTCCTATTCATGTAAAAAATAAAAATAAATAAATAAATAAATAAAAATAAATAAATAAATACATAAAATCAATAACTAAACAAAACATGTAATAAGTTTTTTAATTCTCAAAATTTATATTTTTCACATATTTTCCATCACTGTATCTGACGTAAAGACTATAAGACAAAAAAGCTTCAGTATTGCAAGGATTCGGATAATGGGGCCTTGGTGGTTCTTAACCCTTTAAGGACTGAGCACACTATAGAGCAGTACAGCTCACCTAGACTTTTATTCTTTTTGTATCCATGAAAATCATATTAAAGGAAGTATCAGAATATACTGCATTTTGTCACACAATTACCTCTATTTTACATATCCATTTGTATTTTTTATTTGACTCATTGAATAAGCGACTGGGAAAATCTCCGCGGCTCCTGCACTCTCATTCGTCATCTTCGAGGGACAACAGAGGCAGAGTACCGTAATGACGGTAAAATATCTAAGAGCCTTGTGCCTCTGCTTTGAGATGCCGTTTGAATTTACATCAGAGCACAATTGGTTGCGGAGTTACGGTAATAAAAAGTCCGCAGCCGACGCTAAAAGGCTACAGGAACTGTATGCAGCCTGTGCCCTTACAGTTTAAAAACAATCACATCTGACCTGGGTTGCCAGTGTCTTAACCTGCATAGACAGGACACATACAAGTTTTTCTAATTCTCAGTATATGGACAGGTAGTGACGAGTCAGGTCAGAGGCCTTTTAGGTTTAAGCTGGATTTAGTTGTTGGGACTGTTCGTAGTTTCCTTACATATTGCAACTTTCAGAAGCCAAAGCGGAGTTTTACTATCTCACTCCTGCCAACAGCAACTAGAAACCTAAGGGCGCACTTCCTGGTTCATCACTGCAGCAAGACACATTTTATTACACCAGAAAATCGGGTACTGCCGGTGTTGCTCGTAGTTCATGTGCAAAAGTTAGAGCAGAGCTTTCTCACAGCATTAGCCTCATACGAGGAACACCGTACCCACAATGCAGTTAGTTTTACTTGTGACTTGTATGCAGTGACCCTTCGGTAGCCCTGAGGGGTGGTCAGATTTCTCTCAGACGTCGTGTAAATCCATGGACATGGTCACACGTGTAAGGTTATCCACACGGACCTGAAAACTCTGAGGTAATCCTGGTTCAGACAGAGGCCAGAGACACAGCTGCTGCTCCTGAGGTTCAACACCATTTTATACACACGTTTACACAATATAGAGATTATATGAACATTTAGCTACTACAGCTCACTCTGGTATTTAATACAGAGGGTTAGGCTGCTGTCTTTGTATTCTCTCAGTGGACTAGTTTATGTTGGTCTGGGAGTAAAAATTTTTATACTTAACCGTCACGTGAAAAAGTAGAAGTTAAGATGAGACAGGCATAACTTATTAACTCTTAAACCACTCTCTCTGATCTGAATGGTCACTACCTGCAGTCAAATATTAATCAGTACAAGCGCAGCCTCTGCAGCTCAGTCAGAGAATTCTGGAGTTTTGTTTTTGGTTTTTGATGCAGGTCAGTCAGTGCAGATTAGGGTTGTCAAAAGTATCAAAAAGCTAATACTAATCAATACTAAAACTAGTATTAAATCTAGCTAGAATGATCTTGAGTTGTATCAGAATAAGTATAAGACACAGGCTGGTATACACACATGGATCACTTTGAAACCTACAATGTGTTTTATTATCATCATGGTGTTGGAATCGGTATTGAGTATCAAGTCTATTCCTTAGTATCGAAATCAAGTGTGACATTTTAGTGACGTGACAACATGAATGTTTGGGCAGTCAGAGGCATACAGGTCCTATGGCTTTTCACTGTCTTTAATCTAAGAAAAGAAAATTCAAAATTACTTAAAATAAATAAACAGATTTAGTAGTGATATTTGGGCTGTTACATTTCCTTTGGAGTTCACATTTCACATTTACATTAACAACCAGAACCAATATGGTGGCAGGTCACAAATGAGAATGAGAAAACGTATTTGCACATCCCACACAAAATGAGTTATCTGCTTCCATACTGTTTTATGTGTGCCATTGATACCACTTATGAAGTTCCCAAACAAAATAATTTTATTTTCCACTCCCGATGTCGTGAAACTAGGGTATATTGAACTGAAACCGTGAATGATACATAGACACGGTCATGCAATACAACTGTTTCAGCATCTGCATTCATCAAGGTCCTCACATCTGTACACAAAACTACGCGAACAAGTTGATCAAGCCCATGCATGCTCCGGTGTATGGACAAATATACACACAAAATCTACCCTTCTCAGCACAGCATGAGTAAATGTGGGGAAAACCACATTTACTGAACGAGTCAACAAAATGAGGTGAGAGTATATGGCCTTAGACTGTCTCGCTTGCATTGATTGGTCACAGTGCTCAGGGGGGGCGGGCCTTAGACAGTTTGGGGCTCATCAATTGGTCACGGTGGAGTCCGGGACAAAGACTGACGCCCGCAGCAGATGTCCCCTGAACTAAACTCACTGTAAGAGGAGACATGTCTGACAGTGGACTTACACCATGACCCAACACGTCACCGTAAAAAAGGAATATGTTTGGGGAAAAAAAGTGCCGTAGTAGTTTATAATCTTGTAAATTCACATTAAATACAGAACTCAGAGTCTGTGAGAGCAGAGAGAGCGCGACCTTTGACCCTGTGTCACTGGAGCTTCCCAAAATGGAGGAGCGTGTAATTCCTGTTTACTTAACCTCAGCAGTCACTCAGCTCAGCCAGACCACAGCCTGCACTCCACCTGTTAACACGGACATTTTCACTTTCATATTAAACATATTAAACACCAGTGATTTGAACAATTACCTAATTTAATAGACTTGGATGATTAGTATTTAAGTACCCAAATAATAAAGAGTGCATTTATGTGGATGTTTTATTGCTAAAATATAACTCTGATAAACATTTCCATAAGTGTGAATGCTGCTCCATGAACCTAACGTGATCATTTGGCCTGATGGTGGGCACATATACTAGTCTCCCCAGAAATGTATTTGAAATCTTTCACATTAGGGCTTTAACTTATCTGTCTCCATGGAGAAGAGCTGTCGACATTTCCACCACCAGAAATTGTACACACTGAGGCACCGTCTTAAAGTCTTTGAAAGCAAATTGGTTGCTGGATATGCTCAGCAGTGGATTCATGTAATTGGTTTTGGAGCCTTTACAAAACAATAATCTAATAGATTCAAGTGTTTTCAATGATGAAATAATATGATTGTATTATTGTAGATGTGCACCCATCCTTCAGTGTATCTGGTTGAACCTGTCAGGAGCAGTGGACCAGATCTGATCCAGGACTGCACTCAGGAGTACCTAGCTGGGTGGAGGTACTTGATGCTGTTATGTTGCTGGACACAGGTAGAACATGCAGACTCCACACAGAGCTGTGGGACTCAACCTCCTGCTCCTCAGAAGTGTGCTGTGTCTCATTAGCCACCACACGACAGGTCTGACTTCAGCTGACACAAAGCAAATGGAACGGAACAATACAAACTTTCCTACTCTGTCTCACTTTGTGTGTCAGATAAAATAATGATTTACAGCCCTAGTATGTTGAAGAGTACTTTTCAAGCTTATTCTATAACTGCTACTTGGAACTTTCAACTACTATGACTAGGTCTACTGATATTTCTTCTTATATAAGATGAGAGAATCTTTATGCTGGTTTGACCAAAGGACAAAACCCTGAGCCATAAACAAAATGATGTGGTCTACTCCATTCAGTGTAGTGAAGAGTGCAGTGGAGCAGTGCAGGACCCTAAACAGCTCATAAGAGAATGTACCAACAGCAGTGTGAGAGCTCCTCAACATCTGCTGTACCTCATCTCCACATCTAACCACTTCCTTTGAAGATAGTGAGGTACAGATCTTACCCCAAACAAAGAAGTGGTTTGAGAGGGGAGTTAAAGAGGCTATTTTTTTTTTAGCAAAGACTTTTTTGAATAGGAAAGACATATTTGAAAAGGATAGGGGGGCTTAGACATCATTTATCTATTTATAACTCTATCCTCAGACCTAAATCAAAATAAGGAAAACAATAGTGATAGCCAGTCTGCCAATAGGTGTGAGAGCACTCATTAGGGGCCTGAACAAATATGCAAAATATGACTCGGGCACAGTTCACACTTAATGTAGTTCAACAGAGATAGTCTACAAACAGAAACTGTAAACAATATGTGTGTTAGTTCAGTGTAATTAGCTCCTCCCTTCAGAGAGATATAAGCCACCACCAGTAATCTGACCAGAACTGAAGAAGCAGCTTGGATGAGCAGCAAAATGTCTTCACTGTAAAACTTTTGTCCAGTTGCCAGAAATTATTTTTCTTCTGCCATTACTAATAATACTTCTACTACTATTACTTTACTAGCTCTAGTACTCTCACCACTGGTCCCCTGTCAGCTCTTTTCATTGACAGTCACACAGGTGCATTGTGGGATAGGGCTATGCTCCACAGCATCTGACAGCTCTTAACGCTGCCGTTCCGATTGGACAAACCCACTTGTCAATCAAATCACATACCAGGCCCCGCCTCCTGGGACAGATATACTTCCTGTTATATGGCCACTTATGTTTTTTCATATAATCATAAAACACTATTGGAGATTATTGACTTTAGCTGATTTGTTGTTCTAAGCAACACATTTCTCCTGCACAATTAACTTTTTTCTTATTTGATTAGCTTAGTTGCATTATCATAGGATCCAGGTTGCGTTGATTCTACAACCCCTATAAGTTTTTATATTTTTCTGATTCAGACTTGGTTTGGTGGGATAGTACTTGTGGTCAGTTAAGTGGCAGTTTGTGGAAAAAAGTTGAGGAAAAACATCCAGGAAGTAGTGCTGAGTTTTAAAACAGAATCTCTCTACTTATGTCATCAACACGGAAAATTCCATCTAACATGCAGGAATAGTTTATGCACAAGGAAGAAATTTTTCTGACAATTTAAAGGGTAGACTTTTAAACTCTTAAATATAATTACATTAACTATGTATTTGTGAAATGCGTAGTCTGTCATATGAACTTTAAGAGCTAGAGGTCAGAATTCTACGTTGTTTAACTGTCAGATTGCAGATTTGCTGACCTGGTTTATGTTAATATCTCTGTAATTACTATTATTATTGTCCACACGAAACAAAAACTGGCACAAAGTTCAACATCTTCTTCACAACATTTTCAGAAAGCATTGCCATTATGCAACTCCAAAGACATGCCTGTTGTCAGTTAAAAGGACTTTAAGCTATAAATGTAATATGATAAGGCTCAGTGTTTGTGGATCAGAAGTTTGGATATTTAATTGAATCTCCTGTAGATTTATATAGGCCCCTGCATAAGTATGACATCATCAAATTCTAATGCATGAACACAACCTAATAATTTAACCTTATTTTATTTATACTGACAGAGAAGGCGCTGTACTTTGTGTCTTCAGCTTTGGCCATGAGCCGAGGCTGCAGTGCATTCTGGGAGATCGGTATAGTTGTGTTGCAATGGACATGTGGACAGGCTCAACTGTGCCAAAGTGTGAAATGACTGCTGAATGAGCTTATACATGTGTTCAATATGGGGTTTAAAACAGACCAACCAGCGCCCTCAAAGAACTCACCCAGCCATGATGGACAAAATATCATCATAATACATTGTAAAAAAAACTGTTACAGTTATAACCGGATTAAACTAGGTTTGAATAAGGACTAAACCAAGTCTAAACTGGGACTTTAGTGCTAAGCCTAAGCTAAGGACTAAAAGGACTAAACTAGGTCTAAACTAAGGGTGAGTGGAGGATTTGGAATGTGAGACACTACTGCTCTAACTTCTACTACTGCTACTGCTATTGCTACTACTGCTGCTGCTACTACTACTACTACTACTACTACTACTAGTAGTAGTAGTAATGCTACTACTTAAGAAGCACTAGGAAGTAAAATGGCAAGTACAAAGAACTAAAAGGTCATGTTCACTCTCCTAGTATTAAATCTGCACTACCAGCAATGAACATTTCTTTTGTATCCTTGGGCAAGATACTTCACCTTTTTGCCAATATGTATGTTTACAACAGTTTGTTATCATCCTCCTATATTTTCAGTTGGAAGTTACAAAAATAAAATGTTGACCCTATTAAAAATATATATACATTATGCAACTTTTTTTTCATTTAAATATTTTGTATAAAATGAAGGCATATATGTTTGAATCGACTTAAGTAACTAAATCTATATAACTGATTTAAATAAACATAAAAATGAGCAGAAATAGAGTAAGTAAGAGACTTAGATATACTATAAATAAGTAGGCTTATTATGGTCTCTACAGAGCTACTGAAGAACAAATACAACACAAAAAAGGTCAGATTCTGAAACTTTCCTTTCAGAATCCCAGACACAGCTGTCCGGATTATTCTGTTGTGAAAAAGTCAAGTCTTTGCATAATTTTTCACAATTTTTCCTCCCTCACTCAATTTTTCCTCCCTCTCGGCCCTGTCATCGATGATTGACAGGCGTTTAATGCCATCAGCGCAGGGTCTCCCAGGTCACATGACCCTCATTCAGGGGCGAGCAAAGGTCAGCTGACCCACAAGGGGGGCGTGGCCCGGGCTTCCCTCACAAAGACCCAAAGAGACCCCTGAGAGACCCCCGAGAGACCAGACCCCCGAGAGGTCTGGACCAGACCAGCCGGTCTCTCCTCCTTCCTGTTCAAATACAGAAGGATTTGTCCTGGAATTGGATCTGCAAAGATCTGCCTAAATGATAGGTATATAACTCTTTACCTTTTGACCTGCAGCACCTGCAGCCAATCATGAATCAGTGCTCAGCCTCTGCAGCCAGTGAATTCAAATACACGAGGCATCGTCCACAGGAATGAGGAAAACTTGTCTATGTCCTCTATCTGCAGGTTAAACTAGCAACCTGTTCTGTTGTGATTGCAGCTCCTTTTTTAAACTAGAAAGGCTCAAAAAAAAGAAAAGCTGACCTTAAACATATATTATATCACTTCTTTTTCCATTTAGATAGTGCTGAACTAGTCTCACGTTCATCTTCCAAATTCCTGTCATTATGCTCCTGGGACGTTCAGACTGTGACTAATAGTCATATGGCTTATATGAGGGTGTGGATATGGGCAGACTGGTCGAGGGGGTCCTTGGTGGTTTGTTTAGGGGGGTGCAGGGTTGTTAGGGGGGTCCTGGGGAGGTCCTAGGGGGGTCTTGGGTCAATGATCCCGGCTGAGCTCTCTGATTGACAGCAGAAAGGAGTTGCTCTTCAAAAGTGTCACAATGACAAAGACTTGAACAAACTCTGAATAAAGAGTGTTCTGAGAATAAAGGACTTTGAACACAAGGGTCAGGGCCAAAACTGGGAAATATCTGAAAAAAACAGATCCAAACCAGGACTGAACTTGAGATAAACCAGGACGAAAAACAGTATCATATTGTATTAAGATCCTCTTGTTGCCTGTTGTTTTGAAAATGCTATTAGCTGAAAATTAACGTTCAGGTTTTTTTTTTTTTGGTTTTTTTTTTTTTTGTTTTTTGTTGTTGTTGTTGTTGTTGCTTTTTTTACCAACCTTCCATTTGCCTGGAATGCAGCATTAAAGCACATTTTCAAGCACATTTTTTGACCAAATGTTTGAACTAAAAACCCACAGCAGACTTTGAATTACACTGTGGGCTAGAGGCCGTACATGTGCGTGCAGCCCAGGATAATCCAGGTCCACCTCCCTGTGAGAGTGAGTTTGGACAGAGTTCACGTCCTCTCTGTGTTTGTATTTGAGATGTTTCACTTTCACCAGTCCTCTCCGTGTAACTGTGTTTGAGATGTTTCAGTTACAGAGGTTTAAAAAGATGAAAAGATGATGACTCTGAGCTGTAGGAGACTGGAGATCGTCTGACAGGGAAAACAAGGCTGTGTCCACACTGTTCCTCGTATGGGGCACTATGGGGGGCTCTCCATTTTGTAGTGATGTCTAAGTTTCTAAGTAGTGAACCCAAAATTTCCCACAATGCATCTTAAAAAGTAGTGGACAGCTTCACTACACAGGTGAGTATAGACCCCAATGCATTGCAAGAGTTGGACATAATGGTGGGCAACAGGCTTTTAAAGAAACTGTATGTGGTCTGCGCTCTTACAGTGTTAAAGATACTATCACAACTGAAGCTGGGTTGCCAGAGCCTTAACCTGAAAAGAGAAAACATATACAAGTTTTTCTCATTTTCAGTATATTACAGGCCAAAGCTCAACAGATTTCAGCACTGAAACTGGCAACCCAAAAGTAACACTCATTGGATAATCATCCTGAGAACCAAAACAACAAATTATAACATAAAAAACTTGACCATTGTGTCATGGATTGTGGAATATAAAGGTGCAATACGTGGATTCTTGTGAACTTTAATCCATGTTATGACAGTGTTACCTCATCAAAAATATACCAGAGTTGGCTTTGTTTCATTCACACTTTTTTGTAACCCTTTATTCTTAGTCTGTCTACATCTCAATAGCTCAAAATGTTCTGTTCCATCTTGTGATGTAGTGGTAGTTTTTAGGTTTACAGCAACGTTTTACCTTTAGTTCAGTAAAGATTAGTCATTTCAGGACTGAAAGCATTCAGTTGATTCTAGTGAAGGTGTATGGAGTTTAAAAACACAGTGGAGCACTTATTGTATTACCACATGACATCACAAGGTGGAACAGGGTGTGAAGAAGCCTAAATATGCAGGGTCTGTGTGTTTAACATGGGCATAGATGACAAAGTAATGTAATACAGGCCCTTTAAAATTAAAATCTCACCGTTCCTTCAGCTAGACACAAAAGGACTTTTTAACACAAAAAAACTTCTACAATAAAATATCCTAATGTGTATATTTGGAGGAAGGTCTCATAAACAGTTGTCTTATTTGTGATTTGTTTTACCCTCCCATGTACTTTCCTCAGCCTCGGGTCAGGCCAGAGTCCAGGGAAAGTCCAGGATCTTGTCGGGTCTAGACCAGATTCCCTCGGACTCTGCAGTTGTTGAGTCCAGACCTCATCTCCGTGGAAACCTGAGACCGACCCGGGTCCAGTTTCAGGAACATGTGGTGCACTGATGCATCGTGGGGCATCAATCATACTGAGAGAGAGAGAGAGAGAGAGAGAGAAGGAGGAAGAGGGAGAGGAGAGCAAAAAGGCTGGTGGAGTAGGAGAGAGAGGAAAGAGAAGGGTGGAGGAGAGAAAGGAGAAAAGGAGAGAGGGGAGAGAAGATGAGCTGTGGAGGGGGTAGAGGGGGGAAAGGGGCAAGAAATGGAGTAGAGAGGGAAGGAAAAGAGAGAGAAAAGTAGAAATCTGGACCACAACTGAACATAAAACAAACATATTCAATATTTTGTGACAATGGAAAAATGGGGAAATTTCCAACTCAATAAAATATACACAATTTTTAAAACATAACAATAACAATTCTGTACTTGGTTAAATCTACTCTTGGAAACTGAAATGAAGACGGCTCACTCTGCATATACTATATCAAACAGTTTAAAGATCCTTAAAAGCACACAACTCTCACTCTGACAAGTTTTGAAGCCGATATTCTATTAATTCATCTCAAATAGGCCACTAACCAATTGTGTTTTAACTTTCTCTGAGGTGTTGGCTGCTAACACGTAACATATTTAGATCACCATGTTACCTTTTATTGTTAAGAAATTAATATAGTCGCTGAAAACAAGGCATTTAATAAGCTTCAAGTCACTTAAGTCACTCCCCCTTCAGAACGCTATCGCAACATAATCAACATGCATCCTGTTAATGAAACTACAGCACATCATCAGGTTTGTCAAGTTATTATGTAGTTTTGTGTGATGCTTTTGTATATTTATGGAGAACTGTCGCATGGGAGCATGGGCGTGAAGGAAGATTCAAATAGAGATCTCTAGATTACTCAAATATGCACGGATGACATCTAAAACTTGATCAGGCACGTTTTTGATGAGGAACATTATAACATGGTAGAAAGCTACAAATAATGTTCTGAAAATTCCAATCCTTAAATCACCCCGTACCGTTTTCTGCATGTCTCCTCCCTTCTCGCGTCTTACCCAGATGCCCCCTCTTGCTGCATATGCTGGGCCCCTCTGCTGTCCTTGTCCCCCCCCGTACCCCCCCTGTCCCCTGTCCTGTCCATCTGTGCTTGGAGACATTGATCCTGATGATATTACACGACTGTGGAATGTGTCAAGGCGAAACGTTAGACTCCAGATCACACCATCAAAACCACCTCCAGCGCTCCGAAGAAAACTGTCCAACGCTCAACTACTAATATGAATAATGCTGTTTAAAACATACCTGTTGTTGTAAAATTTGTCAAGGTAATTTTTATTTTTTTTTGTATTTCAAAACTGAATAAAAAGCAATTCACAAGGATCTAAATATGGCATTGAATTGGTCAATTTAGCATTTTTTTTATTGCTAAGAGAATATATACCTTGAAAAACTTAATAACTGAATAACCAGGCTCTGCCTCTCCACAGATTTAACCTATAACTTGTGCTCCATGAAAATAGCTTCAAGTCAAACTGTGGAACATTTTGGGCTTAGCAGTAACATCCAAATACAAGCAGGTGGGAGGATTCTTTAGAAAAGTTAGATATATGTTCCACAGCATGGTTTTAAACATATCCATCTTAACGGGAAACAAGGAAGAAGCACCGTGCCAAGTTACAGGTCTGATCTGTGGAGAGGCGAGGCCACTCACTGTAAGAATCCATGTTTTTTCCATTTGCTTTTTTTTGTAAGCTACAAAACCACCAATTGAATAAACACTACATGTATTTTTAGTTTAGTTTAATGCCATACCGTGGAACATTCCAGGCAAAGGAATAAATCCTACAAACCTGAGCGCCATATCCTCAGAACAACTGCCACTTTCAGACAACCTACAGGCACACGTGACCTTTGATCTTTACAGAGAGACGAGGAGAGACAGATTTACGACACAACATGAGGACCAGACGTAAACATGTCTACACCAAGAGAGGAGGTCTTCATCTGGACTGAGCCAGGACTGAAGCAGTACAAAAACAGAACTAAAACAGGACTAAGGCAGGACTGAACCAGGACTAAAGCAGGATGAAACCAACAAAACAGTCTTCAAAAATGCATATGTAATAAATACATTATGCGCTCCACCTGACTTCTATTGACTATTGGAATTTGGAAAAGAAGTTCAGAGGACATTTCTTACTAAATACATATACATTTTTTTGTAAATGAAATGTAAATGAGTATGGTGGTGGTTTGGCTACTTTGACAGTTCAATGCCTAATGAGCCTTGCAGTGGAGAAAAAACATGTGTAAACTTATGTGACATGAGATAAAGAGCTCTCTCACGTAACACCGTAATGATCTGCTCCTGCTTCTGTATAAAGAGTTATTATGGTCTTAAATTTTACTTTTTTGCATGCTCCTCTTGAGTTCCTTGGAGGTGCTCAACTGAGAGGAGATGAAACACATTCAGTGAGCGAGGGTCTGCGTCAAAGGTGATTCAGTGGCAGAAAATAACTGAAACATACATGGATGACATCTTAAACTTCATCAGGCAGTTTTTTTTTTGAAAAAAAAACTTTAAAAAAGGTTAAAAAATCAATTTTGCTTAATACTCCCTCTTTAACATTTTGGATTTTTGGGGGGATTTTTAGTGTTGATGACATAAGTAGAGGCATTTTGTTTTACAACTCGCTCCTTGCAATTTTGTACTTTTCTTCTCAACTTTTTTCCACAATCTGCCACTCCACTGATCTTAAACTTTGATACACAATTAAACAAACCAAGTCATAATTAAAAGAAACATGAAAAGTTGTCATATGCACTTTAAACCCTTTGCTATCCTTTGTTGTTGTAATCCGTCTAAGCTCCTCCTTGGGTCCGGGCAGGTCTCCGGTCTCAGGTGCGCAGGTGGGGGGAGGGCGGGTCTCTGGGTCTTTGTCTGGTCTTTGTTCAGGCCCTGGTCTAGTCCTGGTCGGGTTCTGCGTCCTGGGATCGGTTTGATCAGATAGTATTGTTGGGGCGGTGTAGTCCTTGTCGTTAGCGTGTTCAGACAGGAGTGCTTTGTGCTGGAGCTGTAGGGGGCAGATAGAGTTACACAGGGACTGGTGGGAAAGTCTGCTCCCAACACAACCATAGAATGTAATGACGGAAAAAGTAAAAGTACTAATAAGGCAGGGCTGTCAAAAGTATCAAAAGTCAATAATCAATTCTAAAACTAGCGTCAAAACTAGATACTCATTTGAGCAGGTATCAGTGCTAAAAAATCATTCACAGGACAAAAATGATCCTTTCCTGAATAGGTTTAAAATGATCTTGAGCTGTATCAGAACAAGTATAACATACATAGACTAGTGTACACCCATGGACCACTATGGAACCTACCTGGACCACTGAAGGATTCCACAGACATAAGACCACATGGTAATATAAAAAAGTACTATCTAATATTGAAAATCTCATTCTATGTCTAAAAAAAGAGCTGTTTTTTTATTATCATTGTGGTATTGAAATTGTTTTGAGTATCGAGTCTACTCCTTAGTACTGAATATCGCGCTTGTGACTACTACTACCAACTGTTACTTCACTATATTTGAGAGTAGGCCTGGGTTTATAACTTTTGTGAGTTCTACCTTAAACTAACTAACTCAGAATCCTCAAAAAATGTGCAAAATTCAAGATCTCTACAAATAATTATTCGTAATTGTAATGTAATAATTCTTTATATATATTTATCATTTTATTTTACTCATCTGTTTTTAATAGGCTGTGAAAACTCTGACGTTTCGTGACTGTTAGAAGGCCTCCGTGTCCGCCAACCTCTAAATCTGGTTGGTTAAAGCAAAGTTTTCGATTGGTTAAAGCAACAGTACTTTTTGATGCTTGAGTATATATTTTCTGTGTAATTCAGAAAGAAAGATTTTGAATAAATGTTCTATCTGTCTCCAGATAGACATGGTAAATGGTCACATTTTATATAGCGCTTTTCCACCTTCAAGGCAGTGCTTAACATCAAGGAACCACTCCCCCATTCACACCAGTGTACACAGACACTAGGGGCAAGGTGGATTAAGTGTCTTGCACAAGGACACAATAACAGTATTAATCTGTGGGAGCTGGAATTGCACTACCAACCTGTATCTGACCACTCAACCAATGATGTTTATGTCGGGAGAGGGATTCAAACTGCCAGCCTTCGAATGGACAAATGTTCTACCAACTGAGCTACTGTCACCCTCATGTTCAAATCAAATATAGCTTTTACTGTAGCAACTGTAATTCTGAGTAACAAAAACGTTGGACATGATGGACAGGTTGTTTATGTGTAATTTGATGGTTTGGTTCTCAAGGTGATCATCTAATCAGAAAGCAGAATGAACCTCACTTTAGTCTCCCATTTGTGTTGCCACTTTCAATACAGAAATCCAGTTGGTTTAAACTCTCTCTCATCTGAATCATCACTACCTAAACCTCAGCAGCCAATCATGAATCAGTGCTAGTGCAGCCTCTGCAGCTCAGTGAGGGAATTCTGGAGGTTCTGAGCTTGAACATGAGGCATGTCCATGTACAGAGGATGAGAAAAATGTGTACGTGTCTCTATCTGCAGGTTAAGACTCCCACTTGGCAACCCAGGGATAGTTGTGATTGTCGTTTTACATTTTACAGTAAAAGTTGTTTATAAATCACACGTTAAAAATATTTTTCCCAGATGAAATCCTAGGCCGCTGTTTTGTAAATTCACCCAGCATGCCCTTCACATCTCACCCCTTTCCATGGTATGTTCACTGTCCAGGTCAGACCACACGAGAGGCCCCTGTCTGATGAATGAACCTAGCATTACTCCAGATGCCCTCCCCTCCACAGTGCGCTCAGTGTCCTCGGCAGACCACCCCGCGCTGTCTTCAGAGAGTGGGGGAAACCTGAGCACCTGTCTGTCGAGGCTCTTTCATGTTACAGAAATGGAGGGACTGGACTAAACCTGGGACTAAAGATCTTTGCCCAAAGGAAAATATGAATATGCAAAGGGTCTGTGGATATAAAGAGCCATTTTGTTTTTGTTCTGAAATGGGGAAATACAAAATCACAAAAGACCTGTCCCCCCCACCCCAAAAAAGTCTCCCAAAGGAGTCTTTAAAAACATAAAAAACAGGACATTTTCACAACAGAGCAGAGCTTTGCCATCACTGTGAAGGTAACAATGACGACAGTGTACTTCCTGATTCTCGGACAATAAAAAACTTTATTAAAAAAACTTTTAAACTGAAATATAAAAACATAACTTAAACCATTAGAACTGAGTTGAATGAATGCAAGCTGAATATGTTTAAAGCCATACTGTGGAACATTATAAGAAAAGCAGTGACCTTTCATTGGACAAGCTGCTCCACAGTGCAGTGCAAATCCAAACCTGAATAAAGTCATATTAGGCTGAATAAAAAATTTAAAGGGGCTGTACCTGATTTTTACTTTCTTAAAAATTTGAAAAACACAAATAGTTCATCTTAAATGATTTGCAGCGGTCCAAAGTTATCCCTCACTTACCTTATGCATCCTCAACATTCTCACCTCAGCGTTCTCATCACTGTGATGAGTTTAGAAGCACTTTTCAAAACTTTCAGAGACAAGAACAGTTTTGTCATCACAGTAATACTTTCAGCAAGCTAACATAACGCTAACTGATTCTCAGATGGTAAAACAGTTACAATTATAGTTAGATGCAGACAGCAAACAGCGGTACCATTTTTCTGTACTGGGGCAGAAAGAAATCAGGTACTGCCACTTTAAGATTAGAGGTACAGAGACAGAAAAAATATAAGAAAGAACTGGGGTGTAAAATACAAAGTAAACTTTTTGAATTAAAGAGGTGTTACACTTCTATGGGGGATTAACTGCTGACTCATAACATATTTAGATGCCATTTATTGTTTTGAAAATGCTATATTCACTGAAAACAACATATTAACATGTTTTATAAGTTTCACTTTTGTTTTTGACACTCAGAGCCTCTTCTCACTTTGCTCTTCGTGCTAAGTCACTCCTTTTTCAGAGCGCCATCACCATGCATCCTGCAAATGAAATTACTGTGCATCACATCAGGCTTTTGAAGTTAGTGTATTATTTTGCGTCCTGCTTTATTATATTTCTGAAAAATGGCTGTGTAGGAGCTCGGGTGGCGCAGGCTGTGGGCAGAGCATTGGCTGGAATCACACAGCAAACCGTAAGGGTTTGAATAGGGCACTATTACTTCACCATGCATGGATGACATTTGAAACCTCTTCAGGCTTGTTTTTGATGAGGGAACAATGTTATAACATGGTAGAAAGCTGCAAAAAGTTGATTTTGCATAGTACTTTCTCTTAAATAAAAATAATAATAATAATAAATTTAAACATTTTTGATAATTCAATTTCTTCAACATTTCGTGCCGATGCTCCTTCTGCATCGGTACATTGTGTACATTGTGATCCACATCCTTACATTGCCTCCTGCTATACTTCATGTAGATCACATTAAGTTCCTAAATGTCTAAAATGGATCCTAAATGTCTAAAATGGCCGCTAACCCTGATTTAACGTTCTCCACATCTGCTGTGTGTGAGTCCGGCCCAGTCTAATGCAGCTCTAATGCTGAGTAATGATGATAAAGGTTTGTCTGCCGGTGACGCTGTGTTCTCTCACCCGCGCGGGGGACAGCGAACGCTCCATTATCCCGATGAGGAGTGGCCCTGAATGCAGCACTGTAACCGTGTTAGCGAGCACTCAGCTAAACGTGTTAAGAGACGAGAGGCCGGATCGGGTTCAGGGGGAGGGCGCACAGGTGTCAGCAGATTCCCCACGCGCTCATATTTTAAAACTTTGATTTGGTTATTGGGGTTTAAAGGACACATGCAATGCTAAATGGACTTTTTGGAGCTTTTAACCATGTTGTAATGTTTCCTTTGATGAGGGAGCAGAAAGTTATTGATTAAAGAGGGGGTATGTTACGTCTATGGGGTATTAACTCCTAACCCATAACATTTTTAGATCACCATGTTACCTTTTATTGTTTTGAAAATGTTATATTTGCCAAAACAACGTATTAACATGTTTTATAAGTTTTACGGTTAGTTGTGAGACTCAGCCCACAATTCTACATCACCCACACAATAATTTTCCTTAAATATGTGAAAGAAAACTATAGACCACAGCTTCACAAACCTGATGTAATGGGCAGTAGTTTCACTCCCACTGAAGTGTTGTGATAGCGCTCTGAAGGGGGAGGGACTCAAAAACAAAAGTGACTTATAAAACATGTTAATACTTTGTTTTCGGAGAATATTACACTTTCAAAACAATAAAAGGTAACATGGTGATCTAAATATGTTATATGGTCTCAATTAACAGCCCAGAGAAGTGTAATGAATGAGTGACAGAGGCTTATAGGCGGAGCATTGTACAGAATTTTCCAGCTAACCATAAGAAAGGTTCAAATAGTAGATAGAGAGATTACTAAATTACTCAAACATGCATGGATGACATCTACAATCTCTTCCGGCATCTTTTTGATGAGGGAACAGCCTTATAACATGGTAGAAAGCTCCAAAAAGTAGATTTTGCATAATACCCCCTCTTTAAAACTGTTTTTCTTTCTCTGAGCCTCATTTCGATGTTGTATTTAGAGTGATGCATGTTTGAGACATTTTTATTTTCCTGCATTCAAAATGTCATTGCTCTGAAATTTCCCATTTTTCCCCACCTGCTCCGTACTTACTTTGTTCTTTTTTTTTTATATTAGTGATTCATGTTGGATTCAGTAGCATCAAATATAGCAGTTTTAGCACAAATGAAAACAAACAAAAAAAAAAAAAAAAGACATCGGTGCTAATGCTCTACCACAATGTCTCTCAAACATTTCACACCAAGTATCACCAAAGAAAAGATTTGTCTTTACGAGTCTATCTAAATCAAGCATTTAACAGGACTATTCTAAGAAATGATCCAAAGGAAGACAAAAAGTGGATTAAATGAACTCTAAATGAGGCAAACCCCCAAACTGCAGCGCTGTTCAAGTCCCACCTGATGGAGCTTCAATGTTCTAATGCAGACAATGGGCAAACTATGGCCCGGGGGCCACATACGGCCCTTTGGGTTTATTAATTCGACCCGCTGAACGTGAACAAATTATACTAAAATAATTAAGGGTAAACCTTGTTCAATTTACCTCTTCAACAAGTTGTTGATCTTTTGGCACTTGATAAAACCGAATGTTTTTCTGCAGTGTTTATTTAACTCACTTTAAATAAATTAATTATTCATTTAATTAATGCATTTGGAAAACAGTTTGTACAACGAGCCTTGCATATTCATATATATATATCTATATCTATCTATCTATCTATCTATCTATCTATCTATATATATATATATATATATATATATATATATATATATATATATATATATATATATATATATATATATATATATATATATATATAGATAGATAGATAGATAGATAGATAGATAGATAGATAGATATATTCAATTCAGTTCAATTTATTTTTGTAAAGCCCAAAATCACAACAGCAGTGGCCTCTTAGGGCTGATATATATACATATATATATCCGGGCCCGGCCCCTCTGTCAAATTTTAAAACCTAATGTGGCCCAAGTGTCACACAGTTTGAAAAAACACTGCTCTACCATACTAATGTGTACTAAAAATATACAAAAATATCTTGTTTTTTTTTGTGTCTTTTTTTCTTTGAATAATGGTGTGTCCAAATGACACACAAACACAAAACCATACACTACCAGTCAAATGTTTGGACACACTTGAGAGAGAGAGAGAAATATGTAGCAAAGAAAAGAAAAAGTAAAACTAAATATAATTTTTTATGTATTTTAGATTCATGGTCAGGGTCAACGAATGTGAGGAATAACTTTGGACCTCTACAAACTATTTAAAATTAACTAGTTTTGTTTTTCATGATTTTTTAAGACATTAAAAATCAGGTATAGCGCCTGGTAAATTAGTGAAGTTTTATGCTGTGAAAAACAAAAACAAAAAAAACAAAAAAAAACTGCAGGTGCTTTGACGAGGAAACTACAAGGAAAAGTCAGCTTGGAAAATACAGACGCTTTAAAACGTCTCATCAAACCATCCCAGCAGCTTCCAAAATGCTATTGTCGCTAATTAGCTCGCACTTATCTCACATGCATGTTATTCTGCACCAACCCAAACCAATATTAACTTTGTCATTTTCACTTAGTTTTCTCATTTGTTGTGGGTAAACAATATTTTAATTTCATCACAGTAAATACTACCTTCTCCTGTAAGTAATTAAGCCGGAGGAAAGCGACCAATCACAGCGCAGGCAGGTCAGACTCGTTAGCACGCCAAAATAATCCCTCGTGATTGGCCAGGTCGTGGATAACCTCTTCTGATTGGTTGCTCTTCGTGGTCCGCTCATGAATATTCAAAACAGTTAACGAGGACTTTGCACTGATTAACGAATGGCACCAAATTAAGGCGCGTTAGGGAGAATTTCAATGTGGAAATGAAACAACGCAGTCTGAAACAGCTTTGTAGAGCAGTGCTGGAAGTAGTAGAAGTAATAGTTGCAGTAGTATAGTATTAGGGATATATAGATATATTTTATTGTGTATTTCATTTTAGATTTTTAATTTAGATTTTTATAGGTGCATAGTATTTTGCATTCTCCTCAAGAAGTCCATTTCCCACAACATTGACATATATCGGTGTAGTTAGGCTTGGTTTGGTCCTGGTTTAGCCCTGGTTTTGTATGGATTTATTCACGGTTTATTATGGGTTTAATTCTAGTTTAGTCCTGATTTACTGTGGGTTTTGTCCTGGTTTGGTCCTGTTATAGTATGGGTTTATTCCTGGTCTTGGTTTGGTCCTGGTTTGGTTCTGGTTTGGTCCTAGTTTGGTCCTGGTTTGGTCCTGGTTTGGTCCTGGTTTGGTCCTGGTTTAGTCTTGGTTTGGTCCTGGTTTTGTCCTGGTTTAGTCTTGGTTTGGTCCTGGTTTTATCCTGGTTTGGTCCTGGTTTGGTTCTGGTTTAGTCTTGGTTTGGTCCTGGTTTTATCCTGGTTTGGTCCTGGTTTGGTCCTGGTTTGGCCCTGATTTGGTCCTGGTTTGATCCTGGTTTGGTCCTGGTTTGGTTCTGGTTTAGTCCTAGTTTGGTCCTGGTTTGGTCCTGGTTTAGTCTTGGTTTGGTCCTGGTTTTATCCTGGTTTAGTCCTGGTTTAGTCCTGGTTTAGTCCTGGTTTAGTCCTGGTTTAGTCCTGGTGGTCACCTGTAGACTGTATTATGGACTGAATGAAACTATAAACCTCACCAAGTACCTGATTTTGTCTTAAAAACGTTAAAAAACAGAACTAGTTCATTTTAAACTGATTGCTGTGGTCCAAAGGTATTCCTCACTTGCATTCCGAACCTCCTAATTATTCACAGCGATGAGTTCATAAAGCACTTTTCTCAACTTTCAGAAATCAGAGCAGAATTTTGCTGTGACGATGAAGCCAACAACAACAAACATGCTAACAGGCTCTTCCCGTTTGTCGGACAATAAAACTATGTTTAAATAGCTGCAGACAATACACAACAGACATATTTTGAGCTCAAGAGCTGCTCATACAATATATCTGTACTGAGTCAGACTTTGCTCAAATACATGGGGAAAAATCAGGCACAGGCCCTTTGACAAACGGGACAAACTTTAGTGAAATGAGTAGTCTAGCCTGTCTTATGCACTAAACATCCAGGTGAAGTTGAAACTCTCTGTTCCTCTTTGACTCCCTGTGGTCTGATGTCAGAGGAGCGCTTGTTTCCCAGTGGTACTCCTGTGCGGGTGGGTACTCTCGTGGGTGTGTTTGTCAGCTAAAGAGCACCCTGAGGTCTCATTAGCAGAGCCTGTGGAGGTCTGAATCACCACGAGATTCAGAACTGTTACAACACAAGAAGAAACATAGTGCTGCAGAGATATATAATACAGATAGAATATGACTCAAGAAAAGATGAGTAACTGTAAAGTCATTGGACATTTATTTAGGGCTGCAATCATTCGATTATTAAAATAGTTGTCAACTATTTCAGTAATCATAATAATAATTGTTAACTGGTCTATACACGGGCTCCAAAACATGTCATGATCTGAGAGAAGAGGTTTATGACTCACACAGATTACACAGAAATATGTAAATGTCGTGTGTTTGATGAGAACACTCTGTAAATCTGTTCCACCAGGATGTCCTCAAGTGGCTTCGCTTCAGCTTTACTCTTTAGCTCTGTCTGGGTACAGTTTAGGACAAATCTCATATTCACGGGCCTTTTGTGATCCAAACAACTAATCGATTAATCAAAGGAGTAATAGTTAGATTAATCGTTTAGCAAAATAATTGTTAGGTGCAGCTAGGGATGGGACCATATAAAATTTAGACTAACAAATATCGTGGCCAAAAGAAATCGCGATTCACGATATTATCACAAAAATTATTAATTTGTTAACGTTCCGACGGCCCGGGCCTACTTTACAACTCTACAGGAATGTACATGTACTTCTGTGTCACCCACGCAAACAATCTACACATCAAATGAAAGTTACAGCTCCTCTTTTCGTAAATGCAAACAATTTTCACCTGCAATCACCACAGAGCTGACAGGAAAGACGTTTTTTACTGAAAAGTCAAAAATGCGGATTTGGACTTCACTCACCTTTGAGGCTCTGGTTCTGTCAAACATCAACATATTCCACAAAGTCGTCGGATTGGATGTTGTTCTCGATCGGTGAGCGTGGTTTATTCTGCTATTGACATGATTGTAGGTAAATATATATTGTGTGTGTGTCTGTAAAATGCTGTTTAGCTACTACACACAACACAATCTACATAGTTTATGTCACTTACGATGGATATTTTCAGCTCAAGTTTGTCAAACACTGCAGGATGTTTGTCTCGTGCATGTTGCTCGTGTTTTGCCCTCGGACCCGCAACTTTTTTTCGGCACCAGACTCTGCCACTAGAACAGACACAGACACAACAAGTGTCATTGGTGTGACAGAGCGCCCCCTTGTGAGCAAACACCAAAACTAGCATCTAAACGTTGTATTGAAACCAGAAACATAAGTCAGTGTGGCGCCGTAAAGACTATTATAATCGTTCGTGATTTTGGAAAAATGCCACGAACGATTTATCGCGGACCGTTTCTATCACGATTTACGATATTATTGTATATCGTCCCATCCCTAGGTGCAGCCTAACATGTATTATTAAAGAAGAACGTGGTTGTCAGTTTCTCAATGTATTCCTTTGATTTTTAGGGCAGCCAGTCCCTACATTCTGTTAGGATCTGCTTATTTGTATCATGTGTCTCTTAAATGTGGAGGACGTCCTCTCCAAAATTCTTGTATAATATTGGACAAAATCTATTACATCAGGGGTGTCCAAACTTTTCTCATTAAGGGCCACATATAAAAAGACAGACAAAGCTGAGGGCCGATTGAGGGCCACAGACTGGTCACCAATACAGTGAATACTTCAAATCTGCGTTGTTTACAAGTTAGACTGAACCACTAGACCTTTATTCATGCTACATCCTCAATGTGACACATTAAATATTTGATATAGGCTTGTTAAAGTAGATTTTCAGAAATGTACAGTAAAAAGTACTGTTTAAGGTAATATGGGCCAATTCACCTGGAAGCTTGAGGACCAAGAAAATCTGGTCTGAGTTCTGACAGTTTGGGCATGCCTGTATTACATCTTTTACCTGAGCTAAATAATAGTTTGGTGTTTCGACTGTGGATATTACAGATGTATGTACTGTTTGTTTGTCCTCTGTGTTCTGTGTGTCCCTCACACCCTTTTTAAAAAAATAAGCCACCATGTTTCTTTTTAAAACGGAGCATGTGTGATTGGTTAATCCATCTGTTAATCACACCCTCTGATATCAGGGAGACAGGATACGATTCCAAACAGCCTTGTCTTTCTAAAGTTTTGTCAAAGCACATGGTTTGGACTTTTGGTACATATTTAGTCACTTCCCAACACTGTCCATTTGTACCGTAGACTGCATATTCAAATGCTCATACAAATGGCCATAGCTAACCTGCTGGCTGCTACGTTCCAAATAGGAAGTGATCATGGGCACGCTTCTGGTTCCATCAATTCCAGCTTTTTGTTTCGCTATTTTCCTCATAAATCAACATATGAACATTAATAACAGACCAATCCGCTGCCTGCTTTCCCCGAGGTCACTCCCACCAGCGTTAGCAACAGGTTTGATTGACAGTGTTGCTAAGCTCTGCTGGTTTAGCAGGGAGCGGGCAGGAAGTTGCTATGATACTCCTGGAATTCCAAATATGGAATTCAGCTCTAAATTCGGCCCTATAACTAGCTAGCCTCGATGAGCCTCATTTGGCTGGAGCCGAACGCTATGGGTGACATCACAGCTCCTCAGTCCACTTCTTTATACAGTCCATACAGTAACTCTCCCTCGGACCACCCCCTCTGGTCTGTGATTGTGTTTAGATTGGCCCGGCGCTCGCAGCAGCACATGTGGAAGTGCTCCTTCACTCTGATGAATCCTGCTCTCACACGCACAGGCTCCTCTTACACTCATTTATTCTGTTCTGCATTTCAACTAAACTCATCAGGCTGTGATACTATGAGAGACTGGGGTTTGCAGTGGTCCAAAGTTATTCCTCACTTACCTTATGCTTTCAGAGCAGCCTAATTATTCACCATGATGAGTTTATAAGCGCTTTTCACAACTGAGAGATCAGAGCGGAGTTTTGCCATGATTCTAATAATAACAACAGCTAGCATCCTAACATCACATGTCCTGATTATCAGACAATAAGCGATTTATAATTAAATGCAGACTGTACACAGCTCACTTATTTTGACCTCAAGAGCTGCTTATACAATACAGCTGTACTGGGGCAAGGCACAGTTTGCTCAAATAAAAAATGGGCACAGCCCCAAGGTGGGTAGAGAAGCCAAAACTGTACTCAAGTTAGAGTAATGTTACTTCAAAATAGTATTACCCAAGTTAAGTACAAAGTAGTGATCCAAGACATTACACAAGTAAGAGAAAAAAAAAATATTTGGGAAAGTACTACTCAAGTAAGAGTAACCTAAAGAGTAACTGTGAGGACATAACATCTGATGCATAATTTGAAGTTAATGTAATGTGAAGGGCAAAACATGAAATAATGCACAACATTTGGTATTTTCAAAGGACAGACAAAATAAATCATATCTGAAGGAGTTTCAAGAAACACAAATGTTCAAATAATTTCATATTGTTACATAAAGCTCACGCCATCTGTGGACTTACTCACATTGAGAAGAGGAACCACAACTTTTACTCAAGTAAGAGTACTATTACTTCAATAAAAATATTATTCAAACAGGAGTAAAAGTTAGAAAAGATAGACAAGTACTGAAAAGTACAATTTCTTTAAAAAGTTATTCAAGTAAAAGTATCTGAGTAAATATAACTGACCACGCAGTACTAGTACATGGCCTTTAACTCATGATGAACAAATAGTTTATTAAGAATGATTCAGGCTTAGTCACTACATAATAACAAAGACTGGGGTCAGTAGGGTTAGGAGTAGCTAAGTCTGAGTTATTCTAAATAAACTATTTTTTCATTGTCAATTAAATCTTAGCTTTACGTAAAATAAAATGTATTCCAAAATACACTACCAGTCAGTACTGTTTACAGTTTCAGTGTAGTTAGGCCCTCCCTGCAGATACATATAAGGCAGTGGTCACCAGCATCTGACCAGAGCTGAAGAAGCGGCTTGGATGAGCAGCGAAACGTCTTCACTGGTGCAACGATTTGTCCAGTTGACAGATTTTAACTTCATCTTTTTCTACCAGTCAGAAGTTTGGACACACCCTCTCAGTCAATGTGTGTTTGTTTTTTTGTTTGTTTTTCATTTGTTTATGTTTACTACTTACCAAGACTAATATATGAAGGAAGATATATGGAATTATGTAGCTAAGAATAAAGAGATACTCAAGTAAATTTGTATTTATATTTTATATTCAAATGCTTAAAGTATCCACAGTTTGCTTTGTGGACAGTGCTGCAAATGCTGAGCTTTCTCTCAGTGATCTTCATGATGAAGTCTCCTCACTTCAAGGTGTGCCATGTCTGAGTTAAGATGTGCTAAAAGTGCTCAAAAAGAGTTCAAAGCATCAAAGCAAAGGGTAAAGGCTATTTTAAAAAGAGTTATTTTGAGTGTATTTTTGTTTACTGCATTTCGTCTTCAGTGTCATTCATAGTTTTGGTGCTGTCACTGAGAATCTACAGTGTAAATAATGATGCAAATAAAGAAGAAACATAATACAAATATAGTATACATACATGTATATACATACATATACATACATGTATATGAAATGTCACTTTTTACACATATTTATTTTATATTTGCACAAAGCAAATTCAAGATAATTAACACCAGATATTTAAATGCAAAAAGGGTGCGTAATATTGTGGACATTTATTTGTGTATGTGTGTGTCTGTGTCATGTGTGTGTCGTGTCGTGTGTGTGTGTGTGTGTGTGTGAGTGTATATGCGTGTGTTCAGCTGTGCTAGTTGTGTATTTTTCTGCTGTACCATTTTAGTTCTCGTCCAGTTCTAGTGTGCTCTGATCCTTTAAGTTTAAAATGTTATTTTACATTTTTACTCTAATTAACATCCATGAACATTCACACAGACAGTGGCTCCTTCTTTTCTTTCGCGTAGCCCTGGAGGGTGACTGCACATGTGATTCTGGGCTCTACAAAAATACAGTGAAATGGAAAATAACATTAAATTGAAGAAAACACAAGTATGCATGTTGTGTGTATCAGTGGACTGGCTTCTAATGTATCATTTAAAAGTGATTTTAGTGCGATATTTTATTTTGATTCTGCATACTTTAATAATAAGTAGATAGTTCAGGTTGACCATTGGTGTCTAATGTTAGCCTTGGTCATTTCTCTCTGTGATTAGTTTGTAGATACAATTAGTTTTCACATTGACGTCTGCCATATGAATAAATATAAACTATCTGCCTTTTGAAAAAACTCTTTGAAATGAACCGATCCAAAAGATTTCTATCCCATGAAAGAGCTGAAAGTCATATTACTAGTAACACTGGTGTTTTTTACTCGACCCTCTGAGGTCGGTGTCAAACTGTGTCCACTGGAGATCTGTTTCTTTATTAAAGCACAACAGTGAAACTTTTTGGCTTCGGCCCTCCTCTCATCTGCGGATCCTACACACCTTGCAATATACTGGAGGTTAGCTCTGTGCTGCAGGGCTGCCACCTACTGTCTGCATGAGGTACTGACTCATCTGATCTGAAAGCACTGATCAGCTTTTGTAGTTCTGTAAATACTAAAAATGTATAGATTAAAATGTTAATACAGATGATCATGGTTTGGTCCTGGTTTAGTCCTGGTTTTTGAAGTAAATGGAACTCAAAAACCATGTGGCCCAGAAGAGTATCTGACAGATAACTATAATTTATAGTTAATATTTTCACTTTGTTTTTTTTTTTTTTTTTTTAAAGTGAGCTGAAAACAGAAAAATCTCAAGAAAAAAAAAAAAAAGTTTGGTTCTGGTTTAGTCCTGGTTTAGTCCTTGTTATAGTCCTGTTGTTTCGGTCCTGGTTTAGTAATGACTAGGAAGGACATTGTGGAGATCTATAGTTTATATTTATACATTTTATATAATTTCTAATAATGTACTTTTTTGTTTTATTTTGTTTTGGCTTTATTTCCAAAAAAAAATAAATATTTGAATGTGAGCTGAGAAAACACAAAAGAACATGCAAACGCTTTACAGAAAGACCATGGACAATTTGGGGAAAATATGTAAGTGTGATTTTTCTGATTGTGATTTATGTTTTATGAATGGGATCATGCTCACAGCTTCCATTTCCAACATGTCCAGAAGAAAGACTGAAATATGAACTAAACCAATATAAGAATCACATTTCAAAACTACAGCAGTTAGCAGTTTTTATGCTGCCAGAATTTTGGGTTTTATTGTAGAAGAAACTGTGATGCTCAAAACATCCCAGCAGTTTGCTAATTGCATCAACTCAAACTACTCAAAAAGTGTAACTAAACAATAAATCAACTTTTTCACTACAAAACTGTGGATACTGTGTTTTAATAGAATTACTTATTGTCCCTAGTGATTTTTTTTTGGGCAATTTTAGCTCCTGTGGCCTCTGCAATTTCAAGTAATATGTGACATCACACAGAACTTCTCTGATTACAACCTGGTGTTTCTGATTACAAACACCTGGCTGCAGGGGCGGAGTCTGATGTGTGGATACCATTTGGACCAATCATGCTGTTCCTTATACCTCCAGACCCCACCCCTGCTCCCCCCTCATCTCCCCTTTAGTCCTCCAGGTCCTGCCCAGTTAATCAGCTCTACTACTGCTACTACTTCTCCTGATCTATCAGTACTATTACTACAGCCGATGTAACTGCTACTATGATGGTTTAACTCATTCAGCCTGGGCTTTGAGTTTAGACTAGACCACGAATACTACAGTTTAGCAGCTCTATTTGAAATGTAATTGTGTCATACATTAATATTACAGCACAGGCCTCTGTCTATGTGCTAACCACTCTGCCACAGCTGTCCTACCTCACCCTTGTTTCTTCTCCCACAGATTCCACAGAGGAGAGTACACGGTGGAGGTGACCATCAACGACTACCTGGACATCTACTGCCCGCACTATGAGAGTACCCCGAGTGGAGGAAGTACTCTTGAGAAGTACATACTCTTCATGGTGAACTACGATGGGTACACCACATGTGACCACAGGAGGAGGGGCTTCAAACGCTGGGAGTGCAACCGGCCCCTGTCCCCCAACGGGCCCCTCAAGTTCAGCGAGAAGTTCCAACTGTTTACCCCGTTCAGCCTGGGCTTTGAGTTCAGGCCAGGTCACGAGTACTACTATATCTGTGAGTACTACTACTACTACTACTACTACTACTACTACTACTACTACTACTACTACTACTACTACTACTACTACTACTACTACTACTACTACTGTTTACCCCGTTCAGTCTGGGCTTTGAGTTCAGGCCAGCCATGAATACAGTTATATCTCTGAGTACTGCTGCTAATACTACTACAACTGCTACTACTACTCCCACTACAACGACAGACTGGGCCACGAGTAATACTATATACGTGAGTACTACTACTGATAAAATTCCTACTACTACAGACCAGGCCATGAGCACTACCATGCCTGTGAGTACTACTGCTACTACTGATACCACTATTATACTACTAATACTACTGCAGTTTACCTTGTTTATACTGGGCTTTGGTTCAGACCAGCCCATGAGTTCTACTATACCTGTTACTACTACTACTACTACCACTACTGTTTACCCTGTTTAACCTGGGCTTTGAGTTCAGACCGGGCCATGACTCAGTACTTGTTCTAGAGTACTACATCAAGCCTGTAAAGTGCATTCCAAGTGTAAGACATTTCTATTGTCATGGAGTGTTCAGGTCAGCAGAAAAAACACAATTTTTTCAATTTTTTTCCATTTTCTTTTTGTTTTGTCCATATTTTGGCTCTACCATTGAATGCCTCCCAGAGCCCTGTGTGCACTGTGGTGATTAAGGGTCATTAGAGGCGTTCAGGGCCCAGCGCTAAAAGCTCTTATTAAGCAAACAACATGGAAACAGCGGCTAATGGGCCCACGAGACAGGACTTTGTGTTGTTCTGCTCCAAATTGCTGCCTGTTTTTATTTAGCAATTTGAATCATTTGTGAAAAAACAAAATGTCGTCTAAGTTCTTAATGGTCCTGTACTCGAATTTTTTCTTCCGTGTATTTCAGCAAAATGTGTCTTGCCCCAGTACAGATATATTATAGAAGCAGTTCTTGAGGTCACAATATGTCGGCTGTGTCCTGTCTGCATCTAACATTAAAGTTCAATAATCAGGAAGCATGTTAGTTGTTTGCATTATCATGATGAAAAAACAAAACTATGCTCTGGTCTCTGAGAATTGTGGAAAGTGCTTATAAACTCATCTCTGTGAATGATTAAGAAGCTCAGAATCACGGGTGAAACTCTCAGTCTTGCCTAAGGGGAGACAACAAATCAATGGAAATTAGAAGTATCCTTCAAAGGGCGCTGTAACTATACCTAATCATAAATTCAGTATGTTATTATGACTATGACTGTGCCTACTAGTGAATATTTGCCATTTGAACAATGAAAAGGTTTTCAGTAAACAGTTAAATGTATTTACAAATAAACTTGCAAAATAAAAATATGAAAATAAATTCAACAAAACACAGTGTGTCCCATTAAAAGAGGAGATTATGGAGCCCCCATAATTAAGACTTCTCCCCCAGATATTAGTCTAAAAACAAACTGAACAATAGATGTTTAACAGTCACAATAACATAAAATTAACTGTTGTTACCAGCACCATTTAAAGATTAAATAGAGGCACTAGATCTCATTTTTACTCCAACATTTTTTGAAGTGTAAATTAATGGCAAATATTACACAAACTTTTTATTCATATTATGACTATAATTCCTTTATTAAAAATATGTAGACTATGTGAGGTCTGTTTAGTTATAACTCGAAACTAACGCACAAATAAACGAGAGTCCACACAGCTGCAGCTCACGTGGACGCACCTAAGTTTCACTTTTGTTTTCTCCTTACGGTGATTAATAACAAAGACACCTCTGTGGGGCACATGCTTTTAGTTTTGATAACTTGACGATTTCACTCTGCGGTTACCTGAGCAAAGGAGGATGATTATGGCGCGCTTTACGCACACTCATTTGGCTGCATCTTTACGCACGCACTCCACATGGATACACAGTACTACACCACATTTACTTCGAAATCACACTTTTAACAGGACACTAGCACTGAACAACTTTAGACACTGCAGACTGTGACTGAATGTGGATATTATTAAGCTCAAGACACTGTAAAAGTCCTGCACTGGAGACACTGTTTCGTCAACTCTTCTGTTACCGGAAAGAAAATACACTGCACTTTTGGCACTTGGCACAGATGTTAAAAGTCAATGGTTAAATGCATAAGGTAAGTGACAAATAACTTTGGACCTCTGCAAACCATTTAAAATGAACAAGTTCAGTTTTCCACATTTTTAAGACAGTAAAAATCAGATATAGTGCCTTTAATAGCGTATGTCAGGATGAATATTATTGCAGTACATTGTTTTAGCTTTAGATAAGCAAGGTATATGTGGAGTTTCAGAAGTTCAGATAGATTTCAGAATACTATTTTAGTGGGTCCACAAATTTGCCAATTTAACTGGTAAGAACAACTCCTGTGACAATGATTGATACAATTTTTACATACATTCAAAAAAAAAAACAATTTCATTTAACTTAATTTATACCGACAGAGAAAACATTGAACTTTTTGCCAGTTTTTGTTTTATGTGGATAGGCACAGAAATGTTATATATACATATTATTTATAAACCAGCTCAAATCTGCATTTTGACAAAAGACAAATCCTATCACAGAATTCTGAAATTCCTTTCACCAGCATGTCTCCAGCTAAGGTTGATGGTTCAAATCCAGGTCTCTTTGAGCTCATTCTGTCATTGCGTCATTGGGCAAGACACCCCATACATTTGCCTGTTATATCTTGGTGTAATCACATTTTGAACTGGGCTTCACTTTAAATTATCTTCAAGCCTTTAATCTTGTGGACAATCAGAGCACAATGAAAAAAAAAAAAAAAAAAAATTTGATCTAAAATAGTTCTGTTAAACTGTTTTGGGGAAATTTCTTTGCTTAATTTGCGTTTTTTCCTTTATTTAAGACCCAGATACTGTTAAATGTATTACTATAACCTTCATAATGACTTACACATTACACCATGAGATCAGACCAGAAACCAGAGATCAGGCCACAGTCCAGACTAGAGACTACACCTCAGACTGGAGCCAAGATCAGACCAGAGTCCAGAGCCAAGATCAGACCATAGACTAGACCCATAACCACACCAGAGAGACCAGATCAGAGACCAGACCAGAGCGCAGACCAGAGACCAGATCAGAGACCTGACTCAAGACCTGACTAGAGGGCAGAGCAGAGCCCAGACCAGAGACTAAACCCAAGACCAAACCCGAGACCTGACCAGAAACCAGACCAGAGACCAAACCCAAGACCAAACCCGAGACCTGACCAGAGACCCGACCAGAGACCAGACCAGAGACCAACCCAAGATCACAGCAGACCAGAAACCAGACTCAAGACCTAACCAGAGACCAGACCACAGACCAAACCCAAGACGAGACCAGAGACCAGACCACAGACCAGAGTGGAGTCCAGAGCACCAAGAACAGACCCAAGACCATTGACCAGATCAGACACCAAACTAAAGACCACACTAGAGACTAAACATGAGACCAGAACCAAGACCAGACCAGAGTCCAAACAGATCAGACTAGAGACCAGACCAAAGTAGGGACTATAGTTCAGAGCAGAGTCCAGAACAAAGGCCAGAGTCCAAACCAGAATGCAGACCAAAAAGCAAGACCAGACCAAAGTACTCTAAAGCCCACACCTGGATTCTCCAGGTCCTGAAAGTCCCCTGGTCTGGGACAAAACCTGGCAGTGATTTTCTCTAATGGAGGCTCATTGTATTTTGAAAGGCCTGTTTTACTTTGAAGGGCTGTGTCAGAGCGATATAGATTACACTAATGACTTCTGCGCTGAACTGGGGGAGGCTCCAGCTGGACTTCATTACAATATTTTCAGGTTTTGTGTGTTTTTCTTATTTGTGATAAAATATTTGAAGTAAACTAAAACAAAAAGGAAATGGGTTTTACATGTGGATAGACCTACTGATTACAGAGATTTCAACCATAAAATGGGTTAAAACATCTGCTTATTGGTATTCAGCCACATAGAATTCCAACTTCTCTTACATTTTAGTTGTAAAATGTAAGCTCTTTAAAGTGTTGTGATGTTATGTGAATGCATAATATTAAAGGAGCACTATGTAAGAACACCCTCAGTGTGATGTCACTGCAAAGTATCAATGGTGTCTTTTCATTAAAATAGGCTCATGTACTTTTTGTCAGTTGTTGTCAATATGTTATTTTTTTGGGTTCATTGGGGCGTTTCACCTTTGACTTCTGCCCAAAACCATAATGCAAGTTAGTTAATAGGCACATTTCAGGGAAAAGAAATATTTCTGAGACAGAACCTCGACCAGAAAAGTTACCTTTACCACAATATAATGTTTAAAGCTAGAAACTGTGTTTTTCATTATTACATAACTAATAACATTTGTGTGTGTTTCTTCAAAGCTTCTCCACACCTGAACCAGGCCGGAAAGCCCTGCCTCAAACTCAAGGTCTACGTTAAACCTACAAGTGAGTTCTTCTGTAGTTCTCCTTTAGTCTTTTTTTATTTAGCCTTGCTGTAGTCCATATGCTAAGGTAATGTTATCCCAGAGTGAACTTTAGCAGGAACAAGCAGGAGAGCTACCACTCTACCACTATAAAGGGTCACAAGTAGAGAGAGTAGACTGTTTTAAATATCTGGGGGTGCATATACCCCACAACCTAACAAATTACATTTTACCAGGTCATTGTAATGTGACCTTGGGCTGTTACTCTGGGCTGAAAGAAAATAATTAGATGAAGATTTAAGAAGCTGAGGAGGCTGCTGCAGTAGCATATCACAGGTTTTGATGTTTTTTCTAATTATGATAGTACCTGTGGTGAATATTTATCATAGTTTTACATCAGTTAAGTGGCAGTTTGTGGGGGGAAAATAGTTGAGAATATAAGGACAAAAATACTAGAAGTGCTGAGTTCTAAAATAGAATCCCTCTACCAATGCCATTAACTCCCACACTCCCATCTAAAATACATGGAAAATTTAGCACAAGGAAGGCATTTTTCAGGAAGTTTAAACGTTCATTCAACAAAATAAAAGTGTTTTTTGTTTGACTAATTATAACTATTGTGCAATTTAGATAAACTTTGGCCTTTGTTAACATTATGGTTGCTAGGTAACAGTTCTGGATTTTACCTCTACTGTGTCATATCTGCTGCTACTGTCCAACCAAGAAGTAAAATTATAAACTTCACCAAAACTGCCAAACTAAAAAAAAACTTGTACAGCTTGTGCAAAATGTAAATTCTTATAAATAGTCTGACTTGTCATATGCACTTTAAAGAAACTGTATGTAGCCTGCGCTGTTGCAGTTTTAAAAAAGGTTCACATTTGAACGTGGGTTGCCAGAGCCTTAACCTGCAAACATAGGATACATACACATTTTTCTCATTCTCAGTATATAGACAGGCCATGACTCATGAACCTCCAGAATTCTCTCACTGAGCTGCAGAGGCTGCACTAGCACTGATTCATGATTGGCTACAGGTGCTGCGGTTTAGGTAGTGATGATTCAGATCAGAGAGAGGCATTTTAGGTTTAAACCAACAGAATTTCAGCACTGAAACTGGCAACCCAAGTAGGAGACTCATGTGAAGCTCATTTTGATTTCTGATTGGATAATAGTCCTGAGAACCAAAACTTGACCATCATGTTCAATGTTTTTGTAATTAACAATAACAGTTGTTATCAGCAAAGGCTGTATTTGACTTGAAGATTTTTACCCCATACCTGGCGACAAAGTTAAGTCATGTTTATAGAATTAAAATTAATTATATATATTATATTTTATCCAAAATCAATTATATTTATCCAATGATTTGTACTATAAAATTATTTTCTAACTTTGCAATTTAAATATTTTTTTATTCAAAATCGCAGAATTTTTAAGTTTACCGTTGAAATACTGAGAAGAGACGTGCGATGAGGCACCAGCCGTTTGTGCCTAGCCATGGACTGACTGTGCTGTAGCTCAGTAGTGACAGCTGCTGCTTTAAGCGGCTGTGAAAAGGCGCCGGGTGAGGCACGTAGTTACCTGTAAAAAATTTAATGACTTCAATCCATTGAAAATTGGGAACCAGAATAAGGATAAAAAACAATACAAAACCCTGCTTGCTTTTTATTTCATACTATTAGAGCTATTTCATACAGACTTCGGAACTTTTATTTTGAAATTCTTTTTTATTCTGGCCCCAAGTCACTGGGAGAGAAACTGGCCCGGGGCCAAATGTACTGACACCTGGTTTATATGTTTGTAACATGTCTGATTGTGACGACATCAGTGCCTCATCAGCCATGAACCTCTAATGTTTGTGGATGGTGAGGCACATTTCCTTTAAGCTTTCCATAGCAAGATTTGAGCAAGATTTGCAAACAAGAAAAAGATATTGAAATGCAAGAAAGATTATTGCCTGTGATCTATGTGTTTTTCAGACGACTCCATTTACGAGTCTCCAGAGCCCTTCCTTACGGACGACACAACTGGGGGTGGAGCTGCGCTGGAGCCACGCCTCTTCCTGCTTGCCGCCATCTTGGTTTTACTTGGCTTCCTGTTTGGCTCATCGTAGCACTGCCCCCTACATCAGCCTCAGCCAGTCATGAAAGACCTACACCAGCTGCAGCCAATCATAGGAGAGCTGAGCAAAGGAGCGGAGTCAGGAGACAATAGGAGGAGCTTAAATCTCCACAGAAAATGAAGTCTCCAATCATCTCATTAATGCAGTTTAACAGGACTTAACCAGGACTAAACTAGGTCTAAACAACGTCTATATAGGACTAGGACAGGACTAGCACCAGGTCTAAATTCAATAAACTGCAACTGAACCACTAATCTGGAGCTCAACCAAAGGTTTCATGTAAACCATGGAACCTAAACTGAAACTAAAACAAAATAATCTCACCAGGACTAAACCAGGTCTTAACAAGTACTAAACCAGAACTGGATCAGGACCATAGACTGTATAAAGAAGTGGAAAGAAGGAGTGTGATGTCACCTATAGCACCCGGATCCAGTCAAATGAAGCTCATTGAGGCTAGAGCAGTTATGGGGCGAATTTGGAGCTGAGTTCCATGTTTGGAATTCTGACCCCGAGTATCATAGCAACCAAAGAGCCAATCCGGAGCGAGGCTGTTGAAGGTAATGCCGTTTCCCCCCTATCCTTAGCACCTCCAAGCAGTGCGGGTGTTTAGCAATGTTGTCAATAACACATGTTGCTAACACTAGTGGGAGAAACCTCGGGGAAAGAAGGCACCTGATTTGTCTGCTAATGATGCTCATTTACGGACAAAATAGCAAGAATAGCATGTAGAGCAATATGGACATTTTAAGACCAAAATGACAAGCCTGACAGCAGCAGTTATGTAGAGAGGGGCCACAGTTTTTCAATGGAAAGTGAACTGGAGCCGGAAGTGCGCACATCCTCACTTCCTATTTGGAATGCCGTGGCTAGTGGGTTAGCTATGTCCATTTATATATACAGTCTATGACCAGGACTTACTCTTGAACAGCATTTATTCAATCTGATAATTATGAAGTGATTGAGATTATCTTTGTGAGTCGCAGAAATGAGCCAAATTTTTTTTTTTAAATAGAAATTAAACTAAAATTCTGCTCACAGCTGGTTTCAACGTGTCCACGACAATCACAGGAAATCTAGATTGAAATCATTTTGTAACAAAAATTATTTTAATTAACTTAAGAAAAGCATGAATAATTCTTAAACAATTCTATTTTATACACAAATATTTCTAAAAAAAAAAAATTTTTTTCATTCAAAATCAGGCTGTTGAGAGTTTTGTATGTTCATTTTCCAAAGTAAATATTTAGCCCTGTACCCAATTTTTTCTCATGTATTTGAGCCAAATGTGTCCAGCCCCAGTACAGAGATATTGTAAGCAGCTCTGGAGATCAAAATGGGTCCCCTGTGTGTTGTCTGCATCTAATTATAAAGCATGCAGGGAGTGTGTGTTAGCATGCTACTTGTCAGTAGCATTAGTGTGACCACTTTGGTTTTTGAAAGTTGTGAAAAGCACTTATAAACTCATTGATGTGAATAATTAGGATGCTTAGAATTCATGAGGCAGGTGAGGAATAACTTTGAAAACAAAATGAACTAGTTCAGCTTTTTAAATTTTTTAAGACTTATAGTACTTTTTAGACCAAAAAATTGTTCTTTGTGATTTAGTCATAATACCATTAAAAATATAAAAAATCCAATATATTACATGCAACTGTTAGCCATTGTAACCCATTTAAACACCCCTGAAAAAAGCCATAAAACTAAATGGAGGCCTATATAATATATTGTAAATATGTTGTAAACCAGTTGTAAACAGGATTTGAGTTTTTAAAAAAGCAATATTTGAAACTGCAATAACTTTTTATTAAAGGCTTATACAAAGATGTAATGCGCAAAATCTATCTGTAGATATATGGAAGCAGCTATATGAAGCATATGCATGTTCAAGATACTTTAATACATGTCGTGAAATTGTTTAAAATGTCCGGGAAAAGTCCTGTTTATTTATTGTTTTGTATTTATCATTTATTATTTGAAAAATGACGAATGTTGAATTTCATGTCTCAGGATTTTAATACGATTTCAAAGTAAGTTTGATTTAAATTTGCCTCATTTCTGCGACTTTTAAAAAAATGTTAAATATTTGTCTTTTTTGCCATGTTACTTCTGTAAATCTGCCAAAGACTTTTTATTGGATGTTGTTGTTTTGGAGGCGGGACTTACATGAAAAAAGGTGGAGTCTGTTTCATTTTGTTGTGCTTTTTGTAAATGTTGTTTCTCTGTTCAAACAAAAATATTGAATGTTCTTAATGCGCAAAACCCACCGACCAATCAGCGATGGCCTTTTCCCGACGGTGCTTAATGCAACTCTGTTTTTAAAATCTACATCAACAACACTGCAAAAATATACATGGGGGTTTAACATGACTTGAATTCAGAAACTCACTCTCACCACTCTCCCCTTTAATCCTCTAGACCACACCCCCGCTCTCCCCCTTTAGTCCTCTAGATCCTGCTCCCTCTCTTGCCCCCTCTCCCATTTAAACCTCCAGGCCAGGCTCCTGCTCCTTCTCCCCTTTAGTCCTCCAGACCTCAACCCTCCTCCCTCTCACTCTCCCCTTTAGTCCTCTAGACCCCTCACCCCACTCTCCCCTTTAGTCCTCCAGACCCCGCCCCCTTTTTCTTTCACCCTCCCCTTTAGTCCTCTCACCCCCCTTTAGTCCTCCAGACCCCCCCTTCTTTCCCCTCACTCTCCCCTTTAGTCCTCCAGACCCCGCCCCTTCTTTCCCCTCACTCTCCCCTTTAGTCCTCCAGACCCCTCACCCCACTCTCTCCTTTAGTCCTCCAGACCCAGCCCCTCCTCTCCCTCACTCTCCCCTTTATTCTCCAGACCCCGCCCTACCTCCCCCGTTTCTCCCCATTAGTCCTCCAGACCCCTCCCCTTCTCTAACTCAATCCCCGACGACTCCTCTGAACTAAAGTCCTTTGCACTCCTGTCGTCTGTTTTTGCAGTGAGCATATTTTCATTCATTGTCCCTCTGTTAGCGCAGAGGGGGCATGGCCTGCCGAGGAGCACAGGTGCATGCTGGGAAATGCAGTATCTGAGGAGCGCACTGTGAGGATGTAGCACTCGAACTCTTTACGGAGACAAGACAAATATGGACAATTGTTATGGGTGTTCTCCTAAATGTTCTGTTTGAAAACGCAGGAGGAGAGTCGATGTTGTTGTTGATGTAAATGTTGTGTTTCTTTGGTCATGATGCATTCTGGGTAATGTAGTCCTGTGATTATGGTAAGAGTTTATATGTCAGCTGAGATTACATGGAACGCGTTAGTCATTTCAGTTTCACAAGATGATCCTATGCCACGACATGTTATTTAGTTTTATTTTTTCTTTTGCAGGTGAGTACAGCGCAAGTAAATGCATATGACAGGATTTCACGTTTTTTGTGTGATGTGGTAAATATTTATAGTTTTACACTAGTAAAGAAGCTGTTTGTGAAGAGAAGTTAAGGGATAAAGAAGTTTAATAACAACAGTGTAGCAAAAGACAAAATGTAAATCTGTCAAATCGTTGCTTCTTCAGTTCAGAAATGAAGAAGCGGCTTGGATGAGCAGTGAAATGTCTTCACTCCTACAACGATTTGTCCAGTTGATAGATTTAAATTCTGTGTTCTGCTGTGGATCAGACCTGGATGACTGAGGGATTATACAGACAATAACAATAGCGTTCAGGTCCATTACATATTGATGATAGAGGTATAAAAGTCAGGTGAAAATTACACACAAGGAGCACACTTCTATGTTTCTAAAGTATGTAACTTTCTGAAGGTGGCATGTCACCTGCATGATTCCATGGAAACAGAAAGTTAAAACCATACTTCAGAACATTCTCCATGGAGATAGATACGTTTTAGGCAATACTGTGGAATATTATAGCCAAAGGTTTTTCAGTGCAACAAACATAACCAAAATGAAAAAAAGAAAAACACGTTTTTATTTTAGTTTATTTCTTGGTTAAAAAGTTAAATACAGTGGCTTTAAAAATAAAGGCATTGTCATATATATTTGTATTGACAATAATAACTATTGTGTAAATTAGGTGCATCTCCACAAACCTGACTCTTATTTGGCCTGGAGGAGGAGCACCTCCTGCTTCTTCCCATGGTCATGTTGTTTCTTACGGTATGTCATAAAACATATTTATCTCCATGAATATTTTTCCGAAGAATGGGTTTACCGTGGAATGATAGAGATGACAGTCCACCTCCAGAAAGTGACATACTGTACCTGTTCTGTACAGTACTAAGTTACTAAGTTAACTAAGTTACTAAGTTTAAGTAAAATGAGTGATTTAATGCATACTGTATCCTGCACTGTAATGTACTTGTACTGTACCTCGCAGAACCTGACAAACAATGACCAGGGCAAACATAGAACTTTCTATTAGATTTCTTTAAAAAAAAAAATGCTTCCCACATATTGCCTCTACCAGGGTTTCATTTAGAACATGTTCATGTTGTGAATCTCAATCTGTTCTTGAAGCGGTTTATCCCTTTCATCTGATCTGATACACTTGACATTTAGTTTGTGTTCATCTTTTCAAAGACGTTTGGAGTCCTCCTGTGGTCCTCCTATGGTCCTCCTGTGGTCGTCCTGTGGTCCATGTGATCTCAGCTTCTTATGTTGTTGGTGAAAATGTGATGTTTCAGGTTCAAAGGTGAAAGGTCGCAGTGCTGTGATTTTACCGGGGGGATTATAGATCTCTAGAGAGGACAAATACACCGGTGCTGTAGCAATCGGCCGCTATGTTGGGACTATATCACTCATTCCATTGGGCAGTAAAAAAAAGTTTAATAGAATACACCAGAAATTTGAACAAGCAAGTACAATTTAAAGTTTATGTTGAAATTATATTACTTCATGCACCACATGACTGGGATAATGACAGCGTATTAATACTGCAGGGCCTTTTTTGTGTTTAATTAACATTGACACAAATAATATACATTGTCAGTCGATTCTTAATTGCGATTAATTGCATGATTGTCCTGAGTTAACTCACGATTAATCACATTCAATTTGACTGTTTATACTTTTTAATAACACATTTAGCTTTTTAATAACCTTTTTTGCATTTATCACAAACCCTTCTCTCCTGGTCTGCGTGTGAGAGGTAAACACACACATGCCTCTGGTCCTCGGCCCACACACAGAACAGCAGAGGAGAAAAGCTCCTGCAGTGCCACAGTCCAGTCTGACCCAGCGCTTCTCTCTACACGAGCAAACTTTTTGCAAACGGGTCATGTCTCTTCAAATTCAACTGAAGTTGGAGCGCATTGAAAAAAAATTAACTTAGCTAGCTTTTTTTTGTTTGTTTGTTTGTTTCTGTCACCATTAAAATTACTTTGCATTAGTGCACTAAAACTGAGGCGATTGACTCTGGAACAGTCACCATCTACTGGCAGCAGAGGGAATTACCATGAAGATAAGAATTAAACTAGGTAATGAGGTACATGTCCGGACACATTAATATAAGCAGTAATTAATGCAATTTCATGTCAGAAATGCTTAGAACAAAAAACAATCCTGGGAAATTTCAAATGGAGTATTTTGTGTGGCTCAGACGCAAAAGGGGTTACTGAAACCAGCATGAATGACAGATATGTTTTTAATGAGGGATCGATATTCTTATGTGTTCTTTAAGTTAGAAAAGCAAATTTGACAAAAGAAATCATTCAGAAGGTAGCCCCAGATGTATGCTGCAAAATAAATGAATATTAAATCCATGCGTGTCCTGTACGTTTGAATGAGAACTGTACAGTCTCAAGATGGCCGCCACAGCCTCTGTGTACTCTCTAGAGGTTTATAGTCCCACTGTCCTGTTTTTACAGCAAGTTTCTCCATATACAAACCTCATTTTCATATCAGTCCAATGCAGTAGGGGTCGAGGGTCAGGGGTCAAGGCTGCATGACAAAAACATGTACAAATCTGTGTTTGATAAATCACCAACATTAAAGACATGTTACACAAGCGTGTGTGTGATTTCATTTGTTCTCTTACGTGGTGTGAAAGAAGCCTTAGTAGAAGTATAAATAAATATTTGAGCATTAAAGTGCCGGTACCTGATTTCAAAGACAGTAACATGTTTTAGTTTGAAGTTATAGGTCTGCCTACTTAGTACTTTCTGCTGCTGTGACATTGCACCATGACAGAGAATCAAGTGTCTGGGATGGTGTCAGGCAGTTGGGTAACATGCTTTTATTATTTATTTATATATTTACGATAAAAGTTGATCGTGTTGTATTACTTATTACCTGAGAAAATGCTATGTAAAATGAATAGATTACAATTTACAGTCTCATGTTTTCTAATTCAGCATCTCTTGAGATGTAGTGCATGATGTACAGAGCTTTTATTTATTTAATAGAATAAATAAAAATCGCGTATGTACAGGGCCTTTAAGAGTAACATTCAATTCAGCTTAAATCCATTCATGAATTCATCCTAATAGTGAGTACATTTACATCTGCAAAGAAATCATATAACTACTTCTCCCTTAGAATGGTAGGGATTTGTCCACATGTTAAAATGCACCTAGAATTTTACAGCTGGCTCAAACTATTATTTAGATGTACATACCTGAAATTGCAGTTGGCAAAACCTCCACCAGCAAAAAAAAATATTATCAGCAAATACACAAAATAATTCACGAGACGTATTCCATATTTCACAGGCAAATCTCCGTAACTTTAAGTCCTCCTTGTACCACAGTCTGAGGTCAGCCTGACAAAAGGTCTCTTCACTTTCATGACAAATCCGTAAGCCAAATTTAATGAGGAATTTTAATTAAACTCAAATGAATGAATTCTTAATGAATTTTCAAAGATAGTGCCCTGAAGTGAAAAGATTTTAGATAAACACTGACATTTAGTTTTTGTTTATTTCTGCATATATCAAATTATCATAAAATTAAAATCCACTCATGAGTCCAGATTGTCATTTAGCGATAAATCTGATCCCTAATGAGATTTTTGAAGTTTATTTTTCGCTGTAAAAGTTTGGCATTTGAGATTTGAAGAATTTGACTTAAAGTTTAGATAAATTTGAAACGTGACAGAATTTTAAATATGGAGTTGGTCCGGATTGTGTTGATACATGCTACCACCTAGTGCTCACATTTAACACTACTACTACTACTACTACTTCTACTGGTACTACTACTAATAGGGCTACTGCCAGGGGTGTCAAACTCAATTTCACCGAGGGCCACATGAGCAAAATGGTTGCCCTCAAATTTGTATAGATGGAAAAAATATAACTGTGTATCTCCTTATAAACTGACATTTTAAGACAATTATACATTTTAATTTACCTTGTCCCCGGCCATATAAAATGACGTGGTGGGTCACATTTGGTCCCCGGGCCTTGAGTTTGACACATGTGAGCTACAACAACTCCCCCTACCGTTGTTGCTACTTCTGCTGCTATTACTACAAATATCACCACCAACAGCTACTTGGTACTACTACTACTACAATACCATTGGCAATGACTACTACTACTATTAGGCCTACTGCTGCTGCTACAATATCCACCACCACCAGCTGAAACTACTATTACTACTACTGCTGCCTCTCTACTACAGTTGCTTTTACTATTACTGATGCTTTTAGTACAGTAACAATACCAGAGGGTACTTCATATGCTACTACTACTACTTCTACTACCACCAGGAGTAGAATAGAACCAACCCAAATCTACATCAGGGCTAAACTAGTTGAGACCCCGACGCCCTCCCATCCTGATATACCCCTGTGAGCCAGATACCCTCCCATCCCCCTATTTCCCTGTGTGTCAGATGCCCTCCCATCCTCCTGTATTCAAGAATGGCAGATGCCTATATCCTTGTAAGTCAGATGCCCTGATTCTTGTAAACTACTATATACTAAATACTATATGGGATGTAATAATCTGAAAAGCCACAAGAGGGCAGCAGTAGACTACAACACATTACCAGAGAAAGCACATTAGTTTATCACTTTTGCCAATTATTTTTGTTTTGGACTTGGGATCATACTTGTTTAGGGCCCTTGTTTTGTCCTAGTTTTGTCCTGCTTTAGTCCCTGTTAAGTCCCTGTTTAGTCCTGGTTTAGTCCCTGTTTAGTCCCTGTTTAGTCCCTGTTTAGTCCTGGTTTAGTCCCTGTTTAGACCTGGTTTAGTCCCTGTTTAGACCTGGTTTAGTCCCTGTTTAGACCTGGTTTAGTCCTGGGAGAGTACTGATTGAAGTCTAAATAAATCTCACTAACCTGAGTAGCATTTAATTTTAAAAAAGCAAGTAATTTTGTATGGATTTGTTTATATAATCTATATAATCTGTTTAATTCTCATAAAAAAATTTATTTTAAGCCTAAGTATGTAACTTTTTTGATAGAGAAGATAGACTAAAACCTGACTCTTTGATCATGATTGTGTTGATACATGCTGCCACCTACTACTCACATTAAACACTGCTACTGCAACTACAACTACTACTACTACTACTACAGTACCACCAACAAACACTACTTCCACTACTACTACTCGTACAACATCTGCTGCCGTTAAAACTACTACAGCATCACCACCAACCAAAGCTACTATTACTACTACAGATGCTTCTACCACAACTACTATTATTACTATTGATGCTACTACTACAATAACGACAGAGGTTACTACATATGCTACTATTACTACTACTTCTACTTCTACTACTACTACTACTACCACCAGGACTAGAATAGAACCAAACCAAGTCTACATCAGGGCTAAACTAGTTGGGACCCTAATACCATCCCGTCCTACACCCCTGTGAGTCAGTTGCCCTCTCATACTCCCATATCACTGTGTGTCACATGTCCTTCCTGTGTGTCAGATGCCCTCCCGTCCTGTATCCTTTGGGACAACAGATGGAAATTAGCCTTTGGCTATAATCTGGTGTGTTTACATTCATATTGTATCATGTCCATTAGCATACATTGTCCCAATCAAAATAAAAAATGAAAATAAATAAATCCCTGTGTGTCAGATGACTTACCAATCTCATATATCCTGGTGTGTCAGATGCCCTCCCGTCCCTCCCATATCACTGTGTGCCAGATACCCTGCCATCCTCCTATATTAATTCTCATAAAAACCTTCCATCCTCCCATATCCTAGAGTGTCAGATGCTCTCTCACCCCCTGTATCCCTGTGTGTCAGATACCTCCCATTGTACCAAAACCCTTTATATCAGATGCCCTGATTCTTCGAAACTATTATATACTAAATACTATACTGGATGTAATAATCTGAAAAGCCACAAGAGGGCAGCAGTAGACTACAACACATTACCAGAGAAAGCATAGGCCCTAGTTTCATACCGGTTTAGGGCACTTCTTTTATCCTAGTTTAGACCTGGTTTAGTCCCTGTTTAGTCCAAGTTTAGTCCCTGTTTAGTCCTGGTAGAGCATTGGTCTAATCTAATCACATCTCGCTAACCTGAGAAGCATTTGTTTTTAAAGGCTTAGTATGTATCTTTTCCAAAAGATAGACTAAAATAAAAGCATGTTGTTTAACAGTTTCTGCCAGTAACTGCCATCTACTGGTGAAAAAAATCAAATACACTTACAGATGTAGCTTTAACTCCCTTACTATAATAACTAAAGAGGGGGTATTTTGCTTCTATGGGGGTTTTAACTGCTAAGACAAAACATGTTACCTTTTATTGTTTTGAAAATGCTATATTCACAGAAATCAACATATTAACAAGTTTCACTTCCGTTTTTGATGCTTTGAGTTAAAAGTCAGTCCTCCTTCAGAGTGTTATCACAACATAATTGGTATGCATTCTGCTAATGAAACTACTGCACATCTCATCAGGTTTGTAAAGCTGTAGTGTATTGTTTTGTATTGTTGTATTGTATCATGCTTTTGTATATTTATGGAGAGCTGTTGTGTGGCTGAATAGATGATGGAGGCTTGTGGGCAGAGCATTGGACAAATCTTGCAGCTAATCATAAAAAAGATTCAGATAGAGCTTGGAAGAGATCTCTAAATTACTCAAACATGCATGGATGACATATAAAACAACTTGTGAATAAAATTATGTTTGTATTTTTATCATCTAATAAACTACATGTGTTACAGAAATGTTAGACACTAGAAGTAGTTAATATGGTTAGGTTATAAGTTAGTCTTAAACTAATGAATGTAAGACTTTGTAACCAAATTGTGTAAACAACTGACCTGGGAAAGGTACATGGGGGATGTGGGATTTGGGAGAAAGGTTAAAGGTTGTAAAGGAGATGTTCTGCAGAAAAGACGGATTGCTGTTGTTGGAGGGGGGAGTTGAGATAAACCATTTGCCAAAGGAATGTATGTTTTGCCATGAGCTTGAATAAAAGAGATCTCTGAGAAGAGGGAAGTTGGAGAAAGCATCGGAGACAGCACTGGAGATGGTGTGAGACAGAGACCATGAGAGGGTCTGTGTCCGATGTTCTCTTCCCTCTGATTAGAGATGATCAGAGTAACAAAAGTCTAACACTTGTCTTGAGTCTTTTTGGTGGTAATCAGCGCGTCGAGAACAGAGTTTTCTTGACATTTAAATTGGTCCTTCGAGCCGGATGTCAACATACCTGTATCCTGAGGATGGGTCGTCGCGAACTGAAGACTGTGCACAGCCTACGGTCCGGGACCGTGGAAAGAAAGACCGCCGTAGTGAATTCTACGTTGGCCAGTTGACCACGACCTGCCCTTTGGACCAGATTGACGACATCCGACGAACACACCACACACGACCAAGCAAGTGTAAGTAGTCTGGGACTATGACTTAAAAGGTTGACCTTAGTCTGGGACTTAAAAGGCCTAACTAATCCGGGATTAGTTTTTGGATCCAAAAGGGTAGCGCGAGTCTAGGACTCGATAACTAGTCAGGGACTAGTGCTAGGTCCGGGACCTAGTTTAAAGACTATCCTGAGTCTGGGACTCGAATGACTGTATGAGTGTGATGACTGTATGAGTGAAAAAGACACTTCATTTAAGATTCATGGCAATTGAGACTGGAAACCTGATGGTGTTAACATAAGGTCCCATATTTCCATTGAATTCAAGAATTATAGTGGATTTTTATGTGACTGATATGACTAGGACTAATAATGGGGTCATCCTATTCTAAATTAGAATATGAAGTAAAAAGTCTAAAAAAAAAATAGAAAAAGAGAAAAAGCTCAAAGCCGAACATGATTCTGAGAACTAATGTGTGAGTCTTAGCACCCCCTGTCATACTAAATCTTCTCTTTCCATCACCCCTCCCTCACCTGATCTTCCTCTGTTCAGAGCCTTAGCACCCCTGCCCCATTGACCTCCGTCAGTATTTGCTTTTGTCCCCTTACTGAAGAACAAAGAACTTACATAGTGATTTTTTAAATCCTTGAACAGTGGTTACTTAGGGTTTAAATTTTTATTGAAAATAAGGTTTTTTTTGGTCTTAAATATTTAATTGTAACAATATTGTAGCTCCTCCAATAGTGTAAAATGGACAACTTAAAAACATAATTGAACTACTATTATGATTTTTTTTTTAAAAGAAAAATGGACTAATGGACTCTTAGGAGACGAAAGGAAGAGATAGAAAAGTTTTTGAAAGTTGTAGAAAGATGGATAAAGAAGTATGTGTTTAGTGGAAAACTCACAGTGAAAGATTGTGAAGTTCTAAATGGGAAAGACTAAACTGAACAGTGACAAATTTTCATGTGACTTAAAAGTATTCGACCTCTTCCTCGTGTCCCTAACCTCAGCCTTGAAGATCGACACATGGGCTGAAGGACAACTCCAGAGACGAGCTGTGGTCAGAGACACCAAGCTGCGTGCGGACGGAGAGTACAGCCATGTGTGGTCTTAGGGAGGACAAAGGGCCAGAGGAGGAGGAGATGGGAAAGTGACAGAAAGTTTTGGAAAGTGTTGGGGAACGTTTTTAGAGAATGTGAAAGAGAGAGTTTTTAGAGTGTACGAGCAAGTAGGGAAAAGAGAGAATTGCAGATTGAAGGTATGTTAGGGCAAGATAGTATTAAACTAAAATATAATTTGAACCTATATTCAAATGTGACAAAGAAATTTTCTTTACCAAAAAGATATTAAATTTGTTCTATTATTTGTGCCTCTGTGGTCAGTTTCAAATGAGTTAATTTATCAAATAATGATTTTGACAAGCAAACCTACACGATACAAGAGTAATGGTTAAAGTGCCACAGTTGGTGCTTTGTACAATGTAAAGAAAAGCTATATTAAAAAAAAAAAAAAAAAAAAAAGGGAAATCTGATACTGATGATTTTAACGTAGCATTATTCAGATAAACTTTAGATGATTTTATGTTTAATTAGATCATACTGAAATGAAAGTAAACAACTTGTCCATTCAAGCTGGAATAGATTTTTGAATACATTTTAGGTTTAACTGAAGTGGATTAGAGATGGGTCTTTACCATGTTGTGTCTGAGTGGGCGTGGTCTGAGTGCAGTGCTCTGGGTGCCTCTCTTCAGCTTTGAACTGAAAGGTCACATGACCTGGACTGGCTCTGCTTCTGCTCTTGTCTAAAGATTGTCTAAATATGGCTGCTGTGTCACTGAGGAAGATGAACTGAACAGAAACTAAAGAAAGTTTGCTGGGTCTGAAATTCATCTGTGGACTGGGCTCCTCCTCTACTGGTCACATGACACATGAATGAACTGAATCAGAAGCTACTGCTCCTCTAAGGCCCCATCAAAATATCACTGCTGCTGCGTATGAGTTGTGTTTGTCTGAGAACTCATGACTGGAACATACTCTTCAATCCATACAGTTAAATGTTTAGTTTTAAACTAATTTCAAAATTAGAAGTGCATTTAGTTTATTTAAAAAAAAAAAAAAAAAGCTTCATTCCTGAGAACAACTGTTGACAAATGTAGCATTATTTAGGCTATTTCTTTCATTGTACATCAGCGCTGTAACTCTGGGTTGTAATATACTGAATATGCAACTCATTTGAAATGGTACTTAGAATGGCAACAATTAAACTTAGAAATTGAAGTTTTTAAGCAGTTTAACTTCTAATGCAAACAAAATATGTAGCTTTATTATGTATGAAACCTGAGACTGCTGGGATTTGAAATGCTTTAGTTTGTTTGTTGTAAATGTTTAGTTGACATACAACTACTACTTTAAATTAGGTCAAAATGTCACTACTCCTGAAGGTGTTTGAAATGTGTGTTTCAAATTGAATCATATTCTTAGAATATAAAAACACTAGTTTTAATGCTTGTAAAAACAATTATTGAGAAAGAATATTTAAGGTCACACTTATGACCCAAAAACTGTAGACTCCCAGCCAAGTTTCTTCCCTGTGTAGACCGGGTGCACAGAGATGAAATGAGGAGGGAAACAGCTGAGAGCCCATTTGGTTCTTAATAGTAATAATTATAGTGATTCTTTCTAATAACAACAAGCAAATGAGAGAGAAACAACTTAGGGGAAAAACATGGTGCAGTAGTACAAAATGGACTATATATTAGAAAATAAAATAATTGTACTAAGATCAATGTTTAAATGGGTTGAAATATTGAGTCATGGGCTGAGCCATGTCTCAACAGGAGGGATGTGTAGTATCATAAACCAATACAATACTATACTACTCATAATTACTCATAAAAAAAAATGTGTTTGGATTCAACTCAACAAAGCTAGAAATCTAGAATATTGTCTAGTAATCATTGATGCTTATTCTAAATGGGTAGAACTGTTCCCTTGTTACTCTCCAGACGTATTGACAGTAGAAAAGCTTTATGTAAGAGAATAATACCTACATTTGGTATTTTACAAGTGCTGAGGAGTGACAATGGTACATATTTTGTGAATGAAACCATTGACCAAATACTAGACTTAACAACCCAACTTTAAGACATTCACCTGCCGACATAAAAGACTTGTCTGACTACATGATGAGAACTTTGATGACAAGAGATTGTTTAGAACCGAATACTGTTCCCTGTGTTCTTTTGTCTCCCCAGGAACAACTCAATTAAGTTTGAAGTAGAAGACTGGGTGCTTCCCAAAGTGATAAAATGGAAGTGATGAGAAGGTCCTTACAAAGTTCTGCAAGCCACACCTACAGCTGTGAAGATAGCTGAAAGGACAACGTGGATTCATCTAACACTGTAAACTGACGATGGAAAGAGCAGTGCCAACTGAGCAGGGGAAGTCTGACTACAAAGGGAGGTAGAAGGAGAGCTACCTGTCTCAATGTCAGTGAAGAATTAAGATCCTGTTCAGTAAAAGGAGGCCTGTTCTAACCAAAAAAAACTCTCCACAAGCTGTGACAAGCTGTTCACAATACTGGTACTCATCCTGGTTACCGAACCGATCACATTTCTTCATATAATCGACAGACAGAAAGAGGAAACTGTTGAAGTGCATGTGAACAGAAGATGCACCATTCTACAAGGACATGAAAGAATGAATTTCATATTATTATTCACATGAAGGAAGACCAACTGTGAATCATTCTTACAATGTCAAGCTAAGAGATTTGATGATAGATATAAGATTTGATGTTTATTAATGATAAACAGGAGGGAAATGTGAATAAAATTATGTTTGTATTTTTATCATCTAATAAACTACATGTGTTACAGAAATGTTAGACACTAGAAGTAGTTAATATGGTTAGGTTATAAGTTAGTCTTAAACTAATGAATGTAAGACTTTGTAACCAAATTGTGTAAACAACTGACCTGGGAAAGGTACATGGGGGATGTGGGATTTGGGAGAAAGGTTAAAGGTTGTAAAGGAGATGTTCTGCAGAAAAGACGGATTGCTGTTGTTGGAGGGGGGAGTTGAGATAAACCATTTGCCAAAGGAATGTATGTTTTGCCATGAGCTTGAATAAAAGAGATCTCTGAGAAGAGGGAAGTTGGAGAAAGCATCGGAGACAGCACTGGAGATGGTGTGAGACAGAGACCATGAGAGGGTCTGTGTCCGATGTTCTCTTCCCTCTGATTAGAGATGATCAGAGAGTAACAAAAGTCTAACACTTGTCTTGAGTCTTTTTGGTGGTAATCAGCGCGTCGAGAACAGAGTTTTCTTGACACAACTTCATGCAAAAAGTTGTTTAAGTTCTTTAGAGCCTTTAAAGAGCCTACATCTGATTTGCTCATGTGTTTGATGAAAAATGTGTCTTGCTCCAGTACAGACATAGTGTATAAGCAGCTCTTGAGGTCAAAATAAGACAGATGTGTTCTGGACTTCAGCTCTGCGTTCAACACCTGCTCTGTTCAATGACAAGCTCTCTGCTCTGCTCATGTTTTGGAAGAAGTAACAGCATTACAACATGGTTAAACACTCACAAGAGTCAAGTTTGCATAATACAGAAACTATATAGAGATTTGATCAGCTTTGCTCTGAGCAGACTACCAGAACATCCAGGTCCACAATGACTGCAGATTCACAGAATTGAGCTCACCCTTTACACAGGCAACCTTCTCCTACAGCGACCTTAAAGAATGGAACAAGCTCCCAGACAGACTGAAACTCTCCTCCGACCTGAAGGATTTCTCTTATAATGTTAGAAAAGTCCTTTTAGAGAGCCAGCATTGTCAACACTGATTTGTTTTGCAAGTGGTAAATTGTAATGTAGGCTTACATGGTCATTTCTGACATAGTATTTGAGTCATTTTAAATGTACAAATGGAGAATGCGTTGTTAGATTGTAAATGGATGAATATTTGGATGTATTTTTATTATTACTATTTTTTTTTGTGTGTGTGATTTTTAACCTGCCAGGGACTGCAGATGTGAACTAGCTTTAGTTTTACCTTGTGTAAAGTACATCTTCTTTTATGAAATCAATGTGTTTACACTTCGTCCCTGTTAAAATAAACCAATAAACTAAACTAAACCAGCATCAACACATTTTCACCGAGGGCCACATCGGCAAAATGGCTGATGAGGCCCTCAGCCACAAACAAAGTAAGATATTAACTTAACTGAAGAAGTAAACATAAAACACAATCACATCATTTAAAAGCACTTTTTAAGTGTTTACTCATCTAAAACTGAAACTGCTTTGTCAATGAGCAAACCTGTGTGCCGTATTGTTTAAGTTAGAATTTAGTTATTCCTTACAGTATTTGTTTTCTGGGCTATGGCCAGTTGTGTTGTTGGTTTATTTTTAGTTGATTTAATTTAGTAATATACATAGTGGGTCAGCCCCACTCATTATGCCACACTAGAATAAGAGTATAATATGGTGCTGGAAAATTACAATTTCCTACAAAAAAGTTAACTAATATAAATGTTACCACCATTACCTGACTAGTTGGATATTCCCTACATTACCTCATTGCTATTGTTTGTCTAATTTAATCTGCTTCAGTTCAGAAAGCAGCAGACACTGTAGTCCATGCACTGTCTGCTGACAGGTATTTATTTATTTATTTTCTCTACGCATATATTTCATGTGGGCCTAGTTCATTCTGTGTTTGTTTGAGTTCTGGTTTGTGGCCAATCTCCATCTCTGGACCATTTGTCATATTTATGTTGATGTGAAAACATTAAGACTCCTGGAAGGTGCTGTCAATGTGTGGAAGTACGTGTTGTGTTCTGATTGTTCTTGGTCTGTGACACTAGGTCACTCTGACATGACCCAGGACAGGACTTCCTCACTCATGGGGCAACAATGATGATGATGAAGTTGAAGAGCACATGTGGACTTTGAAATGTGTGGTACCACAGGTTTAATCTGTGGGTCACCAACAACTTTGGAACAATAAACTTAAAAGATACATTATATAACTATGTGGAGGTGGCACGTCATCTACATAATTCCATGGAAACAGAAACAAAACTTCAAAACATCCTCGATGATAATGAGACTAGTGTAAAATAATTATATATTTTAGAAATAACAAATAATGTGAAAGGAATTTGGAAAATTGTAAATCGTATGACAAAAACTGACTCCTGTGAGCTGTAAGCCTAGTTATAATGCTGCTGCCTCCTTAAAAACATGCAGTTGAAACCAGAGGTTTACATAGACTATATAAAAATACACTTTTTTCTCACTGTCTAACATGAAGGTGAATGTGAGTAAACTTTTCCTGCTTTAGGTGAATAAGGATTACCAAAGTTAAAGAAATTTTAAATGAAATTCACGTGGGTCAAATGTTTTGGATATCCTTTCCACAAGCTTCTCATGATAGTTGGCAGAAATGTTGGCCCATTCCTCCTGACAGAACTGATGTAACTGAGCTAAGTTTGTTGGCCGCCTTGCTCGCACATGCCTTTTCAGGTCTGCCCAACATTTTCAATAAGATTAAAATCAGGCCTTTGTGATGACCACTCCAAAACATTGACTTTGTTATCCTTAAGAGACTTTGTAACCAGTTTGGCAGTATTTTTTGGGTCATTGTCTATATGGGAGGCCCATTTGTGCCCCAGCTTTAACTTTGTGGCTGATGTCTTGAGATGTTTCTTCACTACTTCCACATAATGTTCTTTCCTCATGATCCCATCTATTTTGTGAAGTGCACCGGTCCCTCCTGCAGCAAAACAACCCCACAACATGATGCTGCCACCCCCATGTTTCACAGTTCTCTTTTCTTCTCCAAACGTAGCTCTGCTTATTATGGTCAAACAATTCAATTTTGGTTTTGTCCATGGTTGGTTTTGACCATAGGATATGTTTCCAGACATTATGGTCTTTGTCCCTGTGTGTATTTACAAACTGTAATTTGGCTTTTTTATGTTTCTGTGGGAGTAATGGCTTCTTCTTTCAGCCCATGTCATTACAGTACTTGTTTCTGTGGGATAATAACACACCAGCTTCAGCAGCATCTTCACAAGGTCTTTTGCTTTTGTTCTTGGGTTGATTTGCACGTTCATCATCTCTGGGACACAGAACCCGGCTCCTTCCTGAGCGGTATGCTGGCTGGACATTCCCATGGTGTTTATGCATGTATATACTTGTTGGAACAGAGAACAAAGTCTTCATTATTCTGGCATTTAGCAAATAGAAATCAGTTTAGTAATCCTAATTGACCAAAAACATGAAAAGTTTAGTCTGTTTTCATGTCAGACAGTGAGAAAAAAAAGCACATGTGCCTTTTTATATAGTGGATGTAAACTTCTGGTTTCAGCTGTACCTGGAGTTGTGTTTTTCATTTCATTTACATGTTTGAATAATCCTGGATTATTAGTCTGTCTGCATCTCCAAAGCTCACACTGCTCGGTTCCACCTTGTGATGTCATTTAGTGGTAGTTTAACAGCTATTTCTATCCTCAGTTGAGCTGGTTTACTTTTCAATACTCTACAAAAACCTTATGTGTTCATTTTATTTTTTTAATATTTTAGTTTTAGCTATTGTACAGATTTTTGTTGACATTGTCAATAGATAGTCTTTAATATCTTTAGTAAAAGTAAGTGTATCCTTAATATATTGTACAAAATTGTGAAAACTTTTTTTTTTTTTACAGTTGATTGCTGTCAAAATTGTGATATCAAAGGAACTTTATGTAATATTTTTATTTGAAATTTCATAGACTTGACCTGTCTGTGACCCCAGATATGAGGTAAACACGTTCAAATCAAATATAGCCTTTACTGATAACAACTGTAATGCTTTAATTACAAAACCTTTGAAGATGTATTTACGTTATAATTTGGTGATCTGGTTCTGTTAGAAATTCCACAACAGTTCAAAACAATTATCCAGTCAGAAAACAGAAAGAGTCTCAGATGAGAAAGTGGGTTGCTAGTTTCAGTGCTGAAATCCAGTTGTTTTAAACCAAAAAGGACTCTCTCTGATCTGAATGTCACCTAGAGCCAATCATTAATCCGTGCTAGTGCAGCCTGTGCAGTTCAGTGAGTGAATTCTTGAAGTTCTGAGCTTCACATTAGTAACGGCTTGTCTATATAATGAGAATGAGAAAAATTTGTATGTGTCCTCTGTCTATAGGTTTAGGCACTAGAGACCCAGGTTCAGATGTGAATGTAGTGCCTTTATTAAACTGTAAGAGTGCAGGCTACATACATCTTTTAACTAAGTAGTTTTTTCTCCTGTTTTGCTAACTTACATGTCCCGTACGTGTCCCTTGTTGTTATGGCTGCGAATTGTAGTGGACACAAACACAAGCGTACTGACACAGCACTTGGACATGCCATGCCTCAGTTGAAATTCAACTTCCAGGATTGATCCTATTCTTATTTATTACACTGGCAAGGCAAGTTTATTTGTATATAGCACAATTCGTACACAAAGTAATTCAAAGTGCTTTACAGAATAAGAAAGACATTAAAATCACACAAATCAAAATATAAATAATCATTATAAAATTTAACATTAAGAGAGAAGAGTGCAGAATAAAAATCTTTCAGTCATGTGCACAGCTAAACAGAACCAATTTTGAGCCTGGATTTAAAACATTGTCAAAGTAGAGGCCTGTCTCACATCTTCAGGAAGACTGTTCCAGGTTTTAGCCGCATAAAACTAAAACGCTGATTCTCCATGTTTAGTCCTGACTCTGGGCACCAGCAGGAGGCCGGTCCCTGAAGTCCTCAGAGGTGGTTCATATGGTACTAACACTAACATTGTTGTATATCAAACCACAAGTAGTACTGGCATTAGCTTGACTGGGGGCAAGAGATAAATTTTTTGTGAGTGCATGGATGAGAGAGTTTAGGTTCATTTTCAACTGGTATAGGACTGGGTAATATGCCATAGACTATTGTATATTTGCTGCAGTGTTGCTGTGCAAACAGACAAATTAAACTTAAGTACATATGCCAGGTCATGTTTTTCTAATTATGACTTGGTTTGGTAAATACTTGAAAAAACATTGAAAAAAATAGTAGGCCTACAAAAATACAGAAAGTAATGAAAGTAATTAACAGATTCCATCTACCTGTGTCATGAACATCAAAAGTCCATCCAAAATTCAGGGACAGTGTCTTCACATTAGAGTTTCTGAGTAATGGTCATGGAATTACCTCTACATATGTCACATGCTCAGGTTCAACCAAGAAGTAAAATTATTAACTTTTACTAAAATTTAAAAATTTAGATTCTACTTGGCAACTAGGCAAGACTTTAGTCAAATCTTAAATATAACAAAGTTAACTATGTTTTCATGAAATGAGTAGCTTAACCTGTGATATGTACTTTAAATATAATACCTATTGTCTTTCCTTAGGCTATTATTTTGTATCAATCACACAAGATGTATTTCATATACACATATTTTATTATTGACACAAGTGTAGAAAAACACAAAATTATTAAATACATTAACTATGCAAAAATAGATCTGACTATAATATAATCCCAGAGTTAAATATTGTGCATGATCCTCCCCCACAGAGGGAATACAAGGTTCATCTGCCAATGTGACAGTATATGTCAGTTCTCAGAGTTCATAAGAGGTCATAGTGGGCCAGCCTTTGGTTTGGGTCAGTGTTTGGAGGAGACTGGGCCGATCTTCATCACAGTGGACCGCAGAGCTGACACTGCTCCTGATGTGGTCCAGAACATGCTCCGGGAAGGGCTGAGGCTGCTGGGAAATTCTCCATTCAGGTTAGAGTCTCCACAGCTGCTGAACCACCAACCTCCCTACAACAAAGAAGAGACAAAACCATTTAATATTATGATTTCAGTTATCATCAACATAGATTACATTCACACTTGCATATCCACTTAATTAAAATTATGACTAACCTGGGACTAAACTAGGACTAAACTGGCCTAAAAGCAAGACGAGTGTAAGTATCCTGTATTGATTTTGATCCATAAACTGTATAATTGAAGTGGAAAGAAGGAGCGATGTCACCCATAGTGTTCGGTTTCAGCCAAGCTCATTGAGGCTAACAGTTATAGCGCTAAATCTAAAGCAGAGTTCCATATCTGGAAATCCAAGTGCAAACGCAAAGAGCCAATCAGGAGTGCAGGTGTTGAAGGTACCACTCATTTGGCAGGGGGCAGGCTGCTTAGCAACAAGGCTCGATCAAACCTCTTTCTAACACTAGCTTGCATCCAATTGGTCTGTTACTAATGTTCATATTTTGTTTTATGGACAAAATAGTGAAATAAAAGCACTGGAGTTAGAGAAAGGGGTGAGGTTTTTTAAATAACCAATAATTGACAAGCCTATAAATGCACTCTCCCCTCTCTATTCAGAGGTGTAGGAGCAGAGCCAGTACCTGAGTGTTTCTGAGCACAGTTGTCCCCTGCGCTGAGGTCATTGTCCCGGTCAGGTGTGGAGAAAGGCAGTCCAGAGGAACCAGAGGAACCAGGGGCACTGCCGCTGAAGAGTCCTCCCAGAGAGGCACCCGAATCTGGGCCGAGGTGGAGAGAGAACTGCCCCTCCTCTCCATCCAGCTGGAACTCCGAGCTTATCACATGACTTTGCCTGGACCAATCAGAGAGCTCCACCTGTAGCATGTAGCGCCCCTGTCTGGCCAGTGCGTGGATGTGCGCCAAGCCGAGCCAGAACTCACCTAAAAGAATCACATTTTTATTAGGACTTAGTTACTATCAACTATACTATGGTCTATCCTGGGTCCAGAATGATGAAAAATTTGAATCGTGGCCATAGCGATTAACAATTAAAAATATTTTAATATTTAAATATTTTCAATACAGAAAAATAACAGAAAGAATAATAATTTACAATTTGTTTTATTTTTTATTTTGCATTAAATTGTGGTTACCAGCTGTTGATTGTAAAAATGTACTGGAACTATAAAATTTGAAATTTAATTGAATCCTTTTTTAGAAATTGTAAAAAAGAGTCTACACAGTATAAACAAGTGCTGATGCTTACCAGTGAGGCTTCCAAATCCTCTCCTGTAGTCGTTCCAAGCCAGGTCAAAACTTTGGGAGCCATCAAAGCGTTTCTGGATAACTGTCCAACCACCAGCTGCAGGCAAACATCCAAAGGTCTTATTAGTATAGTATTTTATGAGAGATTTTGATTTTAAATTCCATAAACCTGACCTAACTGTGTCCCCATATGTTCAAACCAAACATAGCTTTTAGTGGTACACTATAACTTTCTGGAGGCGGCATGTCACCTGCATGATTCCATGGAAACCGAAAGTTAAAACCATACTTTGGAACATTCTGCATGGAAATAAATACATTTTAAGCTATACTGGAGAAGATTTAAACCAAAGGAACAACATTTCCATGGAAACAAGCAGAATGAGGGCCTCTCCGGGACAAATGTGAGTCAGTTTTGTGGAGATCGAACTTGGAAAGGCAAGTTCTTCAGTGCAATAAAAACATCCAAAAAGCAAAAAAGGAAAAAAAAACAAACATGCTTTTATTTTATCATTAGCTAAAAAGTTTCATACTGTGGCTTTAAGTTTTTGGATTAGATTTTTTTCCCTACCTGTATTTATTTTTATTTTGCATTTTATTTTATGCAATGTTATTTCAGCTTTATAAAAATGTAATTAAACTACAAAACAATAAAAGTTGGTCTTACCTTGGGTCATCTCGCAGAGCACATTGAAGGGCCTGGAGTTGTCCGGTTGGATTGTATAAACACCGGGCTTCCTCTGACCTTGTTCAAACAGTTCATGGCAGTCTTTGGCAAAACCTGCAACACAAACAAAACACATTATTCAAAGTGCCAGATTGATCACATTGTTTTGGTCTCTCAGGTTGTTTTTTAACTGAGCTACCCTCCCTCTCAGTAATCTTTGGACAGCGCTCTGCCAACGGGGTGGAAAACATAACGCTGAGTGCAAAGGTGAAGCTATTGTTGCGTAAAACTTAACCCCCAGTAGAGGATAGTGTAAAAGTTGTTTTGTACAAGTATTGGCCTCTCGACTGGGCGCGACCACTTTATGTCAGCAAACTCACAAAGGTTGGTTTAGAGATGATTGATTGACCTCAGCTGTTTTCAAATCATTTGGCATGTACAGTCCTGCTATCAGCCTGGAGAACTTGACAATGGAAATGAAAAGTATACTGAATTTCAAATAAATAGTTACATTCAAGTATTGTAAATATGCTGTAAAAATGCAAAAGACAAATTTGAAAAAAAAAAAAATGCACAGGTTTATTTATTTATTTGATTATTTTATTTTTATTTATTTTTTTTTCAAATTTTTTGCATGTCTATTAGTTTCTGTCTCAGGTAATAAAAATAACATTTATTGCAGTGCTTGTTTATTTTAATTATTTATTTTTTATGTAGGTCTATAAGTTTCAGTCTCATATAATAATAAAAACACACTTTTTTGTTGTTTATAGTTTATGTTTATATATTTTATTTTATTATTTTTTTGCAGCAAGATTCAATATTTTGTGCACATTCATAACAGTGCTTGTATATGAGGTACTGAATGGAACTGTACAATAAAATAAAAGCATACGAAATGAAACCCGCCTCACCTTTTTTCTGCTTCTCCTCGTTCTGCATCATCATGTCGTGTCTGCGCCTGAAAGACTTCATCCTCTTTTGTCCAACCTGCATACAATTAAACAAAAGACTTAAGAATCCCAGCAAGGTAAATCTTTCAAAACGTATGTATATGACAGGGCCGACCTTGCTCTGAAGGGCCTGAAGGTGCACACTCTGCTTCTCCAGTTTGTCCTGCTGCTGCTTGATCTTCTCCATCAGCTGATCTATGCGCCGGTTCTGTGCTGCCATCATCCTCTGCACAACAACACAACAACACATTTTTAGACGATTTATACTTTGTAATGTATCATACCACAAATACAGATACTACTACTACTACAATCCAAAGCATGCACAATAGCAAAGGTTGTCCTGACCAAGACTAGCTAAAGATCTGCAGATGGGCCCCGCAGTGGGTCAAATGCTGAGGATGAACTTCCATATGAGTACCTACATGTACCTTAACCTTAAAAACTTTTCATAATTTGACCAGTAGACAAAGCAGTAGTAATAACTGAGGTAGTAGTAGTAGTAGTAGTAGCACTAACAGCAGTATTAGTAGTAAAAGCAGTAACAGCAGTGAAACCAGCTGTAGAAGAAGCAGTAACAGTAATGATGTAGTTGTTGATACTGTAGTAGTAGCCGGTAATAGTAATAGTAGTTGTAGTAGTAACAGATTAAGCAGAAGCAGTATTAGTAGTAGTTGTTGTAGTAACAGTTATAGTACTAGGAGCAGCAGTAGTAGTATTTGTAGTAGTAACAGTATTCCATCCTTACCTGTACAAGCGGCATCTTCCTATCATCACTGGAGTTACTGTCTGGCATTGGTTTTCCGAGCACCTCCTCCACCCTCTGCTCCAGCCTCTCCACCCTGTCGCTCAGCTCCTCGCTCGCTCCGCTCAGCCCAGTCCCCTTCTCCATCTCCAGGTTCCTCAGGGTGCTGTTCATGCTCCCTCACCCTGCATTCAGCTCCCTCATCTGGACTTTACTTTTATCTACGTGCTCCTTCAGCGCCTGCCCCAGCTGCAGCAGTCCATGGGCCACCACGTTCACCTCATCCCAGGAGGCGTGCTGCTTGTCCCGGCCGCCCGTGGGGTACCCGGTCGCGGTGAGGGCGGTCAGGAGCACCGCCATGGTCAAGTGGGTAGTGGTCATCATGGGAGTTTTGGTTGTTTTAGGATATATTTAGGCTTCTAGAGTGGTTTGGAGAGCAGAGCGCGATGGGAGTGTGTATATATATCCACGGACGAGTCAGTGGGAGGGGCTTCGAAGATGAGGGGTCAGAGGGGCGGGGAGAGGGGGTGAGTGGAGGGCAGTGGTTGGTTGTGAGGAAGTGACAGTGGGGCGGGGGAGACAAAACATATCCCAGGGGAGTGAAGTCTGGATTTAAACAGGGTGTTGTAAAAGTACATAAAGGGTGTGTAATTATTACATACCAAGTTTAACCATGTATAATCTCCTTGTACTGGACCGGACATGGCACTAGTTTTCAAATTTCGAAATAAATACCTTTATGATGTTATTGTTATCAGAATTTCAACAAAAAATACTGAAAATGTATAAAAATCTTCGCATCCTATTGTACATGAAAGAATACACTGTGGGATGTCCAAAGTGTGACCTGGGGACCAATTGTGGCCCAAATGGTCATGTGCATTACTTTTAATATATATTTCCAAGACTTTTTTTGAAAGTGTTTTCCCTCTAAGAAAAAAAGTTTGGATACCCTTAACCATACCCTACTTTCTACTTACAGGTTTGATTATATGGACCAATCTCAACTTGACCATTTAATACAACTGCAATGGTTTTAAAATTTCACAATTAATTTCACAATTATAATGAATTAGACATCTCTTAAATTTAGTTAAATAACATTTTTTGATTAAAAAAAATAGCTATGTTTAAACAGCATGCCCCCAGAATAGACATACACTACCAGTCAAAAGTCTGGACACACCTTCTCATTCAGTGTTTTGTTTTTTTTCCTTTATCTTTACTACTTTTGTCATTTTACATTCATACAGAAAACATTAAATATATGAAGCAAGATATATGGAATTATATCTTGAACTCTATCTGCAAATGGATGCGCCTTAGTCCTGGACACATCTGCAGCCTGTCCGTCCATGGGAGTGAATCTCTCCTTCACTGTGGTTCTCCTCGAGGTTTCTCCTTTTCCCACTGGGTTTTTGGAGTTTTTCCTTGCCGAGAAGGAGGGTCTAAGGACAGAGGATGTTCTGGGACAGTTATTCATTAGCTTGTTTTCTGTTGATTAATTTACTTGTCTGTTTCTGTTTCATTGTTGATTTTCAACTCCCATGTTCAGCCCTAAGAGGCGACTGCTGTTGTGATTTTGGGCTTTACAAAAATAAATTGAATTGAATGTAATAAAGAAAAAAGTTGAATGACTCAACTAAATATTTTATATGTAAATTCCTCGAAGTTGCCACTCTTTGCTTTGTTGACAACAATGGAAACTTTTGGTCTTCTTCATGATGAAGTCTTCTGAAATGGTTTTCACTTCACTTGTGCCTTGTCAGGGTTAAGAAATGTCATGAGATTAAAGCAAAGGGTAAAGGCTGTTTTTAAAGATCTAAAATCTTATTCAAGTTTTGAGTTTATTTTTTGTTTACAAGATGATATAGTTGTATAGATATAGCTCATCGAAAACATATGTGGAATTGTGGTTTGTTTAATTCACATGTTTAACACACAAATCGTGCATATTTAGGTTGAGCTCTTCTCTGAAACAAAAAAACATTCTCTTCCAGGCTAGTAATGCAGTATTACTCAAACCGGTGTGAATGAAAAACAAAATCAAAACAACATTCTACCATGGCTTGATGCTCACAGAAGTCAATTTTGCATAATAGGACCTTTAAGAGAGGGATATTTTTCCATGATTTAGTGGAAAATTTGCTTTGTTTTGCTCTATGTAGTAGATCAAAACAAGAATGTTAAGGTCTTATGTGGTATTAAGTACTACTATCACTCATGGCCCTCAGACAGATGTTGACAGCAGCAGACAGGTCCTAACACAGAAGTCATCCCAAGCCCGTGCTCCTCTTCTCTCCTCTTTTATGAATGTGGAGGAATGCGGAGCGCTGGGCCCTGTGAGAAGTGGGTAAAAGTTCACCATGCCACAGTCACTCACTGAGCACACAAGGGCCACGAGGTAGAGGGATGCACCGGGGGTACGAGGAGGGGGGTTAGTACTGTACACAGAGAGGGGTCGGATGGGGGGGGGGGCTAGAAGAGGGGGACGGGTCCTGTCAACACCAGACTCACTCAGCATTCCACTGGCCAATACGGCTCCAGTTCAAAGCAGGCAGCTTGGAAAATGGTACATTTCCCCATATGACGAGAGAGGCAGTGACGGAAGCCTGCATCATTCCCAACAGGAGACGTGCGTTTGGTCAGGCAGTCTTCTAACACAGAGCTTCCCTACAATAGAACGCTGTGGAGTACTAGCAAAAACGTAAATCTACAGGTCAGATCTGTGGAGAGGCGACCTTGCTCACTGTTAGATTGTATTGGTGGTTTTCAGATTACAGAATGTGGTGATGTCATAAACTCAGATGAAGGCCAGTTTTTCCTATTCATTATAATTTACTTTGCCATCAAATGTCCAAAAAGTAAATGCACAAATGTTGAACCTGATCATTTCTATTAGTGACTAGACACAAGAACTCAGTGTATTACAACAGAAATCAGCATTTGAACAATATATATTTTAGCTGCTCCTGTCTGTATTTAATTACATTGTCCTATAAAACGTGATGTCATCTGAAACTAGCATCATCTGAAATTAGCATGCTAGCAGCGCACTTCCTGATTATTGGACAATAAAATGATTTGTAATTAGAAGCAGACAGAACACAGCTGATTTACTAAAAACTAAACTTCAGCTACAGGCTCTTTAAGCTATTATAAACACAGGACAGGAAGGGCATCTGGGGTAAAAAGCTGCAAGAATATTTAGTCAGACACTGTTTGCACAAGTTACGTCTTGACAACTCTTCCCATCTTAAGCGAACAGTTAATCAGTTATCCCTGTCTTACTGTGCACACAAAAATGCTCAGTTCACTTATTGTCTGGATTGTTGCATCACAGGCAAAATCCTAGGTAGTTTTTAAGCCCATGAGCCATCTCCAGAATCACTTTGTGGTCAAACTGTGTTGACAACGATCACATGGCTATGCTCACATAGCATTCACGGGGAGTATGGATTTCATTAGCTTATTTTCACTTTGTTCAAACCTAAATGCCTCATTGGAAATTAAGATGTAATTTATCAAGTGGGTTTTCCAAATGTAGACATTATTTTAAAAGGGAGTATTACACTTCTATTGGGTATTACTTGCTAACAAATTACATATTTAGATCACCATGTTACCCTATAACACTATATTAGCTGAAAAACAACATATTAACATGTGTAATAAATTTCCTTAAGATCTTTGACACTCCCCCCCTTTAGAGTGCTATCACAAGGGATGAGGGAAGGTCATAGCATGGTACAGAGCTCGAAAAAGTTAATTTTGCATAATACCCCCTCTTTAAATTATGTCTTGACAACTGTGCCCACCTTAGAGCTGTCAGAATCAGTTCATCCCTGTGTAACTTTGGATGGCCTCATAAACTCCAGACCTGTTTGTTCAGTGACTCTGGTCGTGCCTACAGTCATGTCTACAGTCACAGAGGCTGGCCCTGCTCCGTCTATCTCTGTCCTCTTTGTACACTCTGTGTCTCCTAACCTGTGCACGTCTTCTGGTTCTGCAACACTCTGCACGTACCTTCAGCTCCCCAGACACTTCCCTGTTACGTGTGCGATGTGACGTTTACGCTGCTTCACTAACAAAAGCAGCGGTTTCCTGTCAGTACACCAGCTCTATGTAACAGAATAGGAGTCCAGCCAAGAGCAGAGGTGAACGGGTTTTGCGGGACGTGAGGGAAAGGTCTCAGGCTTCTGTGGCTTTTGTGTCAGGCACATTTGAGTCTTCATGTTGGAAATTTCCATCTTACACGTGCTGTGTTACCTGCTGATACTTAAATTCACTGTATTTTTTTTTTATCATGTATTTGAGCACAATTTGACCCATACAGATACACTGTGTAAGGAGCTCTTGAGGTCAGAATAGGTCCGCTGTGTTCTGTCTTCATCTAATTATAAAGCACTATATTGTCCAATAATCAGGAAGTGTGTGTGAGCATGCTAGTTGGTATTAGCATTATTGTGTAGGTAAAATTCTGCTCGGATCTCTGGTAGTTGTAAAAAGTACTTATAAACTGAATAATTAGGATGCTCTGAATGCATAAGGTAAGTGAGGAATAATTTTGGACACTGCAACCTGTTTAAAATGAACTAGTTCTGTTTTTCACCGTTTTAAGACAGTTCAAATCAGGTGTAGTGCCTTTAAAACCTTAAATCCTAGTTGCTTTTCTAGGTCCCTATCCCAAGAGGCTGCGTGCTATCAAAGGCGTATGGCATCTCAGGATACTCTTATTCTTTGTAGTTACAAAAAATACGTCATGTATTAATGGCTTGTTGATGACTTAGGTAGAGATATTCAGTTTTACAACTCTCCTCTACTTCCTGTATATTGTTAAACTTTTTTCCACAAACTGACCCCTTGACCACAAATCATACAATCCAATAAGTGTTTCGTCCTTTGAACTGCACCGGCTGCACTTCCCCCAAAAGTAAAGTAAATTAAGTTTAAGTTAAGTTTAAAAACTCAGTGCTCAGTGTGCCATCCAGTCAGCCACAAGAGCAGCCAACCACGATGAGCCACAGTATGTAACTTTTTAGCCAATAAAATAAACTAAAATGCATGTTTTACTTTTTTTTTTTCATTGCTTGCATTTCCTTAAACCTGGCTCTTATTTGGACTCTGCTTGTTTCCATGGAAATGTGGCTCCTTTGCTTATAATCTTCCAGCCTTGCCACCAATTCTCTGAATTTTGGTGAGTTCAAAAACTCTTGAGAATCCGTCTTGAACAGCTCGGGCTGAATCGTTTGCATATGATAGAAACCAATGACAAGTGAGCACTGTGGTTTGTGCAGAAGCAGCACTGAATGAGCCAAAACAAACATGGCAAATACGGATTACTTTGGTTTTGAAAAAGGTGCAGAGAGAAACACTTTGTGCATTTGTGGACGAGTAAGACATGTTTAGGGCTCAAACCTGAGGGCATCAGAAATAAACTGGTCCCACAACATGTTCGCTCTGACTCCGGTAAGACATGCAAACCAGAAGGATTTAGTCACGTCACGTCTTTTAATGGAGGAGTCTACAGCCAGTCCTCTGTCAGTAAAAACAGAACAGATGGAAGAAATTTTGTAGTACTGAATTAAAGTCTATCTTTTTAAGCTTTCTACCATGTTATGACGTAGCTCCCTCATCAAAAACATGCCTATATCTCATCCACGTATGTTTGAGTATTTTAACCATCTCTCCCGGGCCCTCCATAAAAATACAAAAACATGATACAAAACTGTACACAACAGCTTGACAAACCTGATGTGACATACAGTAGAGTCAACAGCAGGATTCTCATGATTGGTTATCCGAGTATTCAGTACTTGGCTGATGCTTTGCACGACTTTGGAACCACGGCGAAGGGGAAAACAACAGACAACATGTTGCAAAGCTACCGAAGAAAGGCTGCTGCTATGTATTCTCAGAGCAATTCCTCACAGGTAAATAGGAAGGTAGTGTGTTCTTATATTCCAGCATTAGAGGTTTGAAACACTGACAGCAATAATCTATTCAATTTGAAGCCATTTGTGGCATTATTTTGGGAGAATTTGATGAGTTGAGTGAGGTCGCCTATTACTTTCCATTGAATTTTTCCCTTTCATTAAACTTGACGGCCAGCGTTGTTAGACCAAAAACATCAGTGATTGAAAACGCTTAGACGTTTTTGACATCTTCATGCCACATGTCCACACATTCATGAGGAGTTACAAAGTTTAAGTATGAGTAAACTATATGGACATGTCCCGTTAGTTCCAACTGTACAGTACATCCCCTCCCCTCCTCTCCTCCTGTCCCGGGGCAGTGGTGTAGCGGTGAGTGGCCCACACTGGGTTAGTGTGTGAAAGGTGAACACTGGTCACATGACTCTCTATTGCCTCAGCCTTTTCCACATTCTCCCCTCCTGTCCCCCCTCTCCCCCATCTCCCCTGGCTCCCTCCTCACCTCCTCTTCCTCCTCTCCCCCATCTCCTCCCTCTCCGCACGTGGGTTTGTTTCGGAGACGACATTCAGGAACTGTCTGAACTTTCCCCCAGATAAAGCACATGTGGAATAAAATCCACATGTGAAGTCAGGAGCGGGACGCAGTGCACCACAATTAGAACATTTAGGCTTACAAGTTATAAGGGGCTTTGCAATAGAACATTTTAAAACAGAGTTAAAATCCAAGACAGGTTTTCATGTTTTTCTAATTCTGAATTGGTTTGGTGGTAAACCTTGTGACAAATATTGATCATAGTTTTACATCAGTGTACTGGCAGTTTGTGGGGAAAAAAAGGTTGAGAAGAAAATTACAAAAATACAGGAAGTAACAGTGAATACCTCTACTTATGTCATCAACAAAAATGCAGAATTTACAAGCAGAGTGATGATTACTGTTTGAGTTCAGAAGAATCTAACAAGTCTAACAAATGCGTCTGGAAAACACAGTGGAGGTGTACTTCCTGGGTGGTAGGCCAAATGGTGTCACAAGGTGGAACCAAGTGGAGAGGAAGACAACCAAGATATGACAGTACTGTGCCATTTTTATTTTGGCCCCGTTTTTTTACCCCAGCCCTAGAGACAACAGATGGAAATTAGTCTTTTTAAACACACCGGATTATAGCCAATCACGTTGTATCGTGTCTGTTCATTAGCACTGCCTCAATCAAATACATTAATAAATAAAAATATACCAAAACTTAAAGAGGAGGTATTATGGAACAAACTTTTTGGAGCTTTCTACCATGTTACAATGTTCTTTCCTGACTAAGAACATACCTGAAGCAGTTTTAGATGTCATCCATACATGTTTGAGTAATCTAGTGATCTCTTCCAGGCCCTATTCGAATCCTCCTTACGGTTAGCTGTAAGATTCTGCCCAGCGCTCAGCCCACAAACCTACGTCATTCATGCTCCTACACGACGATTTCCCATAAATATACAACAGCAAGATACAAAACAACACACTACAACTTCACAAACCTGATGTGATGTGCAGTAGTTTCATTAGCGGGATGCATGACAGTTGAGTTGTGATAGCGCTCTAAATATATGAAATATATGTGTGTTAAGAGATAATATCCCATGGAAGTGTAAAACCCCGTCTTTAAGATTAATTGTCAAAAACGGGGAAAAAATGAAAAGAGGGATTATTATTGAAACAGTTTAAAGTCGCAAAGAGGGAATTCAGGGATGCCATGCTGTAGAACTATGAACTTTGACCACTGTAGTAATTATGTAACAAAATCTAAAAAGATAAGACGAGAAATAACAGGCAAAAGTCAGAGCACCGATCCGGCCGCACACAGAGCATTGTGCATGAATCACTCTTATAGTTTTACACAGAAACAGCATTAAAAACAATAGTCAGGGTAATTCAATAAAAAGGACGACTAGGACGACTGACCGGCTTTCTCGTCCCTACCTCCTCCCAAAAGAAGGAGAAGAGCGCAGGCTAAATACAGTCGCTTTAACGGGCCTGTACCCATTTTTTTCTAATGTATCTGATCAAAATGTGTCTTGCCCCAGTACAGATATATTGTATAAGGGGCTTTTAACGTCAAAAAATTGTCAGCAGTGGTCTGTCTTACATCTAAGAAAGCATTTTACTGTCCAATAATCAGGGAGTGCACATTAGCATACTAGTTGTTGTTAGCTTTAGTGTCATGACAATACTCTGACAGTTGTGAAATGCACTCAGACCCATCACAGTGAATAATTAGGATGTGTAGAATGCATAAGGTCAGTGAGGAATAACTTTGGACCACTGTAAAATGTTTAAAATGAACTACTTCTGTTTTGCATTTTGGGGTTGGCAAAAATTTCAAAATCAGATACTACTCAATACTAAAACTAGAACCAAACTTAGATATTCATTTGAGCAAGTATCGTTACTATAAAAGTCACATTCAAAGACAGAAATTAACCTTTCCTGAATATCTTTAGAATGATTTTGAGCTGTATCAGAACAAGTATAAGACACATAGACTAGTATTCGCTCGTGGACCACTGTGGAATACTACTGGACACTAAGGGATTACACAGATATAAGGCCACATGGTTATATGAAAGAAAGCACTATGTTTTAATGTTAAATCACATTTTATTGTCTAAACAAAAAGTGTTTTTATTATCATTGTGGTATCAGAATCACTATAGAGTATTCCTTAGTATCGAAATCAAGTATGACATTTTTCCCTTTCTAGATACTTTTACAATTTTCCAGGTACAATTACACATACAACAAAACAAAACAATTGAGGTTGAATCTGTGGTGGTTCCTGGTGCTCGTTCCCTGGCCGCTTTGGAAGTGTGTGAAAGTTCATGTTGGTCCTCCCTCAGGCTTATGTCATGGGGCCTTCATGTTCCGCTCGGACTAAAAACAGCTGCTGTTTACACGAGCGTGAGCACGGGGCATCCAGGGTCACTCGGGCCCCTGCATCACCGTGAACCTTCACCCACTTCCCTTCTCCTTCCTCAGCATCTGTATGAGTGCGCACGTGAGTCACAGCCACATGCACTTTCACCTACAAACCGCTCACTCCAGTGGTCAGTCACACATAGACTCACTTTTGTTTATTTACCTTCCACATGTGTTGCTTCTATAGTAGTAGAAATGAATGCAATCTGACATGTGAAGAGCTAAAAAAAGTAATACACATAAATGACATAGTAAATGCTTTTATTAGTAGTTTAGAGTAGTTTTCTCATCACAAACATGGCCTGACTAGTGCATACTGCTGTTGCTGCTGTTGTGTCCTTGGGCAAGATACTTCACGTACTTTTGAAGTATATATGTATATATGTAAACTGTAACTGGTGTATGAATGAATACAAGAGCTGGGTTTGTGAAGTTTAGCTCCAGCACATGTTTACATGCATATACGTACCTCCTGAATTTTGCAAATCATATGAATTCTTCATGATTTTCAAATAATTAAAAAAAAAAAAACTACTATAAAATGATTGGACTGTACTGACTGAAGTATGTAAGATTTCATGAAGTTCACTATGACACTCAGTGGCTGTTTACAAGCACACCAAAAATCTGATCTGATCACATTATTGACAGGTCATGTAAACAGCTACTTTTGATGGGAGTAATCTGATTCTTCACCTGCACAGGTGTGAACAAAGGAAATAATGCCAAACATGCAAACTAATATGGCAAAGATCAAAATGAAAGACAAAATATAAGAGTTGATATTTTACTTCTTTGGGGTATTAACTGTTAACACATAACACATTTAGATCACCATGTTACCTTTTATTGTTTTGAAAATGCTATATTCAGCAAAAACAACATATTAACATGTTTTATGACTTTTACTTGCATCCCTGAGCTCTAAAGCACTCTCCCTTCTCAGCAATATCACCACACAATCAGTGTGCATCCCGCTAATGACACTACTGCACATCAGAGTTCTGATTCTAGTTTTCTGATTTTTACTGGCCATGTAAATGTGCTTGTGTCTTGTGCATTAAAACATGTGAAATAGGATTTAGTGTCATGTATGTCAAAATTTGCATTTGTCAAGCCAGTCCTTAGTGTGTTATTAGGTATATTTAAGATGAGCAAGGAGGTGAAGGCAGATGCCCCTACGGCACCGCTATGTGGGCACCAGTAATATCAAGCAGCTGCAGGCACCTTGAACGGCAGGTGAATAAAAGCAACTGCGGCTGTCTTCCCCTGTTTCATAGCCTAAAGGTATGAAGGGAAATGCAGTGCTGTCAAACACGTGAACTGACGACTGACTGACTGCTGATTGGACCTGATGTGTTTAGATGAAAAGTGACGCCCTGCAGTTCAGAAACATCCCTCATGCTTTCTTCACCCCACATCTATTTACATTTATATCATCACAGATGTGTAAAATCAGACCAGTGTGTTGTATGATACAGACATGATTATTATATCATCTTGATGAGCTGAAAGTCATTTTCACGACAGACCTGGCCTAAGGATGTAAACTTTATAATGAGCTCTGTAGTCTTTGTTCTGGTGATGTGGTGTCAGTCTGCAATGTGGGAGGAAACAGGACAATTCATTCAGAAAGTTTTATGTATTTTTATTCAGTTCAACACTTAAAATGAATGTGAGATCAGTCCTGTCCTGAGGCTTTGTGTGATCTGTGGCTGCTTGGCTGTTCTCGGGATCATGGAGAGTCCAAGCTGATTTCTCCTCCCCTTGGCTTAAACACATCTATTGTTCGGGTTGTGGCCGTGACCCTAGACTGCGGTTGGCCCTGAGCCTCCAGGATGCGTTACCTTTCACCCACAAACCCTCACAGATACCTGAAGGTGCCATGTTCATCTGTTCAAATAATTCTAGTGCAAGTATAAACACCATGGCAATGTCCAGCCATCATACTGCTCAGGAAGGAGACGGATTTTGTGGCCCAGAGATGAATGTGCTTTTGTCTGAAATGGCCTGAAGCATGCTTCCAAACTGGTTACAAAATGGCTTAAGGATAACAAAGTCAATGTTCTGGACTGGCCGTCACAAACCTGCTGATCTCTGTCTTATTCTACACTAACAGAAACTATTACCCTCCATCACTGTGCAGAGCCTTTGAGACTCACAGGGTCATTCCTGGACATATTCATTGGGAGCCCCAGGTCAGTACATGACGCCCTGGTATTGTGGAGGTCACCCATGTACAAAGACTCTGTACTCCTTGCAGGATACTTGGGGGGGCTATGGAGGCTAATCATGTTCGCAGCGTCCAGTCTGCATCCTCACCCCGTAGCACCAGCCTGTGGCCAGTGAGGACATGATAGTATTCATTTCTCACAGATGGTATGCATTTATAATGGTTAGTTGTAATTATACCTTAGCAGGCCAGATTGAGGCCCGTTACAATTGGCACCGCTCCAAAAAGTGCACAGCGTATTCAAGTGCATGCGGAAGACGCACTAGCTCCATCTTTCTGAGGGCTGTGGGGGTGCAACCCATGCTCACTCTGTTCTTCCTGGAGCCTGGTGCATTCTCCACAGTATCTGCATAGCTGAGGAGGAAGATCGAGAACACTGATGTGTATATATGAAGAACAGCCTGATGTGTGTGTGTATATATATATATATATATATATATATATATATATATATATATATATATATATATATATATATATATATATATATATAGACATACATACATACGTATATATATTATATTATGTTTGTTGTATCTCATTTGATAGGCTTGAAATAACTGTTGTAGCATTTTTTTAGTGCTACTAGACTACAGCCTAAGCAAGACTTAGCTCAAGTGAAATCCAAGAGTATCAGAATGTTGATGACAATCAGAAAAAAACAAAAAAAAAAACACAAAACAGTACCTTAGGAATATTTGAAACCACAGTATAAAGCACAAGTCTTAAAAACTAAAGCCAATAAGTGTAAATCAAGTTCAGATGGAGATTATATCAGAAAATAAATGCATTCAAAATAAAGTGCTTTCTGGACAAATGAGCAAAGTGGACATTGATTGGTCAAATAAAGACAGGAATTGTTCACATCCCTCAGCACCTCCCTCTCTTCTTTTGTCAGGGCTGCATCCCCTTTGGTCTTGGCCACCTTCTTTCCACTCTACTCTCCAATCTACTCTTTTTTGGATTCTTCTTGGAAGAATTGGAGCATATCTCAAGAAACAGGGTGTTATCTTCTTCCAGCTCATGATGGGTCAGCTACAGCAGAGTTTGGGGATACAATAACCCCATCAGTAGAGGTAGAGGCATTTGCTGCCACAACTGCTGGTGGTGGAATCCTGCTCATTCAGTGTCCCATGCAGCATGCCATACCACGGCCATGAGGCTGCAGTCACCAACCCAGCATCAGCCCCCAGTGGGAAGGTCACAGAGCTTCTAAGTTGATACACAGTGCATGAGTCAAAAGAAAATAAAACTAATACATTTGTAGCAAAGGGCAACAAATGCAATTGTTGTAGGCCTAACATTGAGTGTACAGCTTATTTTAAATAATTTACAATAAATTACATGTTCCTATAAATGTACAGTACCCTATATTTGTCTTTGAGATTGTTTCATTTCTTCTTTATCTGTTTGGCATTTATTTTGAGGCCAGAAGATGAAGTGAAGGACCTATAAAAGAGTGACACAGGGAGACATGTTCTGTTAGCTGCACCCAGCTCAGAGCCTGTGTCTCCTCTAGCCCTCTCAGTTACATACAGTTTAATTTGAGAAAGTTGATATGCAATCCTCAGGCTCCTGATCACTTGTTCTTAATGTGTGTTGGCATTTCCCTGCATCTTGTACACATGCACCAATGGGGTTGGTTAGGTCGTTAGGCAGGGGACGTCACTGGAGGATTTTCAGGCAGGATGTCGAACAATAAGCCAGGCTCCCAGAACAAACAAGTCGTCAGAAGGTTCTGGCATTGTTGTAGGTTCAGAGATGATATTCTGTCCAACAAAGACGATTGTATTTTATGCATTTTTTTCTAAACAAGCAGTATTTACAATGAGTACTTTAAATCATGGCTTATCTGCTCATCAGCTATTTGGCGGGCCTACATCCTTTTGTCTTTCTTTCCCATGTTGTTGTTCTGCTCTTTGCTTATGAACCCTGCCACCGGGCCTGCCACAGGGCCAATAGCTATGTATTTGGTCAAATATAGATTAGGATTAGTTTTTATTGTTAGTGTGAAAGTAAATAAATAAATATTTCACAATAGAACCAACCAATCAAAGACATTACAAAAGCCTTTTCGATTTATGGCGTGACATACGAGTTCAGAAGGCTAAGACTATGAACCGCATGACATAAATGTGTAGCCACACTATTATTTGCTTAGTGCAAATTATTGTTTAACTGTGTTTACCTGAGCCATAGCCATTTTTTTGCCTCACACTGAAACTGAAGTGAAAAAAAACACTTGGGGACTGCAGACTGGCACATCCTGTTCCATGACCATAGTGTGAAAGGGTTTGTTAGAGAGAGAATCGACTATGGGGTTGGAACTAAGCTGATCACGGGGTAAAGTCAGGCACAGGCCCTTTAACTATTATTCATCACTCACTTGGCTCCAAATTCGCCCCTATAACGCTAGCCTCAATGAGCTTCACTTGAGTTCAGCCGACTGCTATTGGCGTCGTCATTTAGTCCACTTCTTTGTGCGGTCTGTGGTTAGTACAGTTTAGTCCTGGTTTGGTTCTGGTTCTGGTCCTTTTTAACTTTGCTTTAGACCTGGTTTAATCCTAATACTGGGTTAGTCCTGGTCCAGACCTAGTTTAATACTGGATTAGTACTGGATTAAAAAAATAAATCAGAAAATCTGGCCCTTGGGAAATTTTCATTGAATAGCCGTGGTGTAGGGAAAACACTAATAAAAAAAATGTAATTAAAAAAAAAAAAAAGCTTCTTGGTCAAGTCTTCTTCACAAAGCCTGAAGGTCAGTTTGGGGTCTTTGTCTTGCTGAAAAGTAAATGATGGTCCAAATAACCACAAACCTGATGGGAGGGAAAGTCACTGCAGGATGCTGTAGCCTGCTGGTTCTGTGTGCCTTCAATTTTGAATAAACCCCAACAAAGCACCCATTGCATTGTCACACCTCCTCCTCCTCCTTGCTTCACAGTGGGACCCATGCATCGCACAAAAGTGGCGAGTGGAGCCAACCTGCACCCCCCTCCTGTAGGCACAATCATTGCCATCCCACTTGAGCCCGAAGAGGGATTGTGTCTTAAAGATAATGCTGACCAAATCTAAACCTCAAAAAACATGAATATACACTTTATAAAAATACATCTAGTGCCAAGTCAGTTGTTTTTGTCCGCAGAATCATTCAGGTTGTAGCACTATCATATATATATATATTTTTTTATTTAATTTATTTTATTTATGAAAAAAAACAGTACAGTACAAAACATAACAGGACTTGACAAGCAATAGAAACATGCAAAGGAGACAAAAAAAAAAACAAAAAAAAAAAAAAAAAGAATTCTGAAATAATTCTTAAATAATGAGAATAAACCTGGTGCAAAGCATTGGACAAGAAACAGAAATAAAACAATGATCAGAGCTTGGGGTGGGTTGAGGGTTGAGGTTGGGCTTACAATGAGGTTTATTATTGAGCAGGTAAAATGAATGAATGAGTGAGTATAGTTATTAGTTATGAAGTTAAAACTAGTTTTGACATTGTTTCAGGGTTGATTCTCCATTCTCTTATTTATTTTTTCCCTTTTGGTTCATCCTCTTTTCTTTTCTTTTTTTTTTTCCCTTTTCCTTTGAATGAATAATTGGATAACCTTCTCCAAATCATTTCTGCCCTATACCCCTAATACTCTGTGTGTGTGTGTGTGTGTGTGTGTGTGTGTGTGTGTGTGTGTGTGTGTGTGTGTGTGTGTGTGTGTGTGTGTGTGTGTGTGTGTGTGTGTGTGTGTGTGTGTGTGTGTGTGTGTGTGTGTGTGTAGGTGTGTAGGTGTGTGTGTGGGGAAAGTGATAAAAGAAGGGCCTTTTGCAAGTATTTCTACTTGAGACAGGGTTACTGTCCCAAGGAAACCATCTGTCATCTGGCCTTCCAGTGTGTATTTGAGTCTATAATGATTTGCTCTACTATATTGTGATGCATTAAAAACACAGATGGGGGGCAGAGTTAGTATTTGAGCAGCATCTGCTTTTGTAATATCAATACCACCAGTAATATGACAGTGACATGAGCCATGATAACAGTAGTGATAGAGGTAGTAGTGACAGCAATATCAGCAGCAACATCACCAACTGAAATTAAAATTACAATTATAATCATGGGAGAAGGGAGAGGGAAACTGCTATGGATAATAATAAAATGTACTATTGCAAAAAAAAAAAAAAAAAAAACTGAAAAAGGAAGAGCAGGAAAGTGTAGAGGTGATGCGTCGGAATATAGTATTGATAATTATTATTTGAAGTTAAAGTATGAGAGAAAAATATTCCACATTTCGCTGAAGTAGATTGTCGTTCTTTCTATGGAGACGTGTTCTATAATTGTGTTTGTCCAATGTGAGATGTGACATGTTTGTTTTGAAATATAATTCTTTTAACTAAAGACAGGCATGTGAGCAGGGAGTTTTTATACTTAACAGGAATAGAAATTTGTGTAGGATCCCCTAGTAGACACAGTGCTGGAGATGGTGGAAAGCCCATAATATCTGTGAGGGTGTTGGTGACAGTGATCCAGAATGAATGTACTGGTGACAGTCCCATGCGGCGTGCATGTAGTAAATAATGAATCAATAATTAATTTTAATTTCAGTAAACATTAGCTTTGTCACACAAATGTCTCCTTTTATGAACACAGATGTTTAGTCTGGTTAAGTATTTGTATGGTAGCAAAGGTCTGAACTTGCTGTCTGTGCTTATCCATCTATAACTGTCTGATATTTAAACTTTGATTTATTGCATAAGTTTGCCAATTTCTCATAGAGATTGAATGGAGCAGTAAGTGAGGAGTTTGAGAACCAGAACTAGCCACACAGCCACGTGACAAGGGCCCATAAATAGGCTTATGCATTGTGACCAAAATAGTAGCGTAGCAATAAAGGAAAATAAAAGGAATAAAAAATTACACTAAATACAGTAAGCCTAATAAACCAATCACGTAAATACATAAACAAAATAAAAAATGCCACATTATACGGTTAAGTGTCCAAATTGGTGCCCATATAAACACAGGCATGTCGGGGGAGCGCTCATGATCCATTATGGCTGCACATGCATTACTGAAGATGCTGCAAACAGAATGCTCCAACATGAGCCTGTCTTTTGGGACTATGTTGATTTCCTGCCCATGATGATGAATGGTGAATTAGCCAATTGAGACTCCCAAGAGCTGTGTCCTGGGTCTGTTTGAATTGGACGCAGCATTAGAAAGGCCAACAAGGCGAGATCATATAATCTTCTCCACTCTAGGCTCTAGAGAGCTCACCAATAATCTTATAGAGCCAAGCATGTCAGCATTTTCATCATAATAATTAAAATGATTTCTATGCAACAGTTTGGAAGTAACACAGCTGTGTTTCAGTGTGCAATCTTGTTACCTGTTTTAGCATTGTGCGGTTGGCCCTGGGTGTATTAAGATCCCCTACACAGAGGTAGAGCAGACTTCTTTAATGCAGTCATTTTTTTAAACTTTCACTATAATTCACTCTATTAAAATCTTTAACTGCGATTTTTCTACAACATTGACTTCAGAACACATTTCTACCCCTCTGTAGGCCTACTCTTCACATCTGACACAACTTTAAATGATTGTATGAGTGTATATCTTAAGAAACCAGCAGGTGTCAGCAAACTGCAGGAGCGGGGTTAAAATGTGGATACCTACACTTACCACGCTTACACATCTGTGGCGGCACCAAAGCTCCCTGTCTTTTATCTGATCCTCTCTTTATTCAGTCTCAGGTCCTTGTTGAGGCTGGGCATTCTCATTAGTTGAAAAGTTGGTTTGTGCAGGGACTTTACACTGCAGAGTGACTATTTTCATCAAAAACAGAAAGCCAGGTTCAGGTGTTTGTTTTGAAAAGAGAGTCCAGTCTGCATAAAGACTGTAGGGGCAGAGGTCATCATGACACATCATCAAATACAACAATGACATGCTCATCATACTTTGTGAAAAATCAGAACCTCTAGAATTCACTCACTGAGCTGCAGAGGCTGCACTGCATCATATAGTTTTGGATACAAGGCAGTGTCCACCAGTAATCTGACCAGAACTGAAGAAGCTCCCCCATGAGCAGTGACACGTCTTCACTCTTACAACTTTTTGTCCCGTTGACAGATTTAACTCTTGCAATTCTTGCCTAAGTTCCTGGCAATTCTTTGCTCTGAGCCTCAGGGAGTCTGCTTGGTGAAGGAAGTGTAGCCACTGAACAACTGTGACAAATATAACACGAGTAAAACATTAAATATAATAGTTACAATAATAGTTAGTTCTTAGATTACATGTAATATAGAGATTAACGCAATCTAAGAGCCAACCATAACCAAGGATTTAAATCAACTGAAGATTCCACATGGTGTGTCCCTTCTTGTGTTTGATTTATAAGGGTAAATTGGCCACGTCCTGTATTTTTCACCCATTGTGATTGATATACCTAAACTTACACCTTTTACAGAAGCTGGGGTTACATGTGAACTTATGATTTAAACATGTACACAAATCATGTTTCTATCTTATCCCTTTGATTACTTCCATTAGATTTTGCCCTTTTCGTTTCATTTATGTAATTTTAAAAGTCTAGAAATCAGATTATAAATCACATTGTGTACAAAGCAGTTGGAACTCTTATCCCATAATCTTTCATTTTATATTACAAAACGTACTGTGCTATTGTGTTGTATGCAAAGTAAAAGCAGCTTTTAGTATATTTCATATAAACCGGGCTCTTTATAACATAAGCAGGGCAGTTTTTCTTATAATAATGGGGATAGTTTATCAGTGTCCACTTGTCCTGAAATTATGTAATAAAACTAGCTCCTTCTCCAGCTTATGCTTCAAATTGTTCTACTCAACAAGCATGGACCTGACCACACGTAAGATGCAATTTATGTGGATTCTGTGACTCTTGTAAAGCCACATCAACGTAGCAATATCGTGTCCTGTGTGTAAAAGTGCTCGCTGTAACTAAATTCCACACAAGCAGCAACAATTATACTTACTGATGCAGAGAAGAGTGGCACTAAAGAGAAAGACGGGGATTCATTTAGTGCACATGTCAGACAGAATCATTTAGTATTTGTTTGTAGAAATATAAATGGAGGTGACTGCTTATTAGTGAAAAGTATACAAACAAAATTAGCAAGAAATGGGTCACATAAAATATATTGAAGGCAGGTAAATATAACCACAATGAATTTTTTTGTAAATGCCAGATTAAGTTCAAGCATAGGCTTTTGAAGGTCAGAGATGAACATTCTGGAGGAAGGTGATGTGTGCTGGAGAGGCTCGAAGTAGAACTCAAATGTAGTTCTTTGTGAAGTTGTGTACATTTTTAATAAGCATGTAAACATTGTATCATTTAATTATACATGCTGGTTCCATCCCAACCACCTTCATACAACAAGACAGTTGTCCTGATAGATATTTTATTTGTTGTTGAGGAGCCTGAAGTTGTCTAGTCGATCTTATTACTGCGATTGAATATGTAAATTGGCAGCAATTTTTTGCTGGATATTTTCGTGGATATTGTGGGTCTTGAGCTTGGTACTGCAAAGACAGAAATGGTAAACATCAGTCAGATGTACCCATTTTGAGCTTCATGTGGTGAAAGTTTTTTTTTTTTTTTGTATTATATCATGCTAATTGTTGCTGCTGAATGTAAATGCATTTGGGGTAAACTTGGCAGTGGAAAAAAATGTTGCAAAGATGACCATGCATAACTTGCTTATGCATGGTCATGGTGTGACTGAGGAGGAGACGAGAAATTACAGGCAAAGTTTTAATGATTTGTAAAGTCTTTGCAATTAATCTAGTGTCCATGACCTAATCAATGTTTGTTTTGTACACATTTGGGTAAAGTTGCTTTTGATGTTTGTGTTGGAGTGTAAGAAAAAGTGTGTGACCTCTTTAATGTGAAATGACATGACAATATGTAGAAGTAGTAGTAGTAGTTTTAATTTCCTTTCCAAAAGTGACAGCAAAATGGGAAATGATCCTGAAAATTTGTATAAATTGGGTAGAAGTAATGGATTGTGTTTTGCTATGTGGATGTTGGTTTTAAATTTGGTGTATGTGTTCTTATAATGTATTTAAAATGTGTGTCATGTTATGGACAGTACTTGCACCAAAAGTTGCAGATTGCTTCTGTGGACACATCCCTCCTCAAAGTCCACAGCCGGTAGTTTGTAGGGTGAAGTAATATTTATGGGCATTCTGTAAAGGAAGAATTTATTAGCACTGAATAGGGTTTAAATAGAAAGGCAAGTCAACATAATTATTCCTTACACATTTTTTTTTCCTGTCAAGAGTTGTCTGTTTCACAGATGTGTGATAAGGTCTGGACAGTGCTGAATGGGAAGAAAACAAGGAACATGCTGCATTCATCTTGCCATCAGTTTTGACAAATGTGCCTTTTATAGCTCACACTTCCCCATGACATCAGCCATCCACCTCCGTGTTTTATAGTAGAATGGTGTACCCTTCATCTTAGGCCTTGTTGACCACTCTACAGATGTAAGGTTTATGGCTGTGGCCGAAGTTTTGAGGCTTGTCTCTGTGCTGTTTGGCATATTATAAGCAGGATGCTTTGTGGCATTTCCATAATAATGGCTTTCTTCTGGCGACTTGACCATGCAGTCCATTTCTTTTTAAGCACCTCCTTATTGTGACTCTTGAAACAGACACACCACATTTTCAAGTCCTGTATTTCTGCTAAAGTCATTTGTGGGTTTTTCTTTGCATCACAGACAATTTTCCTGGCAGTTGTGGCTGAAATTTTTGTTGGTCTATCTGACCTTGCCTTGGTTGCAGCAGAATCACTTATTTTCCACTTAACTAGTGTCTGAACAACTGCTGATTGGCATCTTCAATTTGTTGGATATCTTTTCACATCCCTTTCCTGTTTTATACAGTTCACTTACCTTTTCCTGCAGATCCTTTGACAATTCTTGTGCTTTCCCCAAGAGTCAGACACTGGGTTGAAAGATGTAAGGGTCTGTCAGGAGCCCAGAAACTCACTGACCTTTTTATCCACACACTGATTACAAGCAACTAGATCACAGGTGAGGATAGTTACCTTTAGTAACTATTCAAACCCGTTTATGTCAGCTTTTGTGCATGTTATCAGGCCAACATCACTAGGATATGTACACTTTTCATCAGGGTCATTTGGGTAGTTTCTGTATGTCATTATGATTTTTTTTTTTTTTTAGTTCGATAATAAATTCTCTTACCCGTGGCTGCTGATTGGGTGAAGACAGTTATTGTGTTCCTCCAAGAGTATGTAAACTTATGAGCACAACTGTACATTGACGTAAGTATGTATCCCTATTGCCTTCCAAACGATGAGTGTGTGGGCTTCGTACACACATCATTGTTAAATGTCTTGAAATTTGAAGTCCTCTCCCTGCCTTGCATATCCCATGCTGTGCCATAGGCATGGGATCTGCACATTTGTTCTTGCTAACATCTCATCAACATGATGACACTCAATGTCACTGAATGACATTCAGTGAAGCACTCATGTCCCCCAAACACATTCCTGGCATCGAGCCCTATCTAAGCACCCACAGGCATGGGTCATAAAATGCTAAAATTTATGGAATTCAATGTAAGTCAATGGGTGACCCCGACGTCATGGCGAATGACGGGTGCATCAGGCTTCGTCATTTGACTGCAAAGGTCAAAACACATTGTGTCAATGGGAAACATCCCGACGTCAACTTTGTCATAAAATAGTACTATGGCAACGCCCCCTGACAAACCAGAAGTCTGCCATCTTGGATTGAAAATTCCGAAATGCATAGTCAGCATTTTTGCTGACGTCGCATTTTAACATTTTATCTCCTGAGGGGGTTTAACAGTTGCAACCTAATTATGTTGCTATTACAGAAACGTGACTAACTGTACAGTTACAGGAACAATCTCATAGTATTACAGGCTACAACTTCAATAGTCCAAAGATGGAATTTATCATATCAAAGTAGACATCACCCTGCACTTGTGACTCATGAGACACAAAAACATGGTGGAGTTGGAATATATGGTCAAGAAAATCATTTCTACAGCGCTGTCTCATTATGAAATTCATCAAAAACATTTTGCTGATGATGACGTTCTTATTGCTGTCATTTACTGCTCTCCATCACACCCAATGACTCTATTTAAACATTTACATAAACTGGTAAATTGGCTTGACTCAAACTACAATAACGTAGCTATTGTAGGGGACTAATGACGACATACTGAATTAGTATTTGCAATTTCATTCAAAGAAGTGATTTGCTCTCCCTCTACAGAAATAGGCATGTTATTTGATCACATACTTAGTCCTCACAATTTGAAGTTGACACATTTGTGGTACCAACTTACTTAAGTGACCATGAGGGGAGAGCATGTTGTTTTAGATATAAAAACACAACAGACAATCAGTCAACATTCTCCCTTTGTCAGTGCCTTCAACCATTGTTTTCCCTTACTCCCTTGAAGCAGACTGATGTGTACTTTATATTTAACTAGTTTTTGATAAAAGTTTGACATCTGGGTGTTTATCTTGGTGAATAGTGGGTGGTGACCATAGGTGAGGGTGGTGCAGACTCTCCACCCAGCTCCAGCCACAGACACAGAAGGAGACGGCACAAGAACACAGGGAAAAACTGAAATCCTGACAGTTTTAATGTCTATAGACAGTTTTATGTACAAACATTGCTTGTTTATCATGTGGATTTTCTAGTGGTGGTCAAGTGAAGCTTCATGAAGCACTGAGGTTTTCCTAACAATTGTGCCAAAAAAGATTAAAAGCTTCAAGACTTCAATGAGGGTGACATCTGGTGGACAACTGAAGCCATAGCAACCTCTTAAGAGCATGACTGAGTCACTGGCACTGTTTCAATCTCATGACAGCAATAAAAGTTCAGAAATGTCTGTGTGTTCTAACAAGTGTCTTGTTCATTCATACCTAATGATTTTATTATTATAATAAAATATGCAGATGCTCTCCCCATACTCTAAAACACATTTCAGATTAACCCAAAGAATGAATGCAAATTATATTAAGGGTTAAATATTGGTTAAGGGTTTATTTAAAGCTTTGAGCTTATTTAAAAACTACTAAAAGTCCCTAACAGGATAGAGATCCTTCCTACTTTGATCATGGTGTTCGAATTCAAAAACATTCGAGTTTTTTGTATGTGTGTGAATGGTTTGTCATTTGGGGACTTGTATGGTTGATTTGAAATGATTATTCACAGGAGCAGACAAGTTATTTGTCTTCACAGGTTTTCATTGAGAAAATATTTTTCTACTGTTGCAGGCTTCAGTCGGCTCCTCTTCTGGCTGACCAGCTCCCCAGCTTTGGAAAATATCCTTTCAGAGGGAACAGATGATGCTGGGATGCACAGATACTTGCATGGAAGTTTCCACAGTGTAGGATATAAAGTCTTTCATGCCACCCAGTACTTCAGGGGATCCTCTGCTCTTGTCAGAATCTGTTCTTTCAAATATCTATGACACAGCCAGTAAGACGATGAATGACAGTGACAACAACATCATCCACAGTAGTTAACATGCATACCTCTGGATCTCCACTGTAGCACTGGCAGATGCAGTGTTGGTGCGGTGCTGAGACTCTACATAGTTGTCCAATAAAGCCCACAAGTTGTCATTTTCTTCTCCAACACTAGGAAATGTTGTTGCAGTCTCCAGTGGCACATCTCCGGTGGCCCATCAATAAGACTGGCACACTCTCGTGTCAGCCTTCTACAGCAGCCGGAGCATTGCTTAGTAAAGCCTTTAAACCATGGATCCAAGATGGTGGCCACAGACAGGGAGTTCACCTTTTCCAAGCCACTGAATTTTTCATTCAAATTATTTTTCAAATGGTTGGCAAGCGTGGCACCAACACAAGGAGGCATTTGAGCACATTCGGCAGAAATTACATGTCTGAGCATTTTGGCCATAGGAATTGCCTTTGACCCAGACACTCCCCTTTCTTCAGAAAGCTCAACAGTCGCCTGATAAAATGGCTTTAAAACTGTCAGGCATTGGTTGATTGCTGCATAGTCATCAGCAGTGAAAGGCACTATTTCAGTGCGGAGTGATGCCAGAGCTGCCCCTAAAGGTTCTCTCTCTTCATAAGGCCTATGGAGCATGGCATAAGTTCCATCTGGTTTCGACCTCTCAAACAAGCTTTTTTTTGTCCATATTAGCTTGAATAGAGCACAACTTTTCCTTTGCTTTTGAACTGGACTTGAAGTGTGCCACTATTTTGCGTATGTTTTTCAGCTCAGAAGTCTGACAGAGTACATTTTTGAAAATAAGATTCAGCTTAACACTTGCCACAATATTGTGAGCTCCATCAGTAACCATCCCACACACCTGTTCAGTGATTCCCCACACCATCTAATTTCCAGTTGCCTGGGGATTATTATTAGCTGCTGTGTGAGTCAAAGGAAAATACTGCACACCTAAAAGCACAGTAGTCAGATCTAGGCTGTCTGAATAGGCTGTGTCCCAATTCGTCAAATGCCATTCGAAGTACTGTTTGAAGTAACCAGCCGAAAACGTGTACTCCTCAGTGTATCCACCATCAGGCCTACACCACTGACTGTACTTCCACCGCTGTCTGTGCGTGTACGGTTATTTTAATTCTTTATTATTTAATAGAAGAAGAGTCAAGGTGTCGTCGTCTCAGCCATTTATTTTCTGATTTAGATTGAATTAAGTAAGGAATTAATATTTATCTTTGAATATCACTAGACAAATATAAGCTTCGAGGTGATTCCCCCCCCAATTGTAGCTTCTACATAGGTTTAAGAAAATAAACCTTGCTAAAGCGTAATAACATTCATACATTCATAGTCTATAAACCAGAGAACACTTATTAGTTGTACATGAGGGATATTGCAGTTTAACGATTCTGTATTTGGACCAGCTTTAATTTGATCTGTGAACCTTTCCAGCTCTGACATACTTTGTAGCACATTCTTTTGGGCTGGTTCGAGGAAACAAAAGAAGTTACATTGAATAAAGGAATGTGCAGTTATTCCCAGACAATAAGAAGAAGAAGTATACATTATTCTCATAAGAAATGACTATTGCAATAATAAGAATAAGGTAGGAATGTTCGTTTCTAGTAAGAGTCAAAGAGGACCAAGAGACTGAAACATAAAGTCAGAAGGTTTAATGAGTTCCACAGGTAAAAAGAACAATGAAGCAACGGGCTCTAAGGAAAGGACAGAAGAGAGTCCTGAGGTGCGCATGTGACAGCTTTTATAGTCCCCCAACAATGAAATACAGCGCCCTCTACTGGTACTAAAGTGGTTTAGCGACAGATCAAATTAAACCCGAATCATTAAACTGCAATATCTCACTTTATGTACAACTAATAAGTGTTCTCTGGTTTATAGACTATGAATGTGAAATGATATTGTTGCCAGTGTCTCTGTTATTACGTTTCCACAAGGTATATTTGGTTAAAGTTATGAAGTAGCTACAACAATTATCATTTTCTATCATCACTATCATATTCTTTATTGACTAGACTGTGGAAATATCAATATCACCAATGCAGGTTCATTTGGCAAACTGTAGGTAACTTGAAGAGGGTCAGATACTGGCCAGGGCAGTGGTCAAGCATGGAACATGATGCAGGCATGGCCACGGGTCCCTGGTGATGACATGAGAGGGGCAGGCGCACTGGGGCGAGGGCTATCATCACTTGCAGCTTTAGTTAAAATATATTTTCTGTGCAACAGTTTGGGAGTAAAACAGTCGTCTTTCAGGCATTGTGCAGTTGGCCCCAGGTATATTAAGATCCCTTACACAGTGGTAGAGCAGACTTCTTTAATGCACCTTTTTCACTCTATTCAAATCTCTAACTGCAATTCTTTTTTTCTTTTTGTTTTTTTTTTTAAGGACTGTAGGGGCAGAGGTCACCATGACACATCAAATACAACAAAGACATGCTGATGATACTTTGTGAAAGCTCAGAACTTCCAGAATTCTCTCACTGAGCTGCACTAGCACTGGTTAATGATTGGCTGCAGGCGCTGGGGTTTAGGTAGTAACGGACAAACTTCAGATTTCAGCATTGAAACAGCAACCCGAATGATAGACTCGTGAGGCTCATTCTGCTTTCAGATTTCAGATTGGTTTCAATTTGAGAACCACAACATCAAATTATAACAAACAACTTTGCATCATGTCCATATTTTTGTAATTAAGAATAAATCAACATTAGACTTAAGTTAATTAAGTTAAAGCTATATTTGATTTGAACTACCTTGTTTCTGGGGACACAAGTTAAAATGTTAAGTTCATGTACTTACACAATGGAGATGTGTTGCATTCCAGAAATGTTTTATATAAATGTGGTATGAGGTTTGTTAGATTTCAGACTATTGCTCGCTAAATGAAAAATAATCAGGATTCTAGAGAATCCTAAATAATCAGGATTCTAGAGAATTAGCTGATCAATTTGTTCTCACATGTCATTTCTCGGCCTTTGCGTTTGCACTTCCTGTAGCAAATCTGATTGAAGGAGAAGAGGAAGGAGAAGAATAAGATGAGCGTCAGCAGCCGTTCATAACCCCAAGACCACAGAACCACCAGTGAGAATATGACGGGGTCGATGAGGCAGCAGGGTCCCTCCCAACACCAGAGCAGGACTCTCATGAGGCAGAGACACAGGTATTGTAGACTACTATCACTGACTCATGTTGTGTTTATTCAACTGCCACTCCTCTGAAGACTCACATTTGTGTTAACTCTGCAGAGCATCTGCAGAGCATCTGATCTCTAGAATCCTGATTATTTAACCTTTGCTCTGCCACGGAGGGACTGTTTTTTATTTACTTATTTAATGGGACGCCAGATTACAAATGAGGGCAAGAATTATATCATTCATTTTGAGTTTTAGTATAAAAGTCCAAGATTTCAAGGGAAGGAGGTAAGCTACGAAGAAAATGCTCCACAGCGGCTACTCCCTGAGGGCCTCCAGAAGCACCCCCAGGAGCACCTGTTCTACGTCATGCTTTTTTAAATTATTACTGTGATCAATTGAACACCAGCTTAAAGACACTATTAGAGGACTAGTGTAACACAGTAAATAGGGACATGAAAATAAAATACAAAAAAAGATTAAATGATTAAAGCATCGAGAGCAGGAAGGCTCAAGGTTCTCCTGACCAGTGTGTGGAGAAGGTTCATCCTACTTCTGACCAGGGTCTGGAGAACACTTATCCTACAGCAAGGTAGTCCTGATCTGTGTGTGAAAAAGGTTCATCCTACATTGAGATACTCCTGACCATGGTTTAAAGGCTTGTCCTTCAGTGAGATACTCCTGACCAGTGTCTGAAGGTTTTATGGGTCCCCCAGGCACTGCACTGAGGTGCACACAATAAAATACTGCAAACATCCAGATTGCAGCACCTACCTAACCTAAAAGGACAGTCTCTGATCTGAATCATCACTACCTAAAACTGCAGCCAATCATGAATCAGTGCTAGTGCAGCCTCTGCAACTCAGTGAGTGAATTCTGGAGGTTCTGAGCTTTAACATGACACTTGGCCTGTCCATATACTGAGAATGAGAATGCTGCACAAGTGCTGCACAAGCAACGAGAACAATAAAAAGAACAACAAAAGGGTAAATGCTCAATTTCACCCTACTAGTAACAAAAAAAGTCAATCAAGTCAAATCAGAGGAAAAACATAAAAATAGAAACCGATTCTGTTCTGTGCTTGTTTTGTAGTTTTCACTTTGCAATCCTCATTCTCCATCTGTAATTCTCGTTCTGTTGTTCTGGTTCATTAATCGGCAAGCTCCAAATGGATATCACGCTGATGAAGGCTGACAGTGTGTGATGTTATGGTTTCATCAGACGACTTTTAAACGTGACCATTCAGTCTTAAATCCAAGTCAGCTGGTCATCATTTCCATTCAGGGGCACTGTGAAGCACTGCCACCAACAAAGTTCAGGGTATTGCTTGCCTCTGTAACACTGTTAACTTGTGTCTCCCACTGTAAATGCACACCCAGGTACTTGGGTTGGTCTGACTCTGACAATACTTGATCACATGAGTAATGAGAGCATATTATGGTGCATTTTGCTGGATTAAAATGCATACCCCATGTATCTGACCACTTCTGCAGAGCATGGAGGTCATGCTGAAGGACATCTTGATCCGTGCTGGCCGGAATGTGTCTGCAAGTCAGACAATCGTCAGCAAATAATCTTTGTCTTGTGTGTAGAGCTAAGTCAGTCATTAAAAAAAACAGTGACAGCCCAAATATGGTACCCTGTGGGACCCCAGAGTCTATCTGTCGTTTCTGAGGTAACTCTATCTTGGGTCCCCCGCTCTGAGAAACTGAATGGGGTTCAGTTCTACACAGGTCATATACTGTACTTTTGGACATCTTTTAACCTTGGGAGTCTATTTGAAGTTGTAAATGCCATTATTGCAAGCAGAGGAAATGTAGTGAAAGTAGTTGAAAGTAAAAATAACAGTTAATTTGAAGTAAATGACAAGTCAGCCATAAAACTGAAACTAAGTCTGACACATGAACAGTTTACTCTAGAGCCATATCTCATACTCCTTTACAACCTACCTTTGAATGTTGTGAATGTTGTCCTGTAAATTCTGAACATAAAAAGCAGGTTTTATACTTCACAGACAAACATGAGACAAGGAACATAACTTTGTTAAAACATTTATTTTGTAATAATTTGTCCTTTTTTCTTTTTGCATAAGTGCAAAATGCACCCAAACAGCCACCTGAGGGAAGTCTACATCTTTAAATAAAAAACAAGCAAAGTGTACATTTATAGTACAAAATTCTCTTTTTAAAAAATTGCACAGTTTGTGTATAATATATATTCATAATCTCCATTTTAAACAAACTTTAAAGGCTCAGAAAGTAAACAAAATTCATCAAATGAAAAATAAAAACATTTTCCCAAGAATTTAAAGCTGAGAAAACTTGAGACCCTGTTTTGACTTTTTGTCCACCATAAATATACATACATTTTATCAAGTCTCTTCACATATATTCTCTGTGCTAGTGTTTGACCAGACAATCAAAATTATTGCAAAGTAGTTCTACTATAAAACACGGAGGAGGGGAGGGGGAAAAGCTTTTTCTGCTGACGGTCTTTAGAGCCAGTCCTAGATCCCTGTGCGACATCACCAGTGCCACTGCACCTGTGCGACCACACACCTGTGACACACACCTGTGACACACACCTGTGAGACACACCTGTGCATACAGCATTTGCTAACAAGCCCGCATGTGTGACATATGTGTTAGACATGTGTCACACATGTCCCGGCCTCCTGCAGTAGTCCCTGTGGCATGGGAGGAGCGTGGGGTCAGCGCCTGTACGGGTGGAAGCCCTGTACGTTGTGGTTCTGTCCCCGTCCGAAGGCGCTGGGGGCGGGCTGAGGGGCGGGAGCGGGTGCCTGTGCTGTGGGTGTGCCGTAGGAGGCGGGGGGCTGTGTGGGGTCTGCGAAACTGTGGGTGAACGCTGTCAGCTCCTGGCCATAACCTGCACAGGATGAGACACAAGAAACAGAGGAGCTTTGGGATTATCAGGTTATTACAAGGTATACAGGGCTACCTATGTAAAGATGAGGAAAAATCCACCATATTTAAGAAAACATTTAGTTTTGTTGCCTCATTTCTTATCATTTTAATAGCCTGGTCTGGCGCACAGCTTTCTCATTGTATTGTTTGTCAAAGTGTGTCTGGTGTCGCTCCATTCAGGTTCTTCTGGAGAACTGGACCAGTCACGGCTGGGGGAAGGTTTACAGAGGCAGATGGCTGGCCAGGCTTTCATTTTAGGAGGTTTAACAGATATAACACAGCATCTAATTCACAAAGTTCTGAAGAACATACCTGAACATTTCTGATTCAGTACTAGCTTACACTTCATGGTGGATTTTTCTTACTTTTCCTAGAAGATGTTTTTTCATTATAATATTTTAAAATCAAACTATATATGAATCTATGAAGGAAAACTAAAGGCATTAAATATTATTTCCTATGAACAGTAGATGGCAGTAATTCCCTGAAAGACACAGGAAGGAGGGCAGTAAAATGGATTTGCTTACTGGACTGAGGAGCTAACTAAGGTTTTCACTGGAGTAGTATGGTATGGTATTGGTCAGATTTTTTTTGTTGACACTATAAAAGCGGCACACAGGAGAAAATCATGAGAATAAATTAATTTGCAATTAGAAAAGGAGTTTTTAAAATTACATTTTCATAAAGAAATCCCTTTGAGTTAATCGCTTTGATTGCACTACACATTAGTTTTTTATCCTGTTATGAGGCAACAAAACAAAATGTTTACCTTGTTATTTATCAGTTTATTGAACAAACGCTAGATTCATTCTTTTGAAGAGCAGAATGGTGAGAATGTTGATCTCATTTTGGGCCATCATGAAATACATTCAAGCTTCTGGGTTAGGGTAAAATATTACAAAATAGCCCAATGTCATTGTTTTATTTGATTATTTTTATGTAACTTATAAACTGATTAACTTGTTATGAACTGTTATGAACAAAATTCATCTCAGTGCCATTTTGTCAGTTGAAATGTCCTATCTGACTGACCACTACCATTGCCATACCACTCCATGGAAACAGCAAAGAAGGCAAAGGCTGCCAGAGAATGTGCTATGGAGTTCACACTAAAACAGATAAAGAGGGTTCCCATTATAACCAGGAAGTAGAGAACAAATCTGAAATGGTAGGATTTACGGTCATCTTGGCCTTTCTTAAGTCTTCTTTCTTTTGCCAGCCCTTTAGCTGAAATGTGGAGACAGCACAGGGAGAAGAGAACACAACGGGTGAATGAATGCCTGATGATGCACTGACAACTCAACCATGAACAAGTGTCTGACAATTAGATCATCCTTTGGTCTGTAATCAGCAAAGCAACGCAAACGTGGAGAAGGAGGACATGTCCGAGTGCAGCCGACCTCAGCCTTTTGAGAAGGCACTTTAGGGCTCATCTCTCTTTAACATGCACCGGAGCGGAACGGCCGGTGTGGCTGTGGCCCACTGCACCAGGATTATGTCATTAGGACGCACATGCAGAATGGACATGCACGACAACACCAAGCACCCAGAGTCTAATGCACTAACGCAGAGAGAGCAGAGTCTAGAGTGATCACCTACCTGCGCTATAGCCTCCCTGCTCTTCCTGACCATAAGTGTGAGTGGGGCGTGTGGGTCCGTAGGCCGAGGGGTCCTGGGGGTAGTTACCAAGGCCTATCAGGACAGACGAGCACACCAAGGATGACTGGACCCGACCAACTATTGTCACTGACCACACACTACCAGCCAAGCTACACACAGCTAACTGAAGGCTACCTTGTATTTAACACCTTATGATGGCTTGTACAGGGTTCCCACTCAGTAAGAATTGGGGATAATGTATTGATAGCAATTCTAATTATGTGAATAATTTAATATGTAGACATAACATAAATTTGAAAAAAAAAAAACGTTAACCACAGAGGGGCAAGCATGGATAGATTGTAAGCATGGGATGAGATCAAAAGATTATCTGGAAAATTATCTTGTGATATTTTCCATTTTAAATGTGACTGGTTTTTTTTACTAAATTTCTGTTGATTAAATGTCTTAAATCTGAGTGATGCCTTGCAAGGCGACTGCTGCTGTGATTTTGGGGTATACAGAATACTCTGAATTGAATAAATCTAATACCAACAACCAATATAGGTTAGGTTATATTAGAGAGTTAAAGAATGCAATAATCCCATTAATATTTTTACTGAAAATAATGCATAAGAAATATATTATGATAAAAAGAGCAATAAATAGAAGCAATATGAATAAAATCTATAAATAGGCTAATCTTGTCTGGTCATATCCTTGTGAACCCAGTATGGTATCTAGTTTTGTCTCATGGGATTTATGACTTTTAAAATTTATAATAAAGATAATTTAACTCTGCTTTAGCTTATTATATTTGACAAAAAAACAAGTTATTAACACGTTTAATAAGTTCACTGAGTCTCCCCTCCCCTTGCTCTCTGTGCTAAATCCCGCTGCTTTCACAATCAGCATGCATCCCGCTAATAAAACTACTGTACATCATATCAGGTTTGTGAAGTTGTAGTGTAGCTGTTTTGTATTCTGCTTTTGTATGTTTATGTAAAATTGCCAGGCAGGAGCCCGGGTAACGTAGGCTTGTGGGCTGCGTCTTGTACAGGTTCGTACTGTTAATTGTAAGGGGAGTCAAACAGGGCCCGGTAGAGATCGCAAGATTACTCAAACATGATCCACTGCATGTTTTTGATGAGTAAACAACATAAAATGTTCAAAAGCTCCAACATGTCAATTTTGCATAATACCCCCTTTTTAAGTTTATTACTCTACACTATGAATTATCCACTAATAACCACTGAACATAATTTAGTGGCAGAAAAGATAGTATGAATGGGAGTGGCAGGACCACCCATGTCTGTCACTTGAGTGGCTTTGCATGTGTGATGGGACAGTCTGAGCTGCTTTGAATCTTTCATGCATTGGTTATACAAATGTCGAACAGTGGTGGAGTGTGCTTCTCCACATAAACAGCAGACACAGAGCTGTGGACAGTAATGTGGATCTGCGTTTGAACATGACAGAAGAATGTGTGGATGGGGACAGCAATAGAACATATAATGATCAGGAGATAAGCTGCCAAAATGAGACAGGATGGTGCCCCCTTAGTGCAGACCAGTGAGGATGCATTGTGAGAACCAATAGTAGTATTCATGTAACATCAAAACGTCAGACTGCAGATTTGTTGACCTGGTTTATGGTTAATATCTCTGTAATTAACACTCTCTGACATCACAACATTCTTCAGGCCAACCTTATTTAATATAGATGGAGGGAAGCTAAAAATGTGAGTTCAAAGAGTCAAGTGAATGACAGAAATGATAAGATTTAAGATTTAAGATTGTGAATTTACCTTTTGGATATTTCATGGAAAAGTACAATGTAATGAATAGGACAAGCTGGCTCCTGCCCCCATCTTGGAGTATGACATCACATAGAAGCTACCACCAATTACTGGGCCTATCCACATGTAACAAAAACAGGCACAAAGTTCAATGTTTTCCATGCCAGTATAAATAGTGAATTTTTAGCTCCAAAAAGCAGTGCTATTATCCAACCCCACAGATTAGCATTAAAAGGACTTTAAGCCATAAGATTAATATAACAAATCTGTGGCACCAATCCCCCAAAAATGATGATGAGATTCAAAATTTGTGAAATTTCTGTTGGATATTTCTTCTGTGAATCTCCCATCGAGTTATATAGGCCCCCGCCCTCCAACTGAAATCAAGTTTTGGAATGCAACCTAACATCTAAACTACACTCTGAACAAGCACTGGTATGCATGCTTGTTCTGGAGTCCTCTAGTTCTAGTTTTTTCCAAATTTTGAGTCAATTCACGGTTTTAAAAAAGTCCATTTAGTTTGCTAATGTGTCTCCTTTAAAGCTGGCATCTACATGAGCAGCTGACTGGATGAACAGGCTGAATGGTGAAAGGAGAGGCAGGAAACAGTGAACAAGCTGTGCACATGTGGAGTTGCAGCTGTGAGCCCAGAGCCCTGAATAAGACAGGAGGGAGAGAGAAAGAGGGAGAGCATCTGCCTGTGTGCGGAGGAGACCGGACTGGGCTGGAGCTGAGAAGGAGGAGCAGAGATACGAGAAGAGAGGGGTTCGGAGAGGAGAAGACAGGGGCTGAAAGAAGAAGAGAGAGATTGGAAGACGTGAGAGTAAGGAAGGAGAGAAACTGGATGAGAGAGGAGGGGAGAGAGGAAAAGGGAGGCTAGATAAGAGAGGAGGGGAGATGGGCATAAAGAAGGCAGAGGGGAAGAAAGAGGAGGAGAGAGATGGGCTGAGAGGCAGAGAGAGGGGGAGAGCATTAAAAGGGGCTGAGAGGGGGAGAGAAAGGGAATAAGAGGAGAAATAAAATTAAGGGCTGAAGGTAGGGCTGAAAAAGGAAGAAAGGAATGGGGAGAGGCAGAGAGAGGAGAAGAAAAGAAGGGAGAACGAAGGGCTGGAAGAGGAGGACAGTGAGAGAGAAGGAGAGAGGGAACAGGAGAAGGGAAGAGAGAGAGAGAGAGAGGGGGGCAGAGAGAGAGAGAGGGGGGCTGAGAGATGAAGAGAGAGGAGGAGGTAAAAGAGGAGCCAGCCTGGGCCCTTTCTTGAGCTGAGAAGAGGCTCGATGCTCCATGTGTGCGCACAGCCTGGTCTCAGACTCTTAATCTTGCCTGAGTACACAGCACGTCTCGGCAAAATCCACTCGCTGCAGCACAAACATCTGAGCGTCTTATCGCAGCCGCTATGGAACAACTGATTTCATACAGGGAGGCTTTTTCATATTCAATCAAAAACTACTCTCAATTTTTTTTTTTAGTGAAGCATTAGATTCATAGGCAGGAGGTATATTCTATATCTATATTTGTGTTTAAAAGGGCCTATATCACACTATTTCTGATCTATGCTATAATGTCTCCTCATCACAGACAACGACAAACACCAAAATATCTGGAATTGTGTCACTCACACATATTTAACATAAAAATCCTTTACTTTAAGGCTGAGTTCTCTCAAATTGAAAACATTCTAAAGTGGTAATAGAGTTTAAAAATACAGTGCTTCACTGTATTTTTAAACTCCATACACATTCACTAGAATCAATGATAATCTCAACTGTACAAAAAGTAAAAAAATATTTAAAAATAAAAAGGAACAACTTTTATTCTTGTTATTACAGAGTAAAACAGTCCAACTGAGTCTTGTAAAAGTTAACACATTTTGTAGTGCAATATATTGCTTAAGTAAATATAGAAGCTATAGAAGCTGATATTGAAACCTAACCATAAAATAGAATTATCTCTAAAAAAAAAAAAAAAAAAAGTAGTCTACAATTCTACAATATTGTTAATTAACTTTGTAAATTTAGTTCACAATTCAACCTTCTACAGTTCAAATCTTATCATATGGCAGAAGGAATAAAAAATGCCCCACTTGTACAAAGACACTATACCCAAAAAGGATGGTTCCATCCATCATGTACTGAACGATGCGTCGATATTGTTGTTATTATTGTGACAAGCCTACACATGACTCATTTTGTATGATTATAGGACCTTTAATTTGATGGTCCATTCATTTTCTGTGCCACATTGGAAAACATTTCACATTTTAAATAAATTGTAACCTGAAATAATGAACATTTTGATCTGCCTTCACTAAAAGGCACATTCCAACATTTTGTGTTTATAGTTTCAATACTCTTTTCATACACATTTTATAATTATAAAAAGTTATAAATTACATAACCCTTGAGCCAATGCAGCGCCTGTCTGTCCCTACTGCTCTGCTCTCACTCAGAACACAGAACAGAGTCCCAGCTAGGCCTGTCATGATATGATAATATATTTTGAGGTTTGATATATTGCTGAAGTAAACATAGATGATAAATGATCATATTAAAACTAATTTATGCCACTGGCACAATAACCCAAGAGCAGAATGTACAATATTGTTAAAAAATTATGAGATACATGAAAAAAATAAATAGAATGAAGCACTTTAGTACTTTAGTAGTTTGCATTTGTAGTTTAGTAGTTTGCATTTGTAATGAGTCATAGAAGTTATTAATTCAACCTTTTACAGCTTGAATCTTATAATCTAGCAGTAGTGCAAAGAAAATGCACACACAATAAATACCCCAAAAAATATTGTTCCAACTTTCATATATTGAATGATAAGTCGATAATAATTATCGTGACAGGCCTAGTTTCAGCTTGTTCTTGGAAAGAGAAAATGATGATGAGAGTGCGAACAAAAATAAATACATATATTAAGAGACATTCACAATGGAAATTTCACATTTTTGGTTAATGAAATGTTTTAAAAAGTTCAAATCTAAGGGCTAAGTGGGAACCCTGTTTGCATTAGAGCAGTATTTTAAGTGTGGAGAAACGGCTGGTTAGGGCTTTACAGCTGAACAGGCAGAATAAAGGTTTGAGGGAGAGCTCTCATGCTGGCAGAAACTGGATTTAGTCAAGGAAAAGCAAATACCACAAACAGATTCAAAACACTGCACAGGATGATCTAATTCAACCCAGAGACGTACGTAAGGGTGAGCGGACAGCCCCAAACAGTAACCCTAATGTTCACGGCTGAACCAGGGGCAGTGTCACACTCACTATGTTTACATGCACAGGGAACTCCGAGTGCTCTAAACGACCAAATTCAAATAGCCTTTGCCTCAAAACCTGTCAGACCACTCTTGTCCCAGTCTACAGCAGGTCAAAGAGCTGAATGGGGGGGAATGGGTTGGGTTGAGTTTGATTTTCAGACATGCTACGAACTGCGTTACTCACAATTGTATATATATATATAGTGGATCAAAACAAAACATGTGCTCGGTGGAGCAACTGTAGTTATTGATCTCTGCTCATCAAAAATGAGTGAGTACATGTCCAAATACATGTCTAATGTTAGCATGACTGTTTTTAAAACTGCGCAAATATCTCTCTAAGTCTGTGCTGTTGCATCTAGCGAGCAACCAAGTATGTATCAGCTTCTCCAAATGAATCGAATCTCAAAGATCCCAATAACTCAACACTTCATTCGTAGTTCCCGGGTTTACATGCATTTCGAAAATTAGGTTTAAATTGGAATAGGCCTGTTTTCCTTGTGTGCATGCAAATGTAGTCGTATGTTTGAATCTTTGAGATCCCAATAACACATCTGGAGAAGCCAGTGCACAGTTCGATTTACATTAGGCGCCGAGTAGGAGAGGAATTCAACTGTACAGGGTAAAAAACAGCCAGGATTAGACCGGTTTCGGACATTTACTCACTCATTTTAGCAGTGATGATTAATTACAGTCCCTCCATAGTGGACTGGCACATGTTTTGTTTTGGTCCACTATGTTAAAGTGAATCCAAAACCTACTGGAAGTTCAATGTGCTTATTTGATCAATGTCAATGAGTTGTTGCTTATCTTCTCTGCCAAAAGTGTGGTTATATGCATGATGAGCAATTATAGCTGCAAACTTGTAGCGCTAATGCTAAATTACTAGATACCCCTGAATGTCTCGTAACCCCCGTTCACACCTATTGATACTTTGCAGCTGATGTCATCAACATTCCCCAGTGAATTTGGACATTTTAACTGCAATATTCATCTAAAAAGAAACAAGTCAGCAGATTTCCACGTCTGAAATGGCAGTATAAAACGTGATCACAAGAAAGAGCCATGCAGCTGTCGGCACGTCCTAAGGATAGCTGAATATCACACTAGCAAAATGATAAAGTGACGCTACTGAGTTCTACACATATAACCAATAAAGAAAATTAAATTGGTGGCGAAACCAAGGGTTGATCAGAGAAATGACGTCTTGAATGCAGAATGTTTGTATAAAGATGACTCAAATATCCGTAAATCATGCTAAAGAACAACTTTGAGAGGATAACTGGTAACTGCTGAACATTCCTCCACAGACATGCTATCCATGTAGAACACCCCCAGCGTGATGTCACTACCAAGTATCAATTTGGTTCTTTGACCTGCTGTAGACTGAGACAAGAGTTTTAGAGCAAAGACGATTTGAATTTGGTTGTTAACTACACTTGGAGTTCTCTGTGCATGTAAACGTAGTGAGTAAGTGTCACAGCGTCACAGCCATAGCTCATGTGCACAAGCCTGTGTGCAGGTGGAGATGGCTGCTCAGGCTGTATGCATGGAGCTCCATGGAACAAAAGAAAGGGTCTAACACCTAGTGTGGAGGGCTCTTCCACATTGCACGGCTTACCATACTGGCTGTAGGGGAACTCGGGTTGGCCGGTCGGCGCCTTGCTGAGGTCCTGAGTTGGGGTGGTGGCCGGAGCAAAGCCCAGAGGAGCGGTCCCAGGAGTGGTGGGGGGAGGAGGGACCTGTGCGGCGAACTGCTCGGCCTGCGCTGTGGCAAAACTGTAACCTGCTGAAACATACAGACATTTCATTTTTTAATACAGTCATGTCAAATGCAGCTACAGAAGAGTAGTTTTCCTGTTGAGACAAATCAATTTACTGCAATAATTTGTACGTATTTTTTTTAAATTATATTGTCTCTCCAAGTTAAGATAAACACTGAATATATTTCATTGTTTTCAGATCACAAAATTATTTGCCATTTTTATAAGAATATCCAGAAGTAACAAATGTCAAACATGATCAAGTCCATGTATCTACTCCTTGAAAATCTAAATGATTTTGCTGCCCCATCACATTTTAATACCACAGGGCTATAGCATGGTGTAACACTCAGCACTTCTCAGCAAATTCTGATTCTGATATATAATATATAAAAGCTCAATACACATATATATATATATATATATATATATTTTTTTTTTTACAATATGTCATTAATACAGTAAATCATTTAGCTTTAACTATGCCACACCTACAGCCTACCTATATATAATGATTTTAAGTCTGTATCTTCATGCAGTGTGATTTTGTTCAGGTTCTAGTGACAGAATTACTTAAATCTATGGTTAAATGTACTGCATATGAACATTATTGGCAATTCAGCAAGAGGCCTGAGGGCCAACAAAAAATTGGTCTGCATTTGGCCAACTGGCCATAGTTTGGACACGCTCCATCATAATTTTGTTATTACAAGTTTAGTAAAAACTATTTACAGCCCCATCTATGAATCTCGGATGTCAATCGCAGATGACTGTCATGCGTGAAGGGAATATTCTTTCTGCACCGCCCTCTGGCGGTCAGGAGAGATGAAATATACACAATAGAATGGAATTTTAAATGTTAAAATTAGAACTGTTAATATTACCTTGTAGTCTTATACCAGTTCTGACACAGATCACGATTATTCTAAAACTACTTTTTTTTTATCTTACTTTTAGAGGACGATATAGACTTTGATGAAGCTAAAGTTCACTGAAACAGCTCTACACAATAGTTTGTTTGGCCTGTGATAGAATAAGTGCTGTCCCTCAGAGATAAGATGGACCCTCCCTGACAGAACGCCTGTCCAGCTCCAGATTCACACAGATATAACAGTGTAGATGCAATGGTGTAATGTCCTGAAAAGTGCATAGTAGTGAGAGCAGTACTGACCGAACTGTGGTGCTGTGCTGTAGCCCTGCTGAGGATAGCCCTGAGGTGCGAAGCTGGCCGCTGGAGTGGTCACCAGGAAGGCATTGAAAGGTGAAGGGGGCTGCGTGGGGGTCCCTCGAGCGGCTGTCAGTGCTGGAGCGTAGCCACCTGCCAAGAGTCAAGTCCCAACATTTTAGGCCAGCTCATGAACAATAATGATCCTCTGTGTTAAACACTAACTCTCTGATGAATCAATTCTTCAACCTTGAATGAGTAACCATAGTCCCAGCCTCTTGCTTCATTAAGTGCTGGTACAAAACAGCCTCTTAGCCTCACTTCTCATACAGTCAATACACTATTAGTGTTGTTTCACGCTGCCCAGTGAATAACAATTCATATGGTTTCTCTCCATGTAGTGTGTTTGTTGTCCAGTCCAGTAACTGGTTTAATGGCAAAAGACTGACCTTGAAATATGCTTGAATGGTGTATCCTTTTCAAAAATTATAGCTGGACTTGTGTCTTGTTTCATTCACACACATCTCAGTGATCCTGTATATTTAGTTAGTCTGTATTTAATCTCTCCAGAGCACAGAACAACTCCCTATGACTGCTCTATACCAGCATGTCCTAACCTATTCATTTATTTGATAGGGACAGTGAATATTAATGAATGAAAGAATAATCTCTCCAACAGTGTAAATATGACAATATGTCGAAGATGCTAATTTCCACTATCTTCACCAAATTGTTCTGATTATCAGTGCTCAAGTTTGGCTCTGTTGATCGGTTTAGCCAGCAGACACTGTTTTCAGCTTTTTACAAACTGCTTTTCATTTTAACGCATCAGACATTTTGTGTAGGGAAAAGCTCAACCAGGGACAGGAGTTGAGGATTAGCACCAGCCATACACTTTGCATGTGTCACATCAACTGCATGGTTGTCTTGACTATGACAGAATTGTCCCTGTCAAATAATTGCCCTAAATATTCCAGTGTAGCATTAAACATATATATCCCTTATATATCACATATCTAATTAAAGGTATTGTATTCTTAGAGTTAGCAGGGTCACCTCTCCACAGATCTGATCTGTAACCTGGTCTGATGGTGTCACTGCTGCTATGATATGGCATTGAAGGAGATAAGTTCAATCAATGCCATACTATGAAAACATGGTAGGCCAGTCCTTAAGTCATTTAGTCGTTTAATTGGTTGATGGTGTCTTAGTTGACCAAAATTTGTTTTAGTCAACTAATGATTTTTAGTTGACTAAAACATCATTAGTTGACTAAAACAAACAAGTAGTAGAAAGGAGAAGTTAGAAAGCTTTTTTTTGTGTTTATTTGTAAAAAGGCACATTAATGTTTTTATATAAATACACAGGTTCCCAGTACTTTTTCTGTATAAATAGCTGTATAGCATGAACTCCCATTGCAGGTGTAGTCATGTGAGTGCAGTTTGGGTCAGATACACACAGCTTTTGCCACTCTCCCTTTTTAGCCGATTAATCAGCCTACATGATATGTCTAGTCGACCAAGAATTTCTTAAGTCAACTACAGCCCTAGAAATAAGTAGAAGACCATATATTGAGAGCCAAAACAGGAATGAAGTGAGTATTTGTGGCTGACACTGCAGAGCCAGGCTGCGTGTTGACCTGGAGGTGCTGATAGGAAGCAGAGCCTGACCAATAGCAGGGGGAGAGTGGGATCCATTCAAGGCTGCCATCTGTCTCTGAAGCACATTATCAGCAGCAGCCTCAGCGATAACACGCTAACTGTCTGCAGGCTGCACCGTTTGAGCCGCTCTGACACAGGCCCGTCCAGATAAACACTCTACACGGAAGCATCTACATCACATCAATACATGCTTAAGCAATAGTGCAGATAACCACAGAGTCAGTGAGGCGGCTCATTACAAGACTGTACAGGGGTAGGGGTAACACTCACCTATGGGCTGGCCTGTAGTCGATACCCACACTCCTTTAGAGAAAAGAAAAACAGGGTAAATATTAGTCACATTCTGAATAAGAAGGATTTCTTTAAAATCTGTCAACTGGACAAAAAGTTGTTTGAGTGAAGATATTTTGCTGCTCATTCAAGCCGCTTCTTCCAATTCTTCCCTGAAATGATAGGGCTATTTATGGCTATTCTGATGTCCGAATCCTATTATTTAGAATCTAGAGGAACCGATGGACAATGAGCTCTACCAATAATTTTGGGGCAATGTGTAGGACTAACTTTGTCTCCAAATTACATAATTTAATTTGACTACAAACTCACCCACAACCTCCTTTTAACCTTAAACTTTTAAGAGAGCTGCATAGTCACGTTTTGTGTAGTTATCTTGTTGCATTAAAGTGCAATCTTCTAAAACCAAGTATCTTCTGTTCCTTCTGACAGAATGAGGGAGTAAAATTAGATCTTTCAATTTACCTTCAGTTTGCCTCCATGTAGTCAGTAAATTCATTATTTCAGTTATGACATTAATAGAAACTACACTTTCCCTTATTGCTTTAAAGCATAATTGACTCTTGTGAGCTTTAAGCCATGTTATAATGTTGTTATCTGTGGACAGAATAATAATAAAGGGTTACTTAAAGATGAAAATGCTCTGTTTCACCTTGTGAAGTCATGCACTGGTAGTTTTCATTTTAACAGATACCTTTTATCTTTTGTTCAGTAGAGATTGGCAATTCCAGGGCTGAAACTACCCCACTGATTCTAGTGAAGGTGTATGGAGTTTAAAAACACAATGGAACACTTCCTGTATTACCACAAGACATCACAAGTCAGACCAAAGTCTTTTCAGTTTGACAGAAGAACTCAACCTAAATATGCAGGGTTTGTGTGTGAGATAATAGCAAATTATGGGCCCTTTAAGGCTGTACAATTAAAAAGAAACAAATACAAACTAAAACACATGACTCTAATTTTACTGAAATTAGCAAGTTTGGCTTTGTGTTAAAATACTGACAGCATAAATAATGTCCAGCAGTGATCTTGTACACACAGAAGGTTAGTTGCAAAGCCAGTGGGGTGATATAAAGTAGGCTAGCCACAGTTTGAGCATGTGGCCTGGTGCCCACTCACCCTGTGGGCCGTACGCCTGTGTCCAGCTCTGGGCAGGTTGTGCTGTCCACCCATTGGCTGCAGTCAGGATGCCCCTGGGAGCCCATTGGCCCGGGCCCAGCTGCCCTGGAGCTTTACTGTCACGAGGTTCGGCTTTTTTCACTTCCACCTGGACAAAGGACACAGAGCACATTTGGTAACACCAGCACCACAGCCCTGTAGAACACACACACCTGAGCTCCCTCCTTATTTATACTCAACATTTGGGCCAAAATATCACACATTTATCTTTAGATCTTTATGTGGGCCAGGGTCAGTAATGTTTATTTCTGACTAAGAAAGTCTATAACTGTGTTTCGCAGGTACTGCTGAAGTATTAGGATAAAAGTGATATTACCATAAAAAAGAATAAATTCTGAAGAGTAAGGTGTACCCGAGAAACACAGGGTGGGTCCTTGAAAACTACACTATTTATTTAAAGGCATCTAATAAAGGTCAAGACTTACCTCTCTTCAGCTAACGGTTTTTAAAATGCCATTTTAATTATCACTTAAGTTTTAGCAGGGGATGGACAAATAGAGAGAAATTTGTATCTCAGATCTGGTAGATTATAAGGTAAACATGCAGATAGTAAAAGAAATGTGTTTCATAAAACAGAAAATTTGTCGTCTTCATACTGTGTCTTGTATTGAAAAATTGATTCCAATTGAATTTAAAGGTCATGTACCCATTTTATGCATTTTTGACATATCGCATAAGCAGCTCTTGAGGTCAAAATATGTCCACTGCACACCGTCTGCCACTAATTAAAAGCCATTTTATTGTGTTGGCATGCTATTTGTTAGATTTAACTGCAAAATGACAAAACTTCACTTTAGTCTGTAAGAGTTGTGCAAAGCGCTTATTAGCTCATGACTGAATAATAAGATGTTCAGAAAGCAGGAGTGAGGAATAACTTCGGACCACTGTTTAAAGGTCCTATATTATGCAAAATTTATTCTTGTGAGCTTTAAGCCATGTTAAAATGTTGTTTCCTTCTCAAAAACATACCTGGCGTTGTGTTTTGTTTCATTCACACATTTTGAGTAACCTTTTATTATTAGTCTGTCTATATCTCCAATGCTCAAAATGCTCTGTTCCACTTTGTGATGCCCATGCAGCAGTAGTTTTCAAGTTAACAGCTACCTTTTCCCTTTATATCAGAAGATATTGGCAGTTCCATGGCTAAAATCATCCAAATTATTCTAATGAAGGTATATGGAGTTTAAAAACACAGTGGAGCACTTCCTGTGACACATGTCATCACAACTTGGAACAAACCATTTTCAGTTTGCAAGAAGAACTCAGCCTAAACATGCAAGATTTGTGTGTTAAACAAGATTGAAACAAAACAACTCCAGGTATGTTTTGTATGAGAAAATAACATTATAACATAAATCAGAAAACAAAGTAATATGGGCCCTTCAAAATGAGCTAGTTCTGTCACGCTTTTAAGACAGTAGAAATCAGGCACAGCGTCTTTAACGATGCAATTCTGGTGAACCTCTTTGCCCTAAGACATTTTATTACAATGCACCTTTAATGCAGGAGTTGAGCCTTGTAAAGCTGCGAGAATGTCATGCTTTTAAATAAATGGTTGCAAAAAACTTGAGTCTGTAACTAGGCAAAGCTTCCCGCCGCTAACCAGAGCAAAGAACCAGAGCCTGCTACTGAGGGAGAGCCAACCCGAAATAGACTGAGGGCTTGAGCTATTGGGGTCACCTTGCAGGAGGAAAACGAATCACAAATTCCTGGGCGCTTTAAGGTGTAGGCTCCCGTCCTCCTTCTCTGTCGACCTAATTACATGCACATGTTTCCGGCAGCTACCTGGCCCCCCTCCCCTGGGCATCGCACCTCACGGTGATGGATACCGTGACTTCTGTACAGTCCCCAACAACTGAACTGGGATTTGTTGCACAGTTTGATGTGCTCCAATTTCTAATTTTGTAACACCGATCTCCCCGGTTCCCTCAAGTCCTGGTGTGTAAGGTAATGTCAAGTCAAGAACAATGGATTAAGTCGACCAGCACAAAGTCAAGGGGGGTAAAACAGTGAAGTGGTCAGTGATGGTTCAACTGTTGTATTTGTGGAGTATGGTTTAGGGTTACTACTTGATACCAAAACTAATATTGTAAATAAATAATACAATTTGAGCTTTCCTGAACAGTTTTACTATAATTTTGAGCTTTATAAGAACTAGTATAAGATCTAATAGTAACAAAGAAATTACGTTATATGCTATTACTAAAAAGGGACAGCATTTTATCTTCATTGTGTTATCACAATCAGTCAATTCCTTAGTATCAAAATCAAGTTTGAAATGTTTGTATTGTGACAGCATTAGTTTGATTCAAATTACAGATTTTCAAATAGGGCTGTATAAATAATACAATTTTCCTTAAATTGAGTTTAAATCATTTCAAATCATCAATGGTTAGTTTGGGTCTTTTTAAAGGCACAGTATGCAACTTTCTGGAGGTGGCATATCATCTGCATGATTCCATGGAAACAGAAACTTAAAACCATGCTTCAGAACATAGATAGATACATTTTATGCTATACTGTGGAAGATTGGAGCTAAAGGAACATTTAAGGAACATCCAAGGAACATTTCCATGGAAACAAGCAGGCCCTCCTCCAGGCCATATAAGTCAGGTCTATGGAGATGCAAGCCTACTCACAGTAAGGACAGGTGTAAAGGACAAGTTTATCAGTGCAATAATAATACCCACAAAAAAAAAAAAATACATTTTTAAAAAAGCTTTTATTGTAGCCTATTTTTAGCTAAAAAAGTGACATACTGTGGCTTTAATGGAGAGGTCAACAGCCAATCCTCATAGAAGCAGTTCGTACATTGAAGGAAAAAAAACTGTTAAATGGCTCTAATTCAAGGTCCAACTTGTGTTTATGTTAATTAATGAACATGGAATTAATTTGTTTTTATAAGAAATATCAAATTGAAAATTGTAGCGCATCAATGAAGCAAAAAATACTGAGTCCTTTTTATTTTTACTCCACTAGTCCTAGTCCTACTCTCAGAAGACATCTAGACCTTATAATGCAGCTTTGCTGTAATCATTTGTACTGACTGTTCTCATAATGTAAGCTGCAATAACGTAAGCGTCAAGCATCCATTTCATTCAGCCGGGTTAAATACAATTGTGAGAGGAGACTGTTCCATCTAAATGCCAGCTGAAGCATCAGATTTCACAATGACCTTCACAAAATTCACAAAGTTCTATAAAGAAGCGACAGTAAAGGACATTACAGAAACCAGATCTATCCTAATATGATCTGTCTGGATATGTAACCATTTTCTTATACACACAAATCATTAGAGATAAGACATCTCAAGCCCTCAATGGAGACAACCTGCTAATTATAACTTGGTTTGGTAGATAAATATTTATCATATTTTTACCTCAGTTAAGAGGCAGTTTGTGGAAAACAGTAGAGAAGAAAAGTAATAAAACACAGAAAGTAGTGAGTTCTAAAATAGAATCACTCTACCTGTCATCAACACTGAAAACTCCATCCAAAATGCAGAGACAATTTAAGCACAAGGACAGCATTTCCTAACAGCTTAAATCTTCATTTAACAAAAAGATGTTGTCACCCATTTTTATTAGTCTAACCATAGAACAGCGGCGTCAACATCGCGACAAACGCCTCTACTTGAACCTCTTTATATCTGAGGGTAGCAGCTTGAAACACGCAGGTGCATGGCAATTTTAACCAAAAGTTCAGATTCAACTCTTGTGTTTTTCCAATTCTTGCAATGCTCAAAAGTGCCGTGCCATCACTCAAGCGCGCCACATCAACGTTTGAAACGCTCCATAGAAACATTAGACTAGCCCAGATTTTTACATGTAAACCAGACGACCTGAACGTGGCATAAGTATTGTGCAATTCAGAAAGTTTGGCCCTTATTAACATTATGGTTGATAGGTAACCATTTATTCTACATGTAATATCTGCTGCCCATGATCAACCAGGAAGTAAAACCATAAACCTACCCTAAATTAAAAACAAAACAAAAAAAACCCAGAAAAGACAAAGCAAGATTTTGAGTTAAATGTGTTGACGTTAACCATGTTATAATGAACTGAGTAGTCTAACCTGTCATACAGACTTTACATGAAAAGAATAACCTTCAGCAACATTTACTCAAACTAACTAGACAAATGTATACTTTCCACCTATTCCATACTGTCAAGCTAAACCTACTATATATATATATAGGAGGAGGATCATTGAAAAGTGAATCCTGAATGGTTTGTCGAGTGTACTTTGGCAACAGTAAACCAAACTAAACTTGTTTGTTCATGTCAACAGCTCACCTGACACTTTCTCAATAGTCTCTGCGCAATAAAGCCTGTGCATCTGGTGCTTCGGCTGTGAGATGACAAATGCAGATAAGTAAATATTATTCAGACTGGAGCCTGTCTCATTCGCAGTAGCGCTTTGGAACTTTGCTCAGATGTAAAGTAATTTTGGATTGTGATGGGCAGACACAGTATGAAGACGCTTAAACTGAGGTCACTGGTATTTTTTAAAAAATAAAGAAAAAATGTTGACGTGTAAGTGACCTGCCAACTGAACATTAGAAAACACAAAAGAAAGTATTTTGACCAATCCTGTAGGTGACTACGCTCTAAATTTTGTTACATTTATTTAATATAATTAGTTATTTCAATCTATTTTTGTTTTAAAAAATGGCATCCTACAGGAGAGGTCAATTCAAACAAAGCCTTGAGCGACTTAAGGTTAGGTAAGGAGAAATTTCTATACACAAATGTTAAATAGATGCTATAAAAATATGGCAATTTTATTTTGAAAAACAATGATCAATGGTCAGAAACTGCTGGTCGCTCAAGCCTTTGTTCATTTCGAAGGGTAAAATAAAACTACAACTACACACTTTTTTGCCCATGATGTCGTGAAAATGCATGTTGACAGCCTGGTCCACTGATTGTTCGGCCTCGAAAGTAATAAATCCAAAACCTAGCCAACGACCAAGAGTGAATCAAGGTAGCAGGGGGTTGTGACAACACAAGATGAGAAACAGTATCGGGCTACGGCAGTGAGGGCAGCCAGGTGACGGTCCACATGACGTCGCACACATTACACACACGCACGCATGTACACTGATCAGACACAGGAAGGACTGAGCATGAAACACTTTAGTTTTCAAGTCAGCCATGTTTATTTGAACTTCCAATCCATGTACTGTAGACCTAATTTGACTACCAACTGCATCCTGTTCTATAAAAACTCTTCTAATTTCCACAGAAGTTATTATTTGACAAATAAAAATATAAGAACACAACTTTGTTTTGTTGAAATGGTGCTTAAAGTATCAGAAAAAAATGTGTTTCTTACATGTAAACTGTGACAAACTTTTGGATAGAATTCTCCCGTGATGTGCTCCTTACTTCCTGTAATCTTCAACATATTTTCAAACTTTTCTTCAAAAATTTGCTTCTTGATGGGTGTAAAACTAATGTACATTTACAACAAGTATTATCCTGCCAAACAAAGTCAAAATTAGAGAATAAAAATCTGTTATATCAAGTTATTTCTTGTGTGCATTTTTCCTATACAATGTGACTTGTGTGCTTAAATGTTGTGTGACTTCCTGAGCTGATCAGTGTGTGCTGTTCATTGTGCCATCTCATCTGAACCCCACCTGGACCTGCCCTTTGGTAAATCGCTGTGGAGCACACACTCGCAGCAGCCATTGTTAATGCATCACAAAATATGGGGGAAAAAAAACTATGTAATGTCCGAATCTTTCTCTGGGCTTTCCCACACAGTTATGTTTATAGTACATTTACTTTGAGTCAGTTTGGGTAAACAATAGAAATATTACCAATATAATACATACATACAGAACCACAGAGATAAAGGCCAAACAGTCAGCATTGTCCAGGTAGTAGTACACTCCAAAAATGAAATCTAAATATACCTTTTTGTAATTTAAAGAGGGGGGATTAACTGCTAACATATAACATATTTAGATCACCATGTCACCTTTTATTGTTTTGAAAATGCTATATTCGCCAAAAACACATGCTATCACAACATAATCAGTGTGCATTTCGGTAATGAAGCTACTGCACATCGCATCAGGCTTGTCAAGTCGCTGTGTACAGCTTTGCATCATGTTTTTGTATATTTATGGAGTATTGTCATGTGGGAGCATGGGCACAGAATCTTACAGCAAACATTAAGGAGGGTTCAAATATGGCCCAGGAGAGATCACCTCTTCAGGCATGTTTATGATGAGGGAACAACGTTGTGTCTTTAATCAATGAAAGGACCAAATCTAGACTCATTGAATGTGACAAATGCCTGGATTCCCTACTCTGCAGCAATCTCCGTGTGATTGGGTGAAGTTTGCGCTGTGGCAGAACTGGGTTGAGCATGTCTCTACTTGGGGACCTAACCTGAATCCAATTAAACATCCTCAGAGATGAGTCCCTTTTCAGAGACCTCTAGTATCATGCCAGCCTCTCCCAACGCTTATGGTCCATCTCTATTAATAACTTCTGTCAATGACCCGTCCCATATCCAAATATAAGATTACGCCGTTGCTTTGATACACTCACATGTCCTCTATAGGCTTGACTAGGGCTCGGCCCTAGTTCTATATTAGTACAATTTCTACGTTATTCCTTGGTCACAATAAGCTAGAAATTAGTGAGGTCAAATTATTGGCAATGAGAATGATCTTTTAAAAGGTCCTATATTACCTATAATTTTGCTAAACTGCTCAGCTTTAAGACATGTTATAATGCTGTTGCCTCATGAAAAACAGTCCAAGAGTTGCCTTTTCTTTCATACACACGTTTGATTAATCCTTTATTATTAGACTGTTTACATCTCCAAAGCTCAAAATGCTCTGTTCCACCTTGTGATATCATGTAGTTTTTAAGTTAACAGGTACCTTTACCTTTAGCTCAGTAGAGATTGCCAAATCCAGGGTTGAAATCATTAAAATGATTCTAATGAAGGTGTATGGAGTTTAAAAACACAGTGGAGCACTTCCTGCATTACCACATGACATCACAAGGTGGAACAAAGTGTTTTCTGTCTGAGAGAAGAACTCAGCCTATATATGTAGGATTTGTGTGTTAAACGTGTAAATGAAACAAAATACAACTCCACATACGTTTTTGATGAGGAAACATTCTAACATATCAGAAAATAGCATAATACAGGCCCTTTAAACTGTATAAGATTACCATACTATTATGGGACAATCTATATAAAATGTAAGATATTCTAATTAAATAAATGTAGATTTAAGTTTCGATTTAAATCAAATACTGTTGCTTCTGAAATGGGATTTTGGGTGACAACAGAGCATCTCAGCTCTGCACACTCCCTTTGGCCAATGTAATAGCGAGCGTGACAAATGTGAGCTCTGGCCTGTATCTCTGTAGCACTGGTCAATGCAGTGACCTAAAGGAGAAGAGACACATCTTAAAAAGACACGGTTAATCACATCCAAAGCATTCACAGGGAGGAGGGCAGAGAAGAAAGAAAACAGAAAGGGCTTACTTACACATACTTAACAGTCTATGTGGGAGAACACACACTATACTACATATGCATCAGGTTACAGCTAAATAAAACTTAGCTACTAGTTAAGTTTAATAGATACAATAATAGTCTAGTTTAACAAGTGCAAAGGTCATGTTAAATCCAAATGACAAACTATTCGGATGGATTCGGAGTGGACACTTTAGATATTGTGGGCACTGGGTCATTCTTAGTAAAGGATACATTCCAAGGTTTGTAAGTGATTTCCATGGTGGAGCAGTTAAACTTTGACAGGACAAATGCTTTGTCTGAAACTGAATATCTGGAGGTAGTCCTACTGAGAGCCAATCTGCTCTCAATATGCCAGCAGCTGTATGTGAACTTGTGATGAAGTACATTGTTACTTTACTGAAAGTAGGTGGTTTCTCTGTGTAGGTAACCTGGATACTTCACTATCATTGAATTTCTAACAGACTTGAACTACATCGAACTTTGTTAAAAAGGATATTTTTGAAAGACATTGGCGTCATGAAACTGTTCTAGTCTTGCGTAGCAACACCTTTCACTGTGCAAATAAAACTGGGGTGGAGGATCATATTCCAGACAATTGAAATTTGTATTTAAAAGGCAGTACAGGGCCAGTTAGTTTGTCAAACAGTGGAAACTCTTTAAAATATTATTTGGATAGATAAGAATGAAAATGTAGTAGGAACAACACTTGTGATGTTGTGTTCATGGGCAAGACACTTCACTTAGCTTGCCTGTGTGAATGTGGACTGTAAGGAAACAGTAAGACACAGATGAAGAATTTAGTATGTATGGACAAGTATGGGAGGAAAATATAAAAGTATAAAAGGACTTTCAGATGCTTGTCCAGCTTGAAAAGCACAATGTGATCAACTCAACACTGTCATTTCTGATGCAGAGAAGGCCCTGCCAAAACACTATTTCTCTGGGAACAGAGTGGTTCCTTTAAAAGTCCTTTAAAACTGTATAATATAGAAAGTATTTAAGCTGGTAGTGATCACGTCTGTATTCCATTAAGAAAAGAAACCAAAGTAGAGGTAACCAGAACATTTGGTGTGTGCGAGCGTTTGGGTCAGAATAGTTTGTCATGTGATTTAAGATGGAGGGGAGGAGAGGGTAGAGAGCGGGATCAGCTTTTACCTCGGGGCCTCTGCTTCTCCGCATCATAGATCATTACCACCTCTGTGACCTTGAGATGGGACAAAGGGAACAGTGAATGCATGTAGAGATGCACCAGGCTCGTAAAGCAATTCAACATTCTGAGTGAATTTAGGAGCACACATGTCTCATACAGTGTCATCATGTGTCATATCCCCCCAAGACCACTGTTAATTTGACTGAAATACAGAGCACATGACAGTTTGGTTGCTACTAGAGCGCTATGGCCTAAGTCAGGCTAGTGCGGCGCATTTACTTTACCAAAGGACTGCACTGTGCTTTGGGCCCAGAGGTTATGGCAGTGTAGTGATTTGACCTCTGTCATGGCGCTCCACTAGAAACCAACCTAATGACAAAATAAGGATGGTGCTTGTGCTATGCATAGCCAATACTTACCACTCCGAAACGATTGAAATAGTCCCTGAGTTCAGGCTCTCCACAGTTATGGGGGATGCCGCCTACAAATATCTTCTTAGACTTATTGCTATCAGCTTTGCTGCCCTTCTGAAAGAAAACAGGGAGTGGATGGGTTTGGAAGGTGGTTAAAGGATCACTGAGGGAAGAGGCCAGTGAGCCCACATCTATTCAGACAGAGCAGAGAGCAGGCTCTTCTCTGGCCCTGGGCTAGAATTCTTAACATGTCATGTCAATGTAGACACTAGTCTCCACACATCACAGAGCACGCTCCCATTTACTCACTACTATCCACTACACTCCAGCTCCACTCAGGACTCCCAAAGCACACGTGGAACATTTGACTTTTCTACAGTGTTTAAGACCATCTCTCTTATCCCTATCATTTTGTGTAAGATTGTATGTGGACCATTTTCCAGTCAATCAAAATGACTGTGCTAGCTACTGACATATGGTTGGTTGTGACAGGAAGGGCTCTGTACTTTGATTTGTAAACCAAAATGCCCCATTACATTTTGAGCACTTATCTGTTGCTCCTCACACAGAGCTAAACATGGGAGTGTGAGACAGTCACTGATGGGCTACTTAATGCCAAGATGCACACTGCTTTGCCTGATGCTCATTTGGTTTTGTTTTAATTGCACAAAAAGATGTTGTAGGCCTGTCACAATAACAAATTTTAAAGCATGATATCATGGCAGAGATATACTGCGATAAATCATAATATTGCATAATTGTATCAGTGTATCAGTGGCATAAATACTTTATGCCACTGATACAGCATGAGCTGCATATATAGAACAGAATGTACATTTATTACAACAAAAAATACCCCAAATCTCTCCATCTTCACACGATAAATATTGAGCCCCAAATATACATGTAGTAATTATCTTGACAGGCCAAGTTTTAGTCTTATACTATTCTTAACCATTTGTGAGACTACTACACCTAACTAACATAAGATTGCTCTAAGTCCAAGTGAAAGTAGGTGTAAAAGTGTAGAGAAGTATCAGAAGGAGAAGTGGAGGAGAGAGTGGGGCATACAGCAGCAGTAGAGCAGGCTTGTCTTACCCAGCCCTCCTTAGTGCGAGACTTTTCTGGCTGCATTCCTCTGGGAGTGCATGGCTTCGGGTCAATCTGACGGCACAGACACAAATGCCCGACATTAGACTGAATCAAAGGCACCTTCAGCGCTGCTCCAGTAATGGGTTACAGTTCTAAATGGGACAATTAGGATATGCACATATATTTGAATAAAGAGGTCTCATGTCACACGCACACCATGGAAGAGGAACACCATGTATTCCTTTAATGGCATCACTTTACATAGTAGACGGCTGTGAGAGTAGTAGTGAAAATGTTGGGGTTTTAAAAATAATATCACAAGAGTAAGCTCCCATTTTATCAGTGACAGCATTGAACTACAAGCAGAAGGAACTGCATACATCCTATGGCCCATTTCAGCAAGGGAAATGCTGAGTAAATGACATTTTATTTAGCCTTAACCGTTGACAACTGCACGAAAGGCTCACTGGAGAATTTCTGAAGTACCACAAGCTTCCTCGTTTAAAATATAGCATTGTAGCGTCAGCCATAATGCCATGTGGTGAAACTGTAATGGCCGTCATCCTTCCCCAACTAATTCTTCCCTTCTGTACAAAATTTTGAATTAAGAATGGGTTGCATTTTTGTGACCTTGGGAGGAGAAAACTGGAGCATCAGTGTAATGCTGTAAAACTGATGGAAATGACATTGTGCCATGAATGCTACACAGGGGTAACAGAACCATTAAAGAATTACTGAAACATTGTACTTAATTGGAACCAACAGAAACAGAATGGAAGTGAATACTTGTTGTTTCAATAAAATCCAAACATAGGCTAGATGGATTCTCATATTTGTGAGTTCACAGTCGCATGAGAATCCGTCTTGGTATGCTCTCGCTGGTGTGATAGGGATCGGCCATTGATGGACAGAGACTGGACCAATCACAGAGCAGCATTGTGTTTTGAGTGGAACTAAAGGCAACATATGCCTCCCGATGGGTCCCGATCACTTTCAGCGAGAGCCGTTCCAGACTGACCTTAATTCAGAGTGTTACACATCAGTGTAGTGTAAGCCAGGGAAACAACAGTTAACATCAAGTAACCCACCATGCACGCTGAAAGATAAAAACACTTACATTTCTACCATCTAGACTGTGGGGCTTGGTCTCCAGCACGCTTCGGACACAATTTGGGTCTTTAAATTTGACAAAGCCGAAGCCTCGTGACTGATTTGTAGTTTTGTCCTTCATGATGACACAGTCTACTACCTCTCCATACTGCGAGAAGTAGTTTCGAAGAGTTTCTGTCAAAACAAAACAGACACACTAGCAAGGGCCTTACACATGTCTATAGAGTCACCAGTCAAGGTCAGGTGATCTGTATCCTAGTGCCCATGGGCTCTCCTCCTTCAGCTGGGTCAGGAGGACCTAAGGTAAGGCACGTTTCAGGTTAAGGTGGCGGCATCCAGAAAAAAGGAAACCACGCCAACTCCAAGGTCATTCTGTAAAGCAAACCTTCAGAATATGCAGCTACAGCACAAACAAGTTCAATTCTGGTAGAGTTTGTATGTACCCAAAACATACACCACAGTCCTCCAGTAAGGTAGTCCTGACCAAACCTACACCCAGATGAGATATAGAGTTGGATAGGTTTAAGCCTAAATTTCCCCACAGGGACAATAAAGAGTACTTTAAACCTTACAGGCAGCAGCATTGAAGGATGGCAGTTTGCATATGGACAAGGTTTAAACCACCTTCTTTAAATAGAGAAAACAGATGCCATGCATATAATCTGTAATAACAGTGTAATATCAGTAATGTAAAGGCCAAGCGAGTCACTCTCTAAGGCTCTGTGCCGCGCGAGCCCTGAACACCCGATCGCAGAGACACAGCATGTCCCACCACACCAGCTGTGTGTACATGTTTGTGTGTACATGTTCTAATGGCTTTTCTCATGGAGGGAGCCTACAGGGAGCAGCATGGATGTGGGCTCACAGCTCCACAGCTCCACTGCCTATGCTCCGCTCCTAATGTTATGAAACCAGCCGTTAACATGGAAAAGGCAGGGCAACATGGCCACTGGCTATGTTTACAACGGCTCCACAAATCAGATCATTATTTGATTTCTGGAGTTATCAGATTATTCAAATGGCATCAAAACAGTCAAACATAACAAATTAAATTTTGACAAAGATTAAAGGAAAAATGAAACAGATTGATAGTATTAACAGTGCACTATGGAACTTTTCTGGCATTACATGCATTATTCAGCTGCAGATGTTTTGTTTTTGCTAAAATACTACCATGAAAAAAAGGTTAGTTTAAGCCTGTATTGACCCCATAAGGAAATTTGTCCTCTGCATTTGACCCATCCCTCAATGATGCCTCTCCACAGATCTGACCTGTAACTTGGGTAACTTGGATTGGTGGAATCACCTGCTTTTCTCCATGGAGATTTAATTAGTTCTAGTTCATCACATGTGTCTGAATGTACCGTTAACATTTTACTTCAATAAAGGAGATCTTGAATCAGCTTCAGTGAAGGTAAATATTTGGTACAAAACATTATCCTAAATACCATAAACAAAACGAAAAATGGAACACACATTCCCAAAAAAATAGCTTTTTTTTTTTTTTTTTAAACACTCAATAAGAATGAATAGGTCCAATTTTATTCAAAAAAAAAATTGTGGATTTTGTATTACTCTTCCAAACTCTTTCTGCATTCATACTAAAAGTCCACTTCAGAAAGCACAGCTTTAACGCAAATAGGTAACAAGTGCATGCAGCTAGTTGCTCTTAAAGGGGACGTATTGCCAAATCAACTTTTATGAGACGTTATGTTAAAACAGTGTTCACTCATTATTAGTTTACTCAAAATTGTATATCAACTGATATAATGCATGTTTGAATAATCCGGTATCATCTTAGAAAAGGTCATTTTCTACCTGCTACCTGTCCTCGCCAATAGCTTGTTTGCGATAGGATTTTTTAACACTATCTCTGGGTCATACACGTAGGGTTAAAAATATCAAGTAGACATTTTTAATTTTTTTAAACACGCACACAATAGTCCACTGCATACTACAGTGAAATGCCACTATGAAGAAGTGGGATCTCTGCAGTTTTGCCTCTCCACAGATCTGACTTAGGTTTACTTGCCTGCCTCCATAGAGGCCATACTGTGAGACCTTCCAGGCAAAGCTCCACAGAGACAAGCACGTGGCAGACCCTCTTCCAGAAAAGGTCCTTAGCGCAGCTTTTTCTAAATTCATATTTACTGAGACAGATGTAGAAGACTGTAAAACGATTGGAAGCAAATCCAAAGCAGAATCTAAAGGAGAGTGTAAATGAGCTCACCTTGTGTTGTACTCCAGTCCAAGCCTCCAACAAAAAGTTTCCTGCAAAGAGAGAAGGATGAGATATAGCGCAGCGGTCGGTTAAACGACGTGTTATCAGCATCAGTCACACAGGGATAGAGACAGTCCTTTAGTATTACACATGTCTGACACTTCTCCTTGGTGAGCACAAGCTCTACTTTTTCTAAAAGAAGCGCTTTAACAAACAGACAGCACCACAGCAGGCATCGTTCACCTACACGGCGCCGAACACGGGCAAAGCGGGTAGCAGCCTCCCTCATCTCGAGCAGAGGTCACCTCCTGCCGGGACATTCGCTTGCCCACGTCCCGCTTTGTGTCGTTTACCCCCAGGACGTCCCGCTGTATGAACACCGTCCCGAAAGGAGCAGAGCGGCTGTCCGCGGCTGTCCGCTCCTCTGCATCCGGACAGAGAGCGCTGAGGCTGGGAGCGGGACATGGACGTGCACGGCGGTTAAAATGGCCATATATACGAGAGGACCACCGTCCTTCTCGTACAACTCCGGTGCACTGTGATGCAGAGTGAGCAGCAGGAGAGCGGTGTGAGGCTGTGTGCAGCGGGTGCAGCATCCTTCAGTGCCCGCTAAATGTCCTCGCTCCGGGAAGTCAAGAGGAGACTTTCTCTGCAAACCGAGGCTAGGCTAGCCCGCAGAGCTAACTAAAACATAAATGAAAGCTCAAAGTCCACGTCTCCACAGCTCGGGTTCAAGCACAGAGCACCGTGGACAGCATTACTGTGTGTCCGCGGCAAAGCACGCGCTGTCACCGCCAACTCCTCCACTTCACACAAGTTTACTCCACTACCGCTGCTGCTAACGCGGCTAGCATAGCTCTAGCTTTAGCTGTCAGACATGAGTGCGTAAACTTTGAATTACAGCGCGTTTACAGCGCATCTGCTCTGGAGTAACGCGGGTGAATAAAGGTCTTACCCGACTTCATCTCCCACTAAGTTGTTGTTCATGTCTGAGGCTGGAGCTCGTGTCGGTGGGACCGGTGGAGACTCGGACTGAAGCCGAGAAGGTCACTCCGCTCCGTGTTTAAAGTGGCTCCGTGTGCGCAGTGACGCCGGGGCCGTGCGCACGAGCTGCGGGCTTTAAAGGCACACGGGCACTACCTCAGCGGACACTCCGGCTCCTATTGGCTGGACACGGACTGCTCCACTCACTTTGCTCAGAAACACGCTCAACCAACTAGAAAGGAGCGTTATTGGACAAATTGGTTTTCCTTGCCTAAACACACACACAAGCTTAAATTAGGCTACGCGGCTAAAAGTAACCAGATAAGCCATTATCTTTGCAAAGTTGTCTCTGGGCAAATCTCTAAGAAATTCAAGATAATTATTATTTGCCATCTGTGCAGTGCGCAAATTGCACAATGAGTCCATACACTAGAGTGCTGGTGCAGATTCTGTATGGAACAAGGATAAAGAAAGAAAGTCTAGAGCAAGCTTTGAAAGAGACGAAAAAATAACATACCACATTTAAAAGGCCTCGTACTGCTTGGTAGACTTTATAGCGCATTATATATTCTAAAGTCTGCCACTAGGTTGTGCAAATGATCCATGTTGGGTAAAAAAAAAAAATCCCCTTTGAACCACGTGCTTCATTAGAGACTGTATTCTGTAGCTAAAGTGAATGCGAACTTGTGTTTGTTCATGTAATTTTTATGACTCTGTTCAATATTGTTTAGATACATTGCTTAAAACTCTAGGTTATTATTGCAATGTTCACAATTGCAAAGAGCAGTCATGTTGTGCATTCCAGAACACATGTATTTGTTTTGTTTTGTTATGTAACACCTAACTACTGTTCTTAATTTATATGTAGAAAATCTAACTGCTTGTGTATATACATATGCACATGTGTATATAGAATACTGCACATGCGTATATAGAAGACTGTACATTTCTATATTCAATCCTGTGCCTGCATATAACACTGTACATGCATTTAGAAGGCTCACTGTACATGTGTGTGTATAGAACACTGTACATGTGTATAACATGTGTGTGTATAGAACTCATGTACATGTGTGTGTATAGAACACTGTACATGTGTATAACACTGTACATGCATTTAGAAGGCTCATTGTACATGTGTGTATATAGAACAATGTGCAAAATATGCTAATTATGGGAAGCCGGTGCAATATTATCAAATGTTGAATGGTTGTCTTAATGTGTTGTGTGATGTATGTCCCTGCTGTGAGGCGACCTTGAGTGCCCAGAAAGGCGCCCTATAAATAAAATGTATTATTATTATTATTATTATTATTATTATTATTATTATTGTTTTTCCGATGAACTGCATTAATTGATGTGTCCACTGTGTGTGTACTGTATGTTATAATGTTATATGGGTTTTTTTTATATGTGGCAGACAAATTTCTCCTAAGGGAGACAATAAAGGCTAATCTAATCTAATCTAATCTAATCTAATCTAATCTAATGTACATGTGTATAACACTGTACATGTTTATATACAGTAGAACACTGTACATGTGTATAACACTGTACATGTTTATATACAGTAGAACACTGTACATGTGTATAACACTGTACATGTTTATATACAGTAGAACACTGTACATGTATATAACTGTACATCAGAATCAGAATCAGAATCACTTTTATTGATCCCCGAAGGGAAATTCTCTTAGTTAACAGATGCCACAACCACAGGATAGAAATTTAAGAATAAGGATAAGAATAAAAAGTCATTTAAATAAGAATAAGCTTTCGTGCAATAAGAATAAAGTGTCAACAGTGTTAAATAAATAAATAAGGAAAATAGATCAGCATCACACAATCACACACTATTTACATCTATGTACAAAGTGGAATATTGGAGTATTGAAGTGTTTGGTTACAGAACGGAGTTTAACAGTTTGATGGCGACAGGCAGGAAAGATTTCCTGTGTCTCTCAGTGGAGCAGCGTGGCAGTAACAGTCTGTGGCTGAACGAGCTCTTCTGATTGGCCAGCACCTTGTGGAGGGGGTGGAGGGGAGAGTCCACGTTTCTGCTCCAGTCCAGTTTATTGTCCAAGTACACTCCCAAGTACTTGTACTCCTCCACCACGTCCACACTGACCCCATGGATGGAGATGGGAGTCACAGCAGCTTAGGTCCTCCTCAGGTCCGCCACCAGTTCTTTTGTCTTGGTCACGTTGAGTTGAAAGTGGTTCTTCTCACTCCACGTGACAAAGTTGTCCACAACAGTCCTATACTCCCTCTCGTCACCACCACTGATGCATCCCACCACTGCAGAGTCATCAGAAAACTTCTGAAGGTGGCAAGTCTCACTGCAGTAGCTGAAGTCCGTGGTGTAGAGAGTGAAGAGGAAGGGAGAGAGGACTGTCCCTTGTGGAGACCCGGTGTTGCCCTGTAAGCGTACATACTGTGGTCTTCCAGTGAGATAGTCCACAATCCAGGACACCAGGGAGTCCTCCACCTGCATCACCGCCAGCTTCTCAGCCAGCAGAGCCGGCCTGATGGTGTTAAAGGCACTGGAGAAGTAAAAAAATATGACCCTCACAGTGGCAGCCGGCGTGTCCAGGTGGGGGTAGACTCTGTAGAGTAGGGTCAGGATGGCGTCGTCTACTTCGAGATGGGGCTGGTAGGCGAACTGGAGGGGGTCCTGCAGATGTTGGACCCTGGGCCGCAGCTGCTCCAAGACGAGTCGTTCCAGAGTCTTCATGATGTGGGAGGTCAGTGCCACAGGCCTATAGTCCTTGGGATCGCTGGGGTGCGGCGTCTTCGGGACGGGGACGAGGCACGATGTCTTCCACAGCAGGGGGACTCTCTGAAGACTCAGGCTCAGGTTGAAGATCAGGTGCAGGACACCACTTAGCTGAGGGGCACAGTTCTTTAAGACCCTGGGACTCACTCCATCAGGCCCTGGAGCTTTACCAGCCCTGAGTCTCAGCAGCTGTCTCTTCACCTGCTCTTCAGTGACAGTCAGTGTGGAGGTGTCAGGAGGGGGAGGGGTGGAGGTGTCGGAGGTGTGAGCAGAGTCTTCCCCTGGAGATGGGCAGGGGAGGGATGTGGGGGAGGCTACTGGCTGGAGATGGTTGTTCCCTGCCAGTTCAAAGCGATTGAAGAAGATGTTGAACTCATTGGCTAAGTTCACATCCCCCTCAACACCTCTTCCTCTGGTCGGCTTGTGTCCTGTGATGGCTCTCATGCCGCTCCAGACTTCCCTGATGTTATTCTGCCGAAGTCTCCCCTTCAGCTTCCTCCCATGTCTCTAATACATGTCTAGTACATGTGTGTATATAGAACACTGTACATGTGTTATATGCTGTGTGTGTGTGTATATAGAACATGTTAAAGGAGTCCTATCAGACCATATTGACCTGTGGGGTTCCCGAGGAAGCAGACAAGTTGCAGATCTGTAGGCTAGTAGAGCTCATGGACAAGGACATCAGTTTGGCACTTGGTGCAGTGCTCCACCAACCTTGTTCACAGTGCAGGTGGAGAGCTCTTGGCCTCCAATGGGGATGTTGTCAGGCAGTGGAAGGAATAGGTTCTTCTCAATCCCACGATCACGTCTTCTGATGAAGAAGCAGACGAAGCTGTAGCCACTGAGGTGGTAGAAAGCTCTTTGTAAAGTCTGTCCTGAGCATCTTAAGTCTGGTTGTAGTGGGATTACCTGTTTTGGAGGGGCCCTTTGCAAAGCACAGTCAGGGGCCACAAGAGAGGCCAGTTTTGGGGACCAAATGGTCTCATTCCTACTTACTAAAGCGTACCAAACACCATTTAAGCAAATACAACAAATTAATGCATTTCCTGAATTTAGATAGAAGAAACTGAGATATACTGATTAAATATAAGCATGTTTTTGTGTAATCTAATGTTTTGTTGACTTTATGAGGAATCTCATAATAGATGTTTGATTATGTCATGTCTAAAAAATAACTAGGCTACTAAGTAGTTCTCATTCTTGTGTAATGAATAACAACATTTTGTGAACTTTGAGCTGATATTGAAGAAAAGCATTATCTGTGTGACCTGATGAAACATCCCTGCTCTAACCCCTGACCCCAAGATCATAAACCAAAGGGAGCTGTATAAAGTCCTACTGATATGTTTACCATACAGAATAAATAACAGTCATACACAAATAAGTGAATGGCTTATTGAATGGACCAGGGAACATTTCTATACACATACAGTGGTGGTGAAGAAGATTTTACTTTTCTGCTCAACTTTTTTTTCTCCATTAAACTGCCACTTAACGGATGCAAAACCATGATAAATATTTACCACAGGTACTATCCCACCAAACCTATCATATGCACTTTAAAGGATCTGTATGTAAGATTCTATGCTGATTTCTTCTTAATAACAAGGAGACTATAAATTCTAAGGCTGGCAAGGCTGAAGTGATCCAAATGATTCTAGTGAAGGTGGATGGAGTTTAAAAACACAATAGAGTCCTTGTACTACCACATGACATCACGGGGAGTGTTTTCTGTTTGGAAGAAGAACTCAGCCTAAATATGCAGTTTTTTGTTGTTTTGTTTTTTTTGCAAATATGTCAATGAAACAAAACACAACTTCAGGTATGTTTGTGATGTGAGAACAACATTATAATGGAAATCGGAAAGTAAGTAATATGGGCTCTTTAAAGCACTGGCCACCCAGGTTCAGTTGTGACTGCAGTACTGTTTTGTAACTGTAAGAGCACAGGCTACATACCTTTAAGCTTTGAGTGAATCAATTTGCTTTTTAAAAATCATTATTGAATTCCACTTACCAAAGTAAACGTCATGAAATCAATACTGAAAGCTACTGTATGTTTGTAATAAGAAAATAAAACGCAAGTATGACAATGTTTAATGTGTAAATAGGCAAATACAGTTCATTTTGGGTTTCATGGCACCACTGAGCTGATAAACTGGTATACCTGTTATACTTGCATTTATGGTCCATTCAAAACGTGTTTTTCTGTTTTTTTTTGTTTTTATTTTATTTTTTTAATGTGATCCTGAAGAAGCCTCAAACATGTGCCATCTGCCAGAGGCTGTATTGACCCGTGCAATGGGGGACTTCAGCTGTCCCCCAAAGAGCAAACAAAAATACAGAGTACTCACTCCCACATGTGGCAGTCACTTCTATAGATGAAAAGGAACGTCTTTGTTGGACTTTAGAAATGTTTGGTTATTGATCCTTATGCTTATCTTCTTCATCGTCAGCCTTTACTCTTTTTGTTTTGTCATTCTGCCAATGTGGATATGCTGCAGCAACTATTCATATATTCATTATTATTAAGCATACTGGGGAGCCCATTTGAACACTATTCAAGACTGCTTTGACCTTGATGCAAACTTTGGTGCTTTAAGTGTTGGTTATTGGCTTCGAAAATAAGTTTAGCCAATCCATAAAATCCATATATTTTTTTTTCTTTTTCTATACTTACAGTGCATAGCCTGCCCAGTTCTCAAACGGGATAATCCCAAATCCCCACCAAGTGAGTCCTCTTATCTAGAGATGATCTTTGGTGGTGTCACTCATGACATGTTTGTGCCAGTGCTGCGTAGCGTGCGTGTGCGCGCTTTTGACCTGTAGTTAACTTCTTGTCCCGTCAGCATTTTGGGCTCGATAAAACTCTCCTCCGGCCCTCGGTCTCTCTCTTGCGAGTGGACACGAGCCGTGCAGGACCACTACACCCAGATTGGAGCTCCGGACTTGCTGTAATCTCCAACATGACTACCGCTGCACAGCCCATCTTCTCCAAGGGAGAGGACTGCAAAGCCTCTTGGCACGACGCGAGCGCCGGCTACAACGAGGCCGACACGCACCTGGAGATCATGGGCAAGCCCGTGATGGAGCGCTGGGAGACTCCGTACATGCACTCACTGGCCACGGTGGCTGCGTCTAAAGGTAGCAACTTCAGGACAAGCAGCTTCCATTATCGGACACAGGCCTGCGGGTTACTATGAGTCCGACAATGGAAACATGGTATGGTTGGCTACATAGATTATGCAAGGACTTTTTTGCGTAGTGTTTAGTTTCGTAAGAAGTTTAAATAGTGAGTTAGGCTCTTTCCTTCAGTTCATGAAATAAACATGCTTACTGCAAATATTAGATCAAAATGAAACCCATAAAACGTATAAATCTGCAATTGAAATATTAGATTATGAAATAATTTATGCAGCAGTCTTTGAGTTGTAATCATTGGTGTTGATTGGCATGATTTGAGCAAACAACAAAATAAAGTCAGTGCAGTTTTTTTTTTTTTTTTTTGTTTTTTGTTTTAGGATAGTAGTCCCTTTTGAGTATAATTTGTTACTAAATGTTAATGAGCAGTTGAATATGATTGACATATTGGCAACTGTTCTTCACTGAGAGCTGGCACCAAGGAAACATATGCTACATTTCACAGACTATTTGAATGTTGTTAAATAGCTTATTTACTTTCTATTCCAAGTGTGCATTAGGGATTCATGTTGAACTAATTTTTTGAATGTTGTAACCAAATCAAAAAGAGATTTTAGTGGAGATATCCTGAGCACGTGCTGTTATCAGGGTTGTAGTAGGCAACGTGTAGTAGGAGACACGTGCACGCTCCTCTGTGTGTGTGTGTGTGTGTGTGTGTGTGTGTGTGTGTGTGTGAGAGGCTCTGGTGAGACTCTCTGCAGCTGTTCGCTCCACTCATGACACTCCGCCAGAACCCTACAGAGAACCGGCTCATCTGTCTCTTTGAAAACAGACACGGACACACCCTACTAGTGTGAGAACATGCACCCAACGAGACAAGTGTGTGAGAACATGCACCCAACGAGACAAGTGTGTGAGAACATGCACCCTATGAGACAAGTGTGTACGAACGTGCACCCAACGAGACAAGTGTGTGAGAATATGCACCCTATGAGACAAGTGTGTACGAACATGCACCCTATGAGACAAGTGTGTGAGAGCATGAACCCTGCGAGACTCGTGTGTGAGAACATGTACCCTACAAGACAAGTGTTTTTGAACATGCACCCTTGCATCAGTTATGGACCATAGTTCATGAGGAAGGGGAGCATAAACTGAAAAGGTACCATCACCCACTTCTTTCACCTGGGACCATCAGAGAGGTGTGGTCAGAGGAGCGCAGTGCCGTGATTGGACAGTGGTCAAAGGGGTGTGGTCAGAGGAGTGCAATTCCCTGATAGGATGGTGGGAAGTGAATGTGAGAGGTGGGCCTGAGCCAGATCCTGAACTGCACTGGGAGCCCGTGGAGACGGCGGAAAACAGGAGGGATGTGATCATGTTTAGGTGCACAGGAGAGAAGCTACTCGTTCAGTCCACTATCGGGTGCATTCAAATAATCCATCCTCAAGCTGTGTGGGAGAACAGCACTATTATGAGAACATGGACCCAAGACATAATCGCACCCTACATTCACCTACTACACTGATGTGGACAGGGAGCACCCTAATGAGAACATGCACTCTACAAGACATAGTGCAAAGGAACATCCACCATGAAAGCAAATGAAGGAGACCTTGCATCCTGAGCCCCCATATAGTAGTTTTAGTTTATTGTTTTTTTTTCATAATCTTCATATTTTCATAGTGTGGTGCTCTGAGAACATTTAGTCTGCTTTATGCTGTTATAGCACACATGAAGCTTAAATGCCAAGTCTATTTATAAGCTTCTCAAGAAAATAAATGCAACTGACCTTTCTACTGCTGTGTGTGTCCAGCAGGCCTGCTTCTGGGGCCTTGTGTACTACTATGTTCTCAGGGGCCCTTAGATTTGCACGGTAGAGTCATAAAGACAGACACGTTTTTGTTCTTACCTCCACAAAAAAAGTGAGTTGAAGTGAATGGTCTAACTTTACAACTTTCATTATTGGGAAATATAGAACCAGTCTCTGTCTATTTAGTAATTGTCACACCTTGTTTAAAGCCAAAGTGATAAAGGAGTTCTGCTTTTCCTGGAGAATTGGATTACTATTAGGCCTGGAACTAACAGTTATTTTAGTAGTGTAGTATTGATTTTTATATATTCTATTTGACATTCAGATTTAATAATGCTGCTGTCTATGTTATAAAACATAATCTTTTGGCATGTATTTTCAAGTCTGTATAGTCCAGATAGCAATTACCATTATTAAAATACAATTTTGACTATTTTGTCGCAAATATAGATCCTTCCAGTGTTTGTAAAGAGAATGCCTGTGCTTTAAACCCTGGTGCAAGTCCATTCATTAGCTCCAATGGATTTTCAATGGGGGAGTTAGTATTGGCCTCCAAACATCACAAACTCTGAAAAAAACGGTATAAAATGTACCGAGTATCAAGAACAGTTTGTCAATAAAATAAAAAATAAAAAATAAAATTACAAAATCATGTAGTGGGCATTAGCTTGAGCTGGAAGTTGCATATTGACTTTTGATACTATGTGCCAAATGTAACATAAAAACAAAATGGATAAGATTTTATTATTGACACTTTGCAGTGACATCACGCTGGGGAATGGGGGAATTAGCAACCACTGTCAAAAATTCTTCATGATGTTCTAAAAACGCAATAAAAATACAAAATGGATTTAAACAATACATTTTCAGGAGCCTGTGATCAATACGACCGTTCATCTTGTTTAGGTGACAGTGACTAACTGAAAAACTGTTGGCTAATGCCAGTTAACATGTGACTGTAATGTTATTTGAGAGGGATTTTTAAAATAGTGCAAATCGGCTCACCTGTTATAGTTCCAGTAAAATCATCAGATCAGTAAAATGGTCAGATTGTGTTAAATTAAAGCTTAGATTAAAGTCTAATTTGAGTAAGAGAGGTTCAGACAAAACAGTGCCTACTGATAATAGAGGTTACGCAGATGACATCTCAACTTTTGGAATTTTATTAGTGAGTGGCAAAGACTGCAGACTTACTGACCTTGTTTATATTTAACATAGATAAACAAAAGTGAAATTATTCATTCACAACAGTTAGTGGATAGAAAGTGGTAATTGTTAGTTGAAAAGTCTGTAAGTTTGTGGAGCCCATCTCAAACAAATAATAATATGGTTCAAGTTTTGGGCATTATAAGTTTGGAGATTTTTTTCAAAAACAGTGAATATTCCATAGAGCAAGGGTGTCCAAAGTATGGCCCCGGGACCAAATGTGGCCCTCAGATCAACTTTTGTTGGCCTCCTGCTGAATTGCCCCAAATGACAGTACTTTTTTCTGCTAATTTAAATATTTCTACCCCAGTAACTTCAACAACATCACATTTCATTATGATACAAGCCACCTACCATATAGTTTTATAGGCACCTGCACTCCATCTGAAATTATGACATCATCAAATTATAGAGTGTCAATGCAACCTACTTACTATGCATGTTTTCTCACCTAGACACAGACTGAACATGCAAACTCCACTCAGAAAGACCCCATGTTGTCTGGAAATTGAACCTTCTTGCTTTGAGACTTGACACTTTTGCTTGATACCTCCTGTCTAATCCTCCAGTTTGTTCGTTTTGCTTGTTGTAGAATAAATTAAAGACATTGTGAGTAAGTAATGTCTCTGCTTCTGTTGTAGGGAGTATTACACCTCTGATCATCAAGGGCTGAGATGGAAGTGTGGGGTTGGCACAGCACAAAAATGGAATTTCTCTGTTAATTGTCATCCAATTTTGCGTTCTCATGCTGTGATTGTGGCTGTGTGCAGGTGGGCGCGTCCTGGAGATCGGCTTCGGCATGGCCATCGCTGCCACCAAAGTGGAGTCTTTTCCCATTGAGGAGCATTGGATCATCGAGTGCAACGATGGAGTTTTTGCTCGCCTGGAGAACTGGGCCAAAACACAGCCACACAAGGTACATACTAACATACCGTTTCTGTGTATCTGTCTCCATGTACAGGAGGGCTGGAATTAAAATGGTCTGGCAATATTAAAGTGCAACTAAACACTTAATACACTTTTTCCTACTATATATGGTGTTTGAATAGCATTGTCTACTGTTCTGAGTCATTTTTTGGCAATTTTAGTATAAACTAGGTACATTTGCAGCTTTCTGGTCAAACACACCTAAATCAAAGTGTGTGCTGCCTTCAGAGGCTTCTGCAATTTCCAGTAGTTGGTGACATCACACAGGACTACCTTGATTACAGCCAGGAGTTTCTGATTACAAACACCTGGCTGCAGGCGGTTTTGAAATGTAGATACATGTCATCCAGACCCTGCCTCTCCTCCTCCCATCCTCCACCCTCCTCTCCCCTCACTCCCCTCTCACTCCCCCCTCACCCTCCCAGGTACTGCCCAGTTTAGCAGCTCTATTTGAAATCTAGTTGTGGCTGGGGTTTATGTTTTATTGTATATCTTACGAAAGTACAGAGTAGTGGACGATGGGGGGGAAGTGAAACATTTCTGATCACCCGTGCCTCAAACGCCAAACTCAAACATGCACGAATCAGTCAAAATAAAACTTTGAGAAAGCTAATGATAGGGGAATGTCATTACAACATGGTTACAAGCTCATTAAAGTCTATTTCACAGATAAGGCCTCCTTTGAGATAGCAAAATACGCTGCCTGGCCAAAAAATAAGTCGCCATCTGGTTTTAACTAAGCAAATTATTTGGGGTTGCTGCAGTTGGTCAGGTCTAGGTTCATTAACAGTCTGTGCTCAAAGGATGAGGTCAGCTGACTACCTGAATATACTGAATGACCAGGTTATTACAATCAATTATCAATGGATTTTTTCTTCCCTGATGACACGGGCATATTCCAAGATGACAATGCCAGGATTTATCAGGCTCAAATTGTGAAAGAGTGGTTCAGGAAGCATGAGACATCATTTTCAGAGTCCAGACCTTAACCCAGTTGGGGATGTGCTGGAGAAGACTTTGTGCAGCGGTCAGACTCGACCATCATCAATGCAAGATCTTGGTGAAAAATGATTGCAGCACTTGATTTAAATAAATCTTGTGACATTGCAGAAGTTTATCAAAATAATGCCACAGTGAATACGTGCCGTAATCAAAGCTAAAGGTGGTCCAACGAAATATTAGTGTGTGACCTTTTTTTTTTGGTGCCGACGTTTTTTTTTGGCCAGGCAGTATATCACGGTATTATCTGAGACTTATCTTTCACGATGTATCAAATTGTTGTCTCCTGGTACTAAAATTTGTGAAAAATTGTGAAAAAGCAGTGCATATTCAATTATGAGGGCCTATGTCTTTACAATGACTTTACAATGTCATTACATCACAAAGCACAACACTAGTCTTTCTTTTTTATTTACTCCCAAGACTATAGAGGCTAATATAGGGTCAAATGCAGAAGAGAGGGTCAGATGGAGCAGAGGATGCAGAGGAGAGGGTCAGACGGAGCAGAGAATTTATTATGGTCTAAAACAACAAAACAGATAAAGGCACTTTTTTTTTTTCATTGAACAGTTATATTTTAATTCCATCCACACAAACATGAGATGATCCACCATTTTGTCTCACAGTAGTCTTCTTCTGGGTGCAGGTGGTCCCTCTTAAAGGCCTATGGGAGGATGTTGTCCCCACCCTGCCAGACAACCACTTTGACGGTAGGAACCCAATCTCCACACATACCACGTCATCCTACTAAGGCTGCATACAACATCTCCATGTCACATCAAATTTGGGACTAAACTAGGAAGCAGTGGTGGAAGAAACACTCCATTTTGTTACTTAAGGAAAAGTACAGCTACAGTGGTAAAATATTACTCAAGTAAAAGTATTGCATCAAAATTTCTACTCAAGTAAAAGTATTGAAGTTCTCACTAATTGTTTTTTTTTTTTTTTTTTAATTGTCTTGGCCGTGCTGTGTTTCTGCGGTGCATTTTCAAGCGTCAGAGACGCCGCAGAGCTGATCACCTCCGTTGATGAGTTTTATGCAATAAATACACTAAAGTCACTCTCTCAACCTGGTCTGCAGCGTTCACAAAGACACAGGGAAATCTAAACATCCAAAGGCACTCGCAGACCGCAACGGACGATCTGGACGCGAGTCCAGAGCGTCCACAACGCGCGTCGGAGGTGTTTGTCCTCAAATGCAAAGGTGTCCATCGCGATCTTGACGTGTTTCAAAGTCACGCTGCAGCATGGAACATTTTGGTAAATTTGGCTGAACATATTCTGTCCTGTACAGGAGACACGGAACCTCCTTTAGCCAATCAGGACGCAGAACATGCACCTGCATACACTGTAAAAAAAAAAAAAAAAAAAAAAAAAAAAAACATGCAAAACCAAACTAGTGGTTCCTCGCAAATGAACGTTTTTGAGCTAATTTTTCATATTACTACATGGGATACCTGCAGATTAAAATCCGGTGCGGCTTGTACACGTTTTTCTTTCTAAAATTAAAGCATGCAGCTTTTAATCAGGAGCGCTCTGTAGTCTGGAAAATACGGTAATTTGTTTCATTCCATCACTGCCAGAAAATAAACCAGGACAAAACCAGGTTTAGAAGAGGACTAAACCAGGACTAAACTAAGACTAAGTGTGAATGTAGCTTTTGCCTTGACTCTTAGCACTACATCTTTAATCTTTGGTCAACAAGTCTTTCGCTGATAACACACAGTGAACAATAGATAGTCATAAATATTTCCAATTTTAGATTACATTACTGGGTAATCACATTTGCTGGAGTAACTTTTTAATAAAATTGTACTTCTCAGAAATAGTTTTCAGACATGGATCAGACAATATATTTGACAGTGTAACAGTGACTCCTCTTCCCACTGGGAGTAAGTTTAGAAGTGACAAAAACTTTATGTTGACAATATGAAATGACTTTGAAATGAACATTTGTGTTTCTTGCACCACTCCTTCAGATATAATTTAGTTCATTTTTGTGTCTATCCTTTGAAAATACCAGATTTTGTGCATTATTTAATGTTTTGTCCAATTATATTCACTTCCACATGTAAATCAAAAGTTACATCAAGTTACTCTCACGATTACTCTTACTTGAATAACTTACTTAAAGGCACAGTATGAAACTTTTTACCCAAAAAATAGACTAAAATAAAAGCATGTTTTTATTGGTTGACATTTTGGTTATTTTTATTGCACTGAAACACTTGAAAATCACGTGTCCTTACTGTGAACGGGCTTGCAACTCCACAAACCTGACTTGGCCTGGAGAAAGGCTGTTTGTTTCCTTGGAAATGTTGTTCCTTTCCACAGTATGTCATAAAACATATCTATTGCCTTGGAGAATGTTCCACAGTATGACTGTCTTTTTTCATGGAATTATGCAGGTGACGTGCCACCTCCAGAAAGTTACATACTGTACCTTTTAAGTAATTTCTTGGACCACAACTTCGAACTTCTACTTGTACTTGTAATATTATTAAGTAATGATACTACTACTCACCCCCCTAAACGCCCTTGTCTTGGATATTTATAATGTAGATGTCCCTTCTCTCATGTGAGTTGTAAATACTAAAACATACATTTGTTGCAGGAATCCTGTACGACACTTACCCTCTGTCAGAAGACAAGTGGCACACACACCAGTTTGACTTCATCAAGGTAAAACTGTCTCAAGATGGCTGCTTCAATGTTTACAAAGACTGGATTTTCCTAGAGAAGTAACTAAAGTGTCTCCATGGGGTCTTATTCTGTGTAAAAGCTGCTAACCCTGTAGTTTAGACCTCTACAAACATGTTCTGAAATGTCCCTAATGAATTGCCATTTGGGATAAATAAGGTTTTCTAAATCTAAAATCTAAATCTGTATCGCTACAAACTAAAATGTCCCTATGTGTCAGATGCCCTCCCTGTGTCTCCGTGGGGTCTTATTCTGTGTAAAAGCTGCTAATCCTGTAGTTTAGACCTCTAAAAACATGTTCTGAAATGTGTGATTAGTTTAAAGTTCAGATTTCAGTCAAATGTAAACTTGAAGAGTGCATTCATATGACATCAGCACATTGTTGAGCCCCTCTAGTTTAACCTGAGCTGGAGGACAGGTCAGAATCCTATGGTGAGATTTGCTTTTGAACTGCTAGATTGCGTATTTGTTGACCTGGTTTAAGGTTATTGGGCCTGTCCACATGAAACAAAAACTGGCACAAAGTTCTTCAACATCTTCCCTGCCAGTAGAAACAAACAAAAGTAAACTTTGCTACAACCCCAAAGACTTGATTGTTGTCAGCTGAAAGACTTTAAGCCATAAGATTAGCATAGCAAATTTGTGGAGCCAATTTCAAACAAATAATGATAACGTATTGGATACTTTTTGCAAAAACAGTGCATCTCCCATAGAGTTATATGCATGGGTTTCAGAATGATGAATAATTACGAGCGTTGCCATAGCAATCAACAATTTAAAACAAAAAAATATCTTTCAAATGGGGAAAAGTCCTCAAAACGTTGCATATAACCCATATAGGCCCCTGCCCTCCATTTCAAATTATAACATCATCAAGTTTGAAAATGTGAATGCAAACTATATTGTTAAAATGTGGGCGTGTACAAATATACACTACTCATAATAAGTTAGGGATATTATGAGAGACTCAGTGCATGTCATACATACGGTGTTTGTTTCACTTCAGAGATTTTTTCAGAGATCTTTTTGTGTTTTCCACGTAATGGTCACAGTGTGCCTTACATATTGGGCCAAAAAAAAAGACAACCCTTTTCAATGTGGCATCAATTTCAACATTCTGTGAGTATAAAATTATGGTATTGTCAGTAAGTCATTCCAAGTTCATCATTCAAACAGCCATGAACACACGACGTTACTTAACGGATGAGCAGCGCCACCTGGCCATAGTGTGCCTTCGGGTTGGTGGCAGGGAGTCAGATGTTGCTCGTGAACTTGGTGTGTCTCAAAGTGTCATCAGCAGACTGCATCAAGACACAGAACTACTGGCAATGTTTGTGAAAGACCCAGGAGTGGAGCCCCACAAGTGACAGACCGCAACGATGACCAGTACCTAAGGACCTATGCACTCAGACATCGTTATGCAACTGCCACACAGCTGCAAGCCCGTTTACGAGATGTGAGGGGTACTAGGGTTTCCAGACAAACCATTCGCAACCGACTCCACCACTTTGGCTTGAATGCCACACGACTGTTGCAGGTGACTCCACTGACACCAAGACACCGCCGTGAACATTTGCAGTGGGCACAAGACCATGTGACCTGGACAATGCAGAGGTGGTCTACCGTCCTGTTCACTGATGAGTGTCGGGTCACCCTGCACAAAAATGATGGTCGTCAGCATTGCTGGAGAAGGCGAGGTGAGTGATACACTGAGGTGAACATGGTCCTTAGGGTTCGCTTTGGTGGAGGAGGTGCAACAGTCTGGGCAGGCATCACCAGTCTGCGCAAAACTAATTTGGTTACTGTAGATGGCTCAGTCACTGCACGTTCTTACCTCAGACATCATAGAACCCATCATTATCCTCCAATTCCGCCAGCACACCCCCAACTTTCTGTTAATGGATGATAATGCTCCGCCACATCGTGCCAGAATTGTCACAGCTCGACTTCAGGAAGTCGGAGTGCCTCATATGGTACGGCCAGCAACGTCCCCTGACCTGAACCCCATAGAGCACGTCTGGGACCAGCTGAAGCAGAGACTGGATGGTCGTACCCCACCCCCACATGATTTGGCAGAACTGCATGTAGCACTTAAGGAAGAGGGGAACGTATTGCCTCAGAACAACATCATGAGGCTAATGAGGAGCATGAGATGTCGCTGTCAAGCCGTCATTGCGACAAATGGTGGAAACACCTGCTACTGACGTTGTCAATTTTTGTTATTTGGGGCTATCCTTGTTATTGTCTAAATTTTTGTGGTAATAAATATTAAACTCATGCATGCGTGTTTCCTCTCATTCATTATTAGTAATATCAAAGGGAACTTTTACTTATTTCTTTAAAATTCAGACCAAATAGGAAAAGCACTCATGTAAATAACAATATCCCTAACTTATTGTGAGTAATGTGTATGTTGTACACATATATTCCTCATATAACCTCGAGGCATATGCCCAAATTGGATTCTAAGGCTGTAGCCCTTTAGTCCTTTAGTCAATTAATTGGTTGATGGAGTCTTGGTGAACCAAAATTTGTATTGGTCTAATCTATTTTATGTAGATTAGAAGGATTTATATGGGGCAGCAGTAGATTGGAGAAATTAGTGAGTCAGTTGGTTGAAGATCTGGAAATTTTTGGTATTTATATGTCAAAAGGCAGATTAAAATCATGATTTACAAGTTGAATCAGTCTTTATATAAATATATTGTTTTCTAGTACTGTTTTCTGCATAAATCGTTTTTGCATGAACTCCTGTGCAGATGTAGTCTTGTGAGTACAGTTTGCCATGCATCATTTTTAATCGACTGATCGTTCTACAGGATATGTCTTTAGTTGATTACAACCCTATAGTATTCTAAGAGTTTTGTATATATTAACTAAAGCTTGTTGTTGCTCCAGGGTCACGCGCACAGGCTGCTGAAGCCTGGGGGAGTGCTCACCTACTGTAACCTGACGTCCTGGGGAGAGCTGCTCAAGACCAAGTACGACAACATTGACAAAATGTTTGAGGTGAGCCTTTTCAGTGTGTTAGCGCAGTGTGTCCAATGACTCCATTAAACCTTGACCGTGTAAAACATGCATCCTTACTGTCAGCCTTTAAAGAGATTAGCATTATATACCACAGGCTGAGAATCAGACAGTGCAGATAAAAACTTTTTTTTTTTTTTTTTCTGTACACCTACATATAATAAATATGTATTTTTCATAATCCAATGGTTTATATGAAAAGGTTGTTTTATGTGTAAAATTGGACAGAATTTACACATAAATTATTTACGAGAGTTTAAGAGATAAGAGGAAAAAAAGAAATGTTGAAATATAATTTTTTTTAGTTAGATAAAATATCTAAAGTTAGGAATTCTATGTTATATTTTGATGTTTTTTTTTCTCCTGCTTGTCCCCTTGGAAATGGATTTTATTTTCACTTACTTAAAAAGATGATCATTTTCTGCTTTTTAGGATTATATATTTTTGTATCAACTCAACTAACAAATATCCCATAGATTATCAGCCCTCTCGATGTGCATATATGCATCATTTATGAAACAGACGATTGCAGTTGAGGTTACTGAGTTCACTCACACACAGTTCTCGTTAATCTTCAAACGCCCGACGTGTTAGATAAAGCCTCCAATCTTCTGTCAATGATTCCAGGAAACGCAGGTGCCCCATCTGCTCCAGGCTAAATTCAAGAAGGACCACATCTCCACCAGCACCATGGACATCGCACCCCCAACTGAGTGCAAGTACTATGCTTTCCACAAGATGATCACACCCACCATCCTCAAGGAGTAAGAGGGAGGAAGCCATTTTGTACAGTATGACACTCACCTTGCCCTCACCCTGCAAAGTCTGTTATCAATAAAACATCTGTCCAAATGTACAAATGTGTGTTTTTATTGTGTTATGTTGTAGTAGAAGAAATAGTAGTAGTAGTGGTCAAATGCAGAGGACAAATTTCCCTACATCCATGTGAACACGGATGCAGGCAAAGTCTCAGTTTTGATCCTGTTAGATCTGAGTGATGCCTTTAACACTGTGGATCATGGGATCCTCTTACAGAGACTAGAGGACTGGGTGGGCATCTCTGGTACTGCACAAAACTGGTTCAAATCCTATCTGGAAAATGAGGAGCTATTTATTGAAATTGGAAATGTGTTTCAGATAAATTGTCCCTGACCTGTGAGGTGCCACAGGGGTCAATCCTGGGACCCCTGTTGTTCAATCTCTACATGCTACTGTTAGGCCAGTTAATACGCAGCAATAATGTGTCCTACCACAACTAAGCAGATGACACTCAGATCTATGTCTCACTAACAGCAGGTGAATATGGACCAGTGGATTCACTCTGACCCTGCATCCAGCAGATCAGTGTGTGGAGGCAAGACAACTCAGACATGACTGAAGTCATAGTCTTTGGCCCACAGAAACATAGAGAAAGTGTCAGCAATCACCTACAGTCTCTCTCTAAAATTTTCAAATCAGACTAGAAATCTAGGGGTAAAAATCGACTCAGACTTGAACTTTAACAGCCATATCACATAACATCTGCAGCTTTTTACCATCTAAAAAACATTGGAAAAAAATACAAGTATACAGTCTAAACCAGACTTCGAGAGACTTATCCATGCATTTGTCTCCAGTAGATTACACTACTGTAATGGCCTGCTCACTGGCCTCTCCAAACGAGCACTAAGACATCTGCAGTACATCCAGAACTCTGCTGCTTAGGTCCTGACTAGAACCAGGAAGTACATCACACATGCGTCCTGTGCTCAGGTCTCTGCACTGGCCCCTGTGGCTCAGAGAATAGACTTTAAAGCAGCTCTGCTTGTGAACAAGTCTCTCCATGGACCAGCACCAAAGTACATCTTTTACATGTTAGTGCCATATGAAACATCTCACACTCTGAGGACTTCAGGGATCGGCCTCCTGCTGGTGCCCAGAGTCAGGACTAAACATGGGAAGCAGCGTTTCAGTTTTATGCAGCTAAAATCTGGAACAATCTTCCTGAAGATGTGAGACAGGCCTCGACTTTGACAATGTTTAAATCCAGGCTCAAAACAGTTCTGTTTAGCTGTGCACATGACTGAAAGGCACTCTGCACTCTTCTGTTTTACTCTTTGATGTTAATTTTATGATGACTATTTATGTTTTGATTTGTTTGTATTGTAATTTTAATGTCTTTCTTATTCTGTAAAACTACGTTGTGTACGAATTTGTGTTTAACAAATAACCTTGCCTTGCCTAGGAGTAGTAGTAGCAGTAGTACTGGTAGCAGTAGTGTTCCAGTGGTCTTAGATTAGAACACACAAAGGTTGCTGTTATCAGAGGTGTGAAGTATTAGTATCATAAAGTGGCCTTTATAGTTAAAGGAATTTAAGTTTTAAAATGGCTCATTCTATATTCTGAATGTAGATTTCTTTTCATAATAAATAATGTGTAAGTTAAAAAAAAAACAAATAGAGGCATCAACAGTATTAATAAGGGCTAGAGTCAGATTTTTTAAAATGTAGAATATGTCAATTGAATTTAGCTTATACGATGCAATTTTCTGCCGCCTCAGAGTAAAGTATATTTAAAATACACAAACCCAAAACCAAAGGTACCTGTACTATATATAGAAGGTACAGCACAGATGAATAGTCATGGTTACAATATGACTGATAAATAGATTAAAATGGACACCATGTGAAATCTTTAGCATAATGGAAATCATTTCTGAAAGCATTGGTAGCTCATGTGGCTGTGCGCAGACGTGTGCGAGCGTTTAGCAGAGTGTGCATCTTCAGGTCTGTCCTGGTGGAATAAGTCACAGCTGGAGCCGGGCCATTCATCATTTGAGAAGTCAGGAGGCAACAGCAGCTCTGGGTCTAGTCTCCACACAGCCTACTCTGCACACAGTCTACTCTACACATAGCCTACTCTGTACATGCCTACTCTGCACATAGTCTACTCTGCACACAGCCTACTCTACACACACCTACTCTGCACACAGTCTACGCTACACACAGTCCACTCTACACACAGCCTACTCTATACACAGCACACTCTACTCACAGCCTACTCTGTACATGCCTACTCTGAACACAGCCTGCTCTGCACATAGTCTCCTCTACGCACACCTACTCTACACACACCTACTCTATAGACAGCCTACTCTACACACCTACTCTGCCTATTTTACACATCTATTCTATAGATAGCCTACTCGAGATACAGTCTTCTCTACACATGCCTATTCTACACACTCCTACTCTGCACACAGCCTACTCTACACACGCCTACCCTACACACATCTACTTTACACACGGTCTACTCTGCAGTCAACTCTGCACACAGCCTATTCTACACAGTCTACTCTACACAGAACCTACTCTACACACGTCTGCACACAGCCTAGTCTACACACAGTCTCCTCTACATATGTCTACTCTACACATGCCTACTCTTCAGTCTACTCTACACACAGCCTACTTTACACACAGTCTACTCTACACACAGCTTACTTTGCACACAGCCTATTCTGCACACACCTAGTTTTAGTATTGATTTTCAATACTTTTGACAACCCTTACACATCTCCACGGAAACAAAGAGTAACGCCAACCAGGCTAATACAGGTCAATTCTGTGGAGTGGCGACCAACTCAGTTGCATAGAGGACATTTGAAAAAGTTTGACATGATATGAGACCTTTAGACCTCCTCAGCAACTCAGAAAATACAACTACTGGTTAAAACTACAATGTACCATATAAATATTACCGTTACAGTTTAACATTGCAGTGCACAGTATGTTTGTAGATTAACTCAAGGCCCCCTTTGACTTGAGAACACAGGGCCACAAGTTTGAATGTGTTTATGATAAACCCAGAGTTAAAGTACTGCAAGAGTGTTATTTATTTTTGCACTACTGTAACAGGTTAGAGTGCACAGCCATGTATCTTATAAAGTCCAAAGAGAGGGCAGGACTGACCCCAGCACCTGTGTGCAGGTTACAGCAGGGGGTGGCAGAGAGTCTGCCAGATGGAACCCTGTCTTCAGTGAGAGATTTTTTTTTGTCTTTAAGTCACACATTTCTCCACAACTTAAGTGGAACTAAACACTAAATCAACTTTTTCCTTGTACTAAACACTACACTAAACTGTGTATATGGTGTTTTAATACCAATATCTACAGTTCCTAGTCCATTTTGGGAGGATGGGAATTTTACAGCAAACTATGTAAATTTGTAGCTTTCTAGTTAACAACTTGGACAACAAGAAATGTGAGCTGCAATGAATAAATAACAGAATGAGCACTTGAGTTGGTTTGTATCTATAATAAGTCATAGAAGTTATTTCACTTTTTCGGTTTTGTTTTTTTTCCAATAAGATCGGAGCTGTAAAAACAACAAAAAGTTCCCCAATAGTACATAGGAAAAGTACCCAGGATAAATACTTACTATATCGAAACATGACAGATGGAAGAATTTTTTTTAAGTCATTATCGTGCTCTATAAGAAAAAGGCAAAAAGGCACTTTTTTTTTTTTTTAACTACAAGGGCATACATAATCTTGATGCATAACCAAGATAATTACTGGCACATTTCTGACATTTGATTAGTGTTAATGGGATTAAAATAAGAAACAAACATGAATTCATATAGATTTCTGTCAGTATTTCCCACTCGTACATCTGTCCTTATATACTTGAAATTCAAGTTAAAGAGACTGGACAGTGAGTAAATGACAATAGAAGCTTTATTGAAGCTGAGTGTTGTCGTTCTGAACATAGGCAAGAGCCATGAAAGCCCAAAATAAAGCAGAATAAATTTACAGAGAATGTACACACACACATATATAGACACAATCACTTCCGATACCAGATCCGCATCTTCTTCTCTCGCTTGATTTTCTTCTGGAGCTGTAGTGTCCCATAGAGAAGTGCTTCAGCTGTGGGGGGACACCCTGAGGAGCGGAGGGGAAATGGCATCTTCAGTGATAAAGAAAAGACATGTAAAGACTATACAGAAGATGCAGGTTTTAAAAAGGGGTTATTACACTTCTATGAGCTGTTAACACATAATACAGATCACCTCACCTACAATACTGTAAAAAGTCAAGTCAAAGTCAATTGTTAACTGTTTTCTTTAAAGAGGGGGTATGAAAAATTAAGAGGTAAGTTTATCATTATTATCTTCAAGAGTATTAACGTAATGTCTAAAACATGAAATGCCAAAAGTAAGTAGCCCTCTATTCAAAGCATCTCTGACCCCCCATGTTCAAAAGATGCACAGCCAAGTCCCAGGACCCACACAACTTCTCTGGGAGAGATTCATGGAGATCTTTGGGCTCTCAGAACCCTGATTATGTGAGCACTGTAACTGTAACTATAACTGTCCTAACTTTACCTGGAACATAAATGTCGACTGGTACGATTCGATCACAGCCTCTGACTACAGAATACGAGTAGTGGTAGTAGCCTCCTCCATTGGCACAGCTGCACAGACAAAACAATGCACAATACAAATGACTTAGATTTTTACATAATATGGTTTCATAATATGGATATCATTAGAGCCTAATCACACATGCATCCACTTTATTTGTCAGGGACCATGTACTAATGTATTAATCTTACAAAAGAAAACATGAACTGCACCAGATTTAGCTACTGCTACTTTCCTAAATCTGCAGTCCCTGGGCAGGTGAACACGCTAAAAGTACATATTTCATTACAATTACATCATAAGACTAATTTCACTATCATTAACATTTGCAGTAAAAAACAATAAAAGACTCTGCCTTATGCAGTTTTACTGCATGGCGCCATGCTGTTTATTACTTATGTATATAATAACAACTCATGCCATACACAGTGCTTCACATGTGTGGTCAAACATACCTGCCCATAGAGATGACGTAGCGTGGCTCGGGCATCTGGTCATACACCTGTGGGAGAAATGCTCTTCAGTTTAAAAATGAGGTATTTTACTTCTGTGGGATATTAACTGCTCACACGCAACATACCCTGCCTGGCCAAAAAAAAAGTCACCACCTGGATTTAACTAAGCAAATATGTACGAGCCTCCTCCAGTTGGTCAGGTCTAGGTTCAGCAACAGTCTGTGTTCAAAGGATGAGGTCAGCTGACTACCTGAATATACTGAGTGACCAGGTTATTCCATCAGTGGATTTTTTCTTTCCTGATGACACGGGCATATTCCAAGATGACGATGCAAGGATTCAAATTGTGAGAGTGGTTCAAGGAGCATGAGACATAATTTTTACACATGGATTGGCCACCACAGAGTCCAGACCTCAACTCCATTGAGAATCTTTGGGATGTGCTGAAGAAGGCTTTGTGCAGCGGTCAGACTCGACCATCATCAATGCAAGATCTTGGTGAAAAATGTATGCACTGCTGGATGGAAATAAATCTTGTGACATTGCAGAAGCTTATCAAAACAATGCCATAGCAAATATGTGCTCTAATCAAAGCTAAAGGCTACTCTACACAGAACCTACTCTACACACTGAAATATTAGTGTGTGACTTTTTTTTTTTGTGGCAACTTTTTTTTTTGGCCAGGAAGTGTATTTAGATTACAATGTTACCTTTTACTGTTTTGAAAACGCTATATTTGCAAAAAACAACATTAACATGTTCAATAAGTTTCACTTTTATTTCTGCTCTCCCCTACCTTTGCTCCCTCCTCCTCCTTTGTCACTCCTCCTTCAGAGCACCATCACATTACAATCTGTGTGCAATTTGCTAATGAAAGTACTGTATATCATGTTTGTGAAGTTGTAGGATATGATTTTGTAGCCTGCGTTTGTATATTAAATGAAAAACGGCTGTGTAGGAACATGGGTGATGTAGGCTTGTGGGCTGAGCATTGGACAGACTTGTACTTCTAACCATAAGAAAACGTCTTTAGGCAGGTTTTTGATGAGGGAACAATGTTATAACATGGTAGAAAGCTCCAAAAAAAGGCAATTTTGCATAATGCCCTCTCTTAAGATGACAGCATTTGACCATAGACTCTGACTCAGAGGTGTGACGGCTGCTGCATACGGCCCCAAGGCGGCTGTGCCAATCCTCCGCCGGCTGCAACTAATCCTACTGCGTTTACACAGATCTACTGTTCATTCTGCGGTCTGCAACAACCAACTGTGTGCTGTCTGAAGGAGACACAGCGATTTTCTGGTCTATTATAATGTTGTTTCCCCATCAAAAACATACCTGGAGTTTTGTTTTGTTTCATTCACACATCTTTAATACATAAACACTGCATAGACTTCTCTCAAACTCAAAACACACCTGAGGTAATGATATACTGAACTGTTTCCATACTTATCCCTCTTCTTTATTAATGAATCCTTTTCTGAAAGCTGAGACCCTAGACTCATCATGAGCAGATAGAGTCATACTAACCTTGCGGAGTGCGGGGGCCATCTTGTTTGTGAGTGTCCCAGCTACGATCATGACGTCAGCCTGTCGCGGGCTGGCTCTGAACACCACTCCAAAGCGGTCCATGTCATAGCGAGGAGCAGCCATGTGCATCATCTCTACAGCACAGCAGGCAAGCCCAAAAGTCATAGGCCACAGGGAGCTCTGCACGGGAAGACATGGATGGTTAGAGAACCAGAAGGAGGGAGACATTTGATCACTGCATTTAAGAGAAATGTACAACTATATCATTGACACTGACATTGTCCTTAGGCAAGACACTTCACCCACATTGTCTAGTATGAATTTGGTCTGTGTGTTTATGGTGGGTGCTTGCAGATTGGCAGCATTGCTTCAGTCAGTCTGCATCAGGGCAGAATGTTAACTTTTATCTAGTCTTTATGCCAAGTAAAAAGGAAGAACAAAGTTATGGTCTCCTATAGGCTCTACAACAGTTTTAGACAATATGTTGTATAAATGAAATGCATGACTAATTCATTTGCAACCCCCGTAAATGTAATGTTTTTGCCCAACTTCATTTATGAAGAAAACATGTCAAATAATCAGTTTAGACACATTTATTTCCTATAGTTAGTTTGAGTGATTGAAAGGAGGAGAGAAGAGTGTTGTGTCTTTGAGCAGAGTGCAGGAGGCAGAGGAGCAAGCAGGGAACTATTGCTGCTGCTGCTGCAGAGAGGATGCAAAGCAACGCAATGATGACATATGGACTATGGAAGAGGTACAGGGGCAGACTTTTAGTCTGATAAATAACCTCAAATTTTATTAATAATTTATTTGAAGATTATCATGATTGAGAGCTCACCACAGCACAGAAACTGCACTTCTTAAAGTCGCAAATGACCTGGTCTCAGTCCTGGTTCTTTTGGACCTCAGAGCAGCGTTTGACACCATCAACCACAACATTCTACTACAGAGATTAGTTGGTTTGAATCCTACTGACCTGATAGGTACCAGTTTGTTAAGGTAAATCAGAGTTCCTTGCCATGTTCTGAGATAGCCTACGGTGTGCCACAGGGTTCTATAGGTGGTCAAATCCTGTTCACATTTTTTATGTTGCCATTAGGTAATATTATCAGAAAACATGGCATTAACTTCCACTACTATGCTGATGACACACACCTGTACTTATCAATGAAACCAGACCAGACTGATCGAGTAGACAGACCTGCCTGTGTGAAGGACATAAAAATCTGGATGGCACTTAATTATCTGCTTTTTAATCCTGAAAAAAACAGAGCTCATTGTTCTAGGCTTCAAAGGCCTGCCACACTCTCTGTCTGACCAGGACTGATATGGACTATGTCAGTGTAGCCTTCAGCTCCACTTCTACTGTAAGGAACCGTGGTTATTTAACCGAGTCTTATTTGACCAAAAGCTCTCACTCACAGCACATATAATCCAAGCCTGTAAAACAGCCTTCTTCCACCTGTGTAATATCGCATATCAGAAAAATCTTGTCTAAAAGTGACACTGAAAACCTTATCTATGCTTTGGTTACATAAAGGCTAGACTACTGTATCTCCTTATTAGCTGCATGCCCTAAAAACTATAAAAAGCCTTCAGCTAGTTCAAAATGCAGCAGCCAGGCTCTTAACAGGAACTAAAAGAAGAGAGCACATCACCCCAGTGCTGGAGTCCCTTCACTGGCTTCCTTTTGAGTTTTTGCAAGATGCTATAGTACCATCATGTTTGCAAGATGCTATGGTACCATAACATCCAAACAGAGCACTTCCCTCTCAAAATGTTGGACTACTGGTGGTTCCTAGAGTGCCTAAGAGCACAGTAGGATGGAGAGCTTTAGCTTACCAAGCTCCTGTGTTATGGAATCAGCTCCTACTCATGTTAAAGAGGTCTCCCACAATGTCTATATTAAAGACCAGGCTTAAAACATTCCTCTTTGAATTAGCTTAGCTTGTTGATTTTCTAACATTCTGTTGGTTAAATCAATTCTTATATTGAGCCCTAAAAGGCAACTGCTGTTGTGACTTTGGGCTTTACAAAAATAAAATGAATTGAATTGAATTAAAACTAAATTTACAGAATATGAAAGTGTCGCCAGCAAATGTTACTTTAAGATTTTAAATCTTTAAAACTTTTTATGTTACATTAAAATATTGAACAAGACTTGGGAAGACTTAAGTAGATAATGAGCACAGAGCTCACTCACTCACCCTGCGGGCCCAGTTGACCAGGTCGTCCAATTTAGTGATGACGTACTCTCCTTTGCTGCTGACTGCTGAGGGCTTGGCAGCAGCCACCGCTGTACTCTTCTCTCGCACCGGTACCATACTGGCAAACACAGGGGTCAGCACATTCAGTTCATCCATCCATCCATTTTCTTCCGCTTATCGGGGCCGGGTCGCGGGGCAGCAGTCTAAGCAGCAGTCTAAGCAGGGACTCCCAGACTTCCCTCACCCCAGACACGTCCTCCAGCTCCTCCGGTCCGGTGGGACCCCAAGGCGTTCCCAGGCCAGCCGAGAGACATAGTCCCTCCAGCGTGTCCTGGGTCTTCCTCGGGGCCTCCTCCCGGTGGGACATGCCCAGAACACCTCCCTAGGGAGGCGTCCAGGAGGCATCCTGAGCAGATGCCCGAGCCACCTCAGCTGGTTCCTCTCGACGTGAAGGAGCAGCGGCTCTACTCCGAGCTCCTCCCGTGTGACTGAGCTCCTCACCCTGTCTCTAAGGGTGCGCCCAGCCACTCTGCGGAGGAAACTCATTTCGGCCGCTTGTATCCGCGATCTTGTCCTTTCGGTCATGACCCAGAGCTCATGACCATAGGTGAGGGTAGGAACGTAGATTGACCGGTAAATCGAGAGCTTTGCCTTTCGACTCAGCTCCTTCTTTACCACAACGGACCGATACAGCGACCGCATCACTGCAGACGCTGCACCGATCCGCCTGTCAATCTCGCGTTCCATCCTTCCCTCACTCGTGAACAAGACCCCGAGATACTTGAACTCCTCCACTTGAGGCAAGGGCTCACCACCCACCCGAGAGAGGGCAAAACCACCTTTTTCCGGTCGAGAACCATGGCCTCAGATTTAGAAGAGCTGATTCTCATCCCAGCCGCTTCACACTCGGCTGCAAAACCGCCCCAGTGCCTGCTGCAGGTCCTGGCTCGAAGAAGCCATCAGGACAACATCATCTGCAAACAGCAGAGATGAGATCCTGTGGTTCCCGAACCAGACCCCCTCCAGCCCCTGGCTGCGCCTAGAAATTCTGTCCATAAATATAATGAACAGAACCGTTCAGTTCAGTTCAACTCAATTTTATTTAAGTAGCACATTTAAAATACAAGTTAAGCTGCCCAAGTGCTTCACACAAACAACAACAAACAAAAAATAGATATACATAAAATATGACACAGGCAATAAAACAATAAAAAACATCAAGATATCCTGCCTAGCTAGAGCCAAATGCCAGAGAGAAGAGGTGGATTTTTAGTCTGGCCTTAAATTGCTCTACAGACTGAGAGGATCTAACAGGCGAATGGAGGTTGCTCCATATTATGGCCTCTGCCATAGAAAAGACTCTGTCTCCTCTGGTTTTGAGCCTGGTCCTGGGCACAGACGGGGGGAGCTGGTCAGCTGAACTCAGGGCTCTTTCGGTGAAGTATAGGGCTCCAGAAGCTCTCTAAAGTATTGAGGATCTATAGAGTGCAGACCTTTTAGTTTAGACCAATTAGTAACTTTTTAAATTTCACCTGATATGAAATAGGGAGCCAGTACAAGTGGCACAGCACAGGCGCGATCCGCTCTCATCTCTTAGTTTTTGTGAGCAGACACACACGCAGTAAAATCCAACCTGTTTTGTCTCGAGTACCCCGTAAGCTGTGTCTCATACCTCGAGTACCCCCCCACCCCTAAAACACAAATAACTCTGTTTACTATTGTTTATCGCCAATTATTACTACTATTGTCAAAATACAAAAATTTCAATTTCGATACTAAGGAAGAGACTCAATAGTCAATACTGATTTTGATACGACAATGATAATAAAAAAACGCTCCAATTTTTTTATTTCTATAATCGGGATTCTCACTCCAAGCTTTGGTGACAAGTTGACAGTCTTGGAAAAAGATTGAGAAACACTGCTTTAGTCTGTGACCAGTTTTATCCTTTTTAACCTTCTGACCTTTCTGTGGATGCTATGATCGTGGGTCGCTGCTCTCGCAGCCAACTGGCTGGCACACTGAGCAGTTTTTAAACTTTTTACATTTTGATCTTACATTTCTAACTTAATATTTTAGGTTTTTAACCAACTAAAAAGTGCAGCTTATGCAGTTTAAAGGATGAAAGTCAAGGACTATTACTATTTTTCCTGTATCCATGGTGACCCTGCATGGAGTTAGCTATGCTAGCCAGCTAGCATAACTGAAACGCTAGGGACTTTATTTTGCTGTCGTGTCTCTAGAGTTCACCTGGCTCCCCCTGGACATTGTTGTAATGCCCGGGCTTCAGGACAAAGAGGAGGATGTTACTTACCTCACACCACTCTGACACTGGATCTTATGGCCAAACCAGTTGAGATTTCTACTATTATTGTATTTTAATGTGCTTAAATTGCCCCTCAGGGACAAATAAAGTGATATTGATTGATTTAAGTCAAATTAATGTCACACAAACAGACAGCACTTTACATGTAGGTTTACATTTTTATTGCATTGATTAACCAAATAATCTTGATATCCCTCACCTGGTGGATGTGCTCTCGCTCTTGACATGACTGTGGAGACTCTTCTGATGAACTATGAGGGCAGACAGGGGCCTGGGGGAACACAACAGGACAAGTGAGTGGTTTGGGGGCAATAGAAGACAACTGGACAGAAATATTAATTTATATAAATACATTGTTTCCTAGTACTTTTTTTTCATAAATAGTAGTTTTTTAGTGTGAGTGCTGTTTGGGTCAGATGCATAGAGATACATAATAGTTTTGCCAGCTTTTTTACCCCCTTATTAGGCAGTTATCGATCTTTAGTTGACTAAGCAACTAATTGTTGCTATAATATGTTTTTATTACTTATACTTAATAATTAATTAAAAAAACTCAAATATATGGTAGCATGAACTGATGTACGTTTTCAGGATGGCCTGATAGACTTTTTGAGCTGATATGATATCCAATATTTGCTCAGCTGCTGTTGAAGTAAAGACCATAAATGAACTTTTCACATTTGTAAAAACAGTAACAAAATGTATTTAACTGGGATATAAATTAATGTGTTGTTTGTGTAACATACTGCCATATAATGTTCTTCTACATCGAATATCAATATCAGCCAAGGAATTAGTGGAACTGATATAACGCCCGTCCCCAGTTTATGGACTGTACAGCTACATCTTCACTTAAATTATGTAATGTTTATGCCAGTAATTGACAGCTGTAGAACTTATGAAAATAGAAATGGGGGTAAGTGCATGTTTTATTTCTGCCTACTCCTTTTGAGCATTTAGTTTAGTTCAGTTTATACAGAACTGATCTTTGAATATTTCCACAATAAAGCTCAAATAAACAAACCCAGTTGATCTGGTATAAAAAGGCCTCAATACAAGTGCTGCTCAAATGAGTTTCTAGTTCAATACAAGTTTTATATGTATGTTTCATTTGTCAGCCTTATAAAATGATTTCTTTCACTTACCTTGTGGAAAAGGAGCCAAACATGGCCAGGCGGGGCGCTGCAAAATAACATTACACAAGTGAGACAAGCCTGTTATGTATGTACAGACCAGGACAATAAAGTAATGTCTATTCACAACAATGCAACTTATGAACAATTATTAAACCATGCATTGCGCCAGTCAGATTATTTCGTCCAAATACTACTGCCTGACAATAAGTAGAGTGTGGGACAGCATTAGCAGCGGGGCTAACACAAGGTCAGTGTGCGTCACGGGTAAAAGCTGCACATGTGCGGCACAAACAGCGAAGACACGTGAGTCAACGAAAGGTCTGACAGTGCGCTTTGAGTTGACATGGCATATACAGCTGTAAAAATCACGGCAAGTCACAGAATAGTGAAATAAATGCAGCAAAAACATCACTCACCGACCAACGCCGCCATCTTTGAGACAGTGATGACGTCAGAGGGTTTCCGGTGCGTGTGTGAGCGCGAGGCGAGCGGCTGATGGCGCCAAAGGCAAGAGGACAGCGCGCGAGGGAGGTACAGTCTAACAATGTATGTCATGTTTTACATATTCAAACTAAAATTCAATGTAAGGAGAGACATTGCAGCAGAATGGGAAATATATATGAAATCTAGATAAATATTATAATATAAATTTGAATATACTTACAGAAAATATATTTAAAATATATATTTAAAAATAAAAAACAAATTTAATTCAGTTAAACTTTTTTCATCATGTAATGTACGCTTTATATATTCATGTATGTATGTAAATATGTGTAAAACCGCAGGACATATAAATCAGAAAAATAGAGCAAGATTTAAATTTCTTGCTTCATTTTGTTCGATCAAAAAGTAGCTTCATATTGTTATCATCATTATTATTATTGTTATTATTATAATTATTATTATTTGTATGTCACAACAGAATAGAACACTTTTGTTGTTTAAACATACACAACCAGTCAAAAAAAATGTATATGGGTTATTTTCCATACCTCATTGTTACATAATTCCATTGATCTTACTTCATATATTTGATGTCTTCTGTCTGCATAAAGTAGTAATGTGGTAAAAATAAAGAAGAAAAAACACTGCATGAGATGGTGTGTCCAGACTTTTGACTGGTAGTGTACGCCATAATAATATATTTTATTTGAAATATTTTCCTTTAAAGATGCACTGTGTTTTCTGGTGGAGGGTCTGTCTGGAAAGTTCATTACACAATATGGAATTAAACTGCTGTCTCCACGGAGATAAAGAAGGTTAATGTCATACTGTGGAACAGGGCCGGCCCTAGCTTTCAGGGGGCCCTAAGCTGAATTTGTCTCTGGAGCTCCTGACAGCAGATGCCTCCTGGCTCAACTATTGGTGATTCACATTTGACTTTGCTTTCATCACCTTGACCAGTTGTATTTGTATTTATCTGACCAACATTAGAATGAAAACATCCAGAACAGTCACAACTACAAAAACACAAGAACAGTACACAAACATATCAGGGGGGTCAAGATTTTTAAAATTTGAGATATTTTTTCTTCGTTTCTGGTGGATTTTGATGTGTTCCAGTTGGTGACAGTGGGCTTACATTTACATTATAAATGTCCTTGCACAGCAGAAATAGCAGCAGCAGCAGAAATTTTGCTACTATAGGTATAAAACAAATGTAATCGTTTGAGAGGGATATTTACGCTGCTGTAAACACACAAGCCCTGTGCCTAATAAAACTTGATATATTATTTTCAGTATAAATGCAGGGGCTCTTGGGGGCCCTGTGGTGGCCTCGGGGCCCTAAGCAGCTGCTTAATCTGCTTATAGGCTGGGCCGGCCCTACTGTGGAACAAGCAAAGTAATAAATCCATGTCCTAGCCAATCCATTCCTATTCAAAATGTTTGCATTTTTGGCATCATACAGTATTTATATGTGGCCTGATCAGATCTGCATTCAGCTGGCTGGGCCGGTTTCACCGCTCACTCAGCACAGTGCTAGTTTCATAGAACTGATTCAAAATTGCACAGATATATCAGGTGTTCAGAGAAGTTAACCTGCAGATAGAGGACACATCCAAGTTTTTCTCATTCTCAGTATATGGACAGGGCATGCCTTCTACATTATACCGATACAAGCTGCAGACATAAAATATATCAAGCATGTATTGAATTTTTTATCGAACCTGGATTTTCTAAATGTTCATGTTGTGAATGGTGTGGGAGCCTTGACAGTTATGGACACATGCATGCACTTTGTTCTGTGCACAAAGAAGGAAGATGCCCTTTTAATAACAGGGCCACACGTTGAAGTAGTAATCCTTTTCTTTCATAAATCCAGATCATGGAATCCTCAGATGTAAAAATATCCGAGCTAACATTAGAAGCGGTTTGTAAGCTTTTAATTAGAGTCTGCTGCTTGTGCGCCTCAGTTTTGTGCAACCCGCGTCTGATCATAATGCAGCAAACATGAGGGTGGAGTCTATTTATCAGCTATTGACAGCAAATGTTTTTTTTTTTTTTTTTTTTTACAATGTACAGACAAAAAATATAAAAAAAGAAAGAAATCTTGTCTTGTTTTATAAAGGAGAAGTAAATTACATATTTGAAAATATGGCACATGGAAACAGTGACGTAGATTGTCCAAAATATAAAAAGGTTGATGGTTTGATACCTGCACACACTTATGTCAGATCACCCTTGGGCAAGACATTAAATGCTTTCCTGACAAGACAACAATTAAAAAAAAATATTACAAGTTTATCACTATTACTTAAAGGTGCTGTACCTGATCTTTACTGTCTTAAACACAAACAGAACTAGTTCATTTTAAACGGTTTGTAGTGGTCCGGAGTTATTCTTCACTTACATTAAGCATGAGCATCCTAATTATTCACTGTGAAGAGTTTATAAGTGCTTTTGACAACTCACAGGAATATTAAGAGCAACTAGCGTGCAAACAGTACACTTCCTGATTTTCGGACAGTAAAACGCTTTATAATTCGATGCAGACGGTGCATAGCCGACTTATTTTGACCTCAAGAGCTGCTTATACAATATATCTGTACTGAGGCAAGACACATTTTGCTCAAATACACCCAAAAAAATCAGGTACAGGGCCTTTAAAATAACTAAGGGTCAATTACTTCTCCTTTAAGGTCAAGCCAAATCCGAGTATTCATACCACTGAGCTGTAAGTACTTTGTTTCATTAAATAAGGGCACTTGAATAGCTTACTAAGACTACAGCATGGTTCGCAGACAGCTTGCTTGTGCATCGCAGATAATTAGCATGAGTCCACATAAAAACAGCCTAGCATGTGGAGAGCCCAAACCACAGGAATGGGCTATTTCTGCTGTACCCATTGGAAATAACAACAGCATAAAAAACCCCTCTCGGCCCGGTTACAATCCGCTCAGAGTCCAATCCAGGCCGGGTCAGAAACAGGTCTAAAGCGAGGAGACTCAGTTTCCTCCTTGTTTCTATCACTTATTTGACATCACATCCAAATACATCTCAACTAGAGCTGCACAATACGTCGCAAAATATAAGTATCAGCATTACGGTTGTTAAAAGTATCGAAAATCACATACTAATCGATACTAAATCTAATATTGAACTACTGAGCAGGTATCGATACTAAAAAAGTCACATTCACAGGACAGAAATGAACCTTTCCTGAACAACTTTAGATTGATTTTGAGTTACACAGCAATGCACCACGGTGGAAACTACTGGACGACTGAGGGATTACACAGATATAAGACCACATAATATAAAAGAAAGTACTATGGTTTAATGTTGAAAATCACATTCTGTTGACTAAAGGAAGAATGTTTTTTTTATCATCATGGCATCGGAATCAGTATTGAGTATCAAGTCTGTTTCTTAGTACTGAAATTGAGTTTGAAATGTTAGTACTGTGACAACACTGATCCGCATATAGGGTAATATCTATGATGCATTCTCCATATCGCAAGAAACTAAATATGTTGCTATTATGTTTCGTTTCATTTCTCTATCTGAAAGGGATTTACAGGTTTTTTTTGGAAAATAAGATAGATATTTTTTAAAGGAACTGTATATAGCCTGTGCTCTTAATGTTTTAAAAATGTTACTACAATCACAACTGAACCTAGGTTGCCAGTGCCTTAACCTGCAGATAGAGACACATACAAGTTTTTCTTATTCTCAGTACGTAGACAGGCATTATGTGAAAGCTCAGAACCTCCAGAATTCACTTACTGAGCTGCAGAGGCTGCACTAGCACCGATTCATGATGGGATTTAGATAGTGACAATTCAGATCAGAGAGGTTAAAGTTTAGACTCATGTGAGACGCATTCTTCATGCTTTCTGATTGGATAATTGCCTTGAACCAAAACAACAAATTATAACATAAACAACTTGACCATCATGTCCAGTGTTTTTGTAAGAATAAATCAGCATTACAATTGTTATCAGTAAAAGCTAGTCATTTATCTTGTATCTGGGGACACACATAAGTCAAGTTTATGAAATTTACAATCACAATCTTACAGTTCCTTTAACAGGGCCTGGTTTTGGTCTTGTTTTTGTCTCTGTGATGTTTTTATTTTGACAGTTTGACCAGTAAATACATTTTACTGAACTGAAAATATACTGAATTTACCAAACATAGTTATCAAATATATTTTATCTCATATTGTGCAGCCCTATTTTCAAACCATTCACATACACACACTCTCTCTCCTTCAGCTGCTCCATCTTCTCCTCCTCCTCCTCCTCTGCAGAACCACCCCTCCCCCCTCAGCTTCTCCATCTCCTCTTCACCACCATCAGGCTCTGGGTACGTATTTCCCCAAACAAATTCACCATTTTTCAGTCCCTTTATTAGGCTTTATCCTGCTGGGGTTGAAGCGCCAGAGTTTTCCCCTTACATCGCCCTCTCCTGGTCGGATGAGTCATCTGCGTTCCCGGCGCCTATGATCCGAAGAGGGCTTGCTTGGTGTGGAGGGTGTTGTACATGAGGAACAGGTTAAGGGCAACAGAGGCGAGCAAAGGGAATACAGTGAGCCCAGAGCCGAAGCCTCTCCAGGGGCTACACATGTTCAGACTCACCCAGTACACCAGGCTGTGGAGAAGCAACAACACAACAGTCAGGAGAGGTACAGTAAGCACACCAGAGACTAAAAATAAGGAGAAAATTGAAAATATAGATAAATCAATGCCATGGATTATTTAGGATGCAGTGTACATAATTTTTACAGGCTTAGAACACAAATTTTAGATAATTTTAGTACTTTGGTGGAGAGGAGTTGCTATCAGATGTAGTGAAGTAAAAGTAAAAAGTATCCACTTTAGAAGTACTAAAATTTGCTGTAACTAAAAAGTAACTTAAGTCAAATAAAGTAAATCAAAATATCAGAATTCTATGGTGGAATTTTTACCTTCAGATTACACATTTGTTGACCTGGTTTATGGTTAATATCACTGTAAATCTTGGGCCTATCCACATTAAACAAAAACTGGCACAAAGTTCAATATCTAATCTCAGTATAAATAAACAAAACGTGAATTATTTTTTCACAACCGCTTCAGAAAGTGGTGCCATTATTCAACCCTAAAGCCGTGATTGTTGTCAGTTGAAAGGACTTTAGGAAGTAAGATTAATACAGAGCCAATCATAAATACATAAAAGTAAAAATAGTCATTGAGAGAGAGTATTGTATGGGAAACAGATGCAGAATAAATATAAGTTCACAAGTCACTCATTAATAAAAATCCTAGTGCATGTGTACACGGTCAAACCGGATATTTGAGTCTTGGAGCTGATAGTGCTACAGGAGGAAGTGTATACATGACAGACGTTTTACTAGCTAAACCTGTGCTGCTGTTGTTGACGGTGGTTGCTAGGCAGCGGCACCCAGCTGCTTTATATCCAGGTAGTAAACCCCCGAGAACAATGAGCCTGTTTATTATGACAAACTTGCTCTGAGTCTGTACCACACACAATGCACAGGACACTTCTCTATACAGCGTGCATGCTCTGAAGGACTAGTACTGTGTAGTCTATCGTCATTTCACGCTTTCTCAGTTTCTCAGTTTTATTCAGCGTCATGGCAATAGGGCTATTGCATGAGTGTTGACAATATAACATCTCAGTGTTATTTCTGTGAGAAGACTTTACAGGCTCAATTTAATGTAGCAACTCTGAACAAAAACTCAGTTTCAACATTTACACTGTCTAATGCCTCTGCATGTGATCAGAACTGAGTTTATTGGAGTAAATTGGCCTATTTCATTTAAAGCAGACCTAATATGCAAAATTTACTTTTCAGAGCTTTTAACCATGTTATATTTGTTTCTCCTTCGCATTTACCTTCTCAAAGTTGTTTCTGGAGTGATTCGTGCATGTTTGAGCAATCTTTAATGGCTTTTTTCAAGACGCAATATTGCCAATTAAGCCCCGCTTTCACCGCCACCGACACATGCCCACTGCGCTGTACTTACTTCATTCTTCAATATTATTTTCTTAATCAATGATAATATGGATTTGGCAGCATCACATTGTCATTTTTTTTATTTATTTATTTATTTACTATTCGGTAGTGTGATCTGCAGCAATCCATAGGAGGGGCAGGCAAGTTGTAGCCACGGTCTAGTCCAGGTTGAGTTCCAGATTAAATAGTGTTGTTCATTCTGCAGTTGTGTCTTTTGAAAGAACATGAATACAAATATCTGCAGCTGTCCCACTCTTCACCTTCAGGATGGAACTGTTTAAGATGAAACTAACAGACCTGCTCTCTGTCCTCTCTGTGTAAACACTGACACGTTCGCTGTTCACCGCACTGCCTCAAACTCCACACACACTAAGTTTTTGAGCTCATACTTTCTGTTTGTTCCTGTTTATTCCTCCCATGAGAGCTGCAGGTGCTGTGTATATAAAGCCTCTCTGAATCTGGGTTGTGTTCACATGGCATCACAACATTGTAGACTCCCTCCAGTTTAACCTGAGCTGGAGGACATCTCAGAATGGTGGGATCTGCGGTTTAACTGTCAGACTGCAGAATTGTTGATCTGGTTTATGGTTAATATCTCTATAATTACTGGGTCTAGCCACATAAAACAAAAACTGGGAAAGTTGCATGTCTTCTCTGTCAGCATAAATAAATAAAAGTCAAATTATTATTTCACAATAGCTTCAGAAAGTGGTGCCCAACCCCAAAGATGTGACTGTTGTCAGCTGAAAGGACTTTAAGCCATGAGATTAATATGAGTAATTAATATGAGTTTGTGGAGCCAATCTCTAATCTTCATCATGGATCATTAGGATAATTCTTTCAAAAACAGTCAATCTCCCACCGAGTTATATAGGCTGTTGTCCATCTGAAAATATGACCTCAGAAAATTCCTATTAATACTTTACAAATCAGATCATTTAAAAAAGAGGCTATTATGAAAATACTTTATGGAGCTTTCTACTACCATTGTTCCATCATCAAAAGCATGCCTGGGGTGGTTTTAGATGTCATCCATGCATGTTTGAGTAATTAAGCTAATCTCTCCTGGGCACTATTCAAACCCTCCTTACGTTCTTTATAAATGTACCAAAGCAAGATACAAAACACTACACTACAACTTCCCAAACCTGACGCGATGTACAGTAGTTTCATTAGCTTGATGCTCGCTGATTGTGTTGCAATAGCGCTCTGAAAGAAGAGGGACTTAGAATGGAGAGCAAAGGGAGGGGGGAAACTAATTCAACATGCTAATACGCTGTTTTCGGCAAATATAGCATTTATATGATAAATGATAAAAGGTAACATGGCGATCTAAAGATGTGATAACAATTAATACGCCACAGAAGTGTAATGTCCCCTTCTTTAAAGTCGAACTTGAATAACAGAGCTTCAGATAGAGCGGTTAGCTTCATCCCCTAAGGAATGATAACGTCACATGAAAACTATCATTTACTCTCCACTGGTTGTATTGTAGGTGTGTGTGAAAGCCTCACCGTCCCAGCACAAACATGACGGCCATGACGGGCACAATCATGAGATACTCATGGGGCAGGAGGGCAGAGAGGATGAGCAGGTTGAGGCCATAGAGCAGGAGCAGCTCCAGGGAGGAGCTGATGAAGGTCTGCTGTAGAGAGCGGCGTGTGGAGGATGGGTCATGGAGGTCCAGAGAGCCACTGCAAAACTGACACAGAGCCCCCACCATCATGGCTGTGAGGGGGGAGGAGAGATTATCATCACCTATCAATATTACTATTTTACAGACATTTGTCATCAGAGGTGAGAGGCATTACATAATAATAATATTACTCAAGTAGTACAAGTAATGATCCTAGAAAAAATTAAATAAATAAAATAATAATAAATAATAATAATAATAATAATAATAATAATAACTTTATCTGAATAGCATTCAAAAACTAGATACAAGATGCTTCACAACATGTGAATACTTCATACACAGAAACAATAATACAATAATAAAACTTCCTAGCAGCAGTTTTAGTACACTACATAATACCTGCACTAAACTGGACATTTCATAACACTGGTCACCTTAATAACCCATGTTGCACTGTTGTTGTTGATTTGATGCCACTATTGTATATATTTCTACTATTGTATATATTTCTACCTCCTGCATGCCCTTATTTGTATTTATTTAGTGTATTTTTTTGTGTGTGTGTTGTTGTATGTCGCACTTTGTCACCGAAGTAAGTTCCTAGTCTGTGAGCTCTGCTCACGGACAAAGGCAATAAAACTTATTCTGATTCTGATTCTGATTTTAAAATAAAAACATATTTAGTAAGCCATTCGATAAAAGTAGGTATTTAAATTTGATTTAAAAGGAGCCACAGTGTTGGCTAGTCTAATATCCTCTGGCAGTGTGTTCCAGAGCTTTGGGGCCCTGACCGAAAAGGCCCTGTACTCTCCGGTCAGAAGTCAGGGAGGAGTTGAAAAGTAAATGTAACAGCTGATTTATACTTAGCCTAACAATAATAACAGACCAGTGAACTGCCTTCTTTCCCTGCCGTCGCTCTCATTAGCGTTAGTGACAGGTTTGATTGATAGTGTTGCTAAGCACCTACTACTCCCTGCCTGCCAAACCAACGGCGAGGGAAGGGATGAGTACATTCAACAACCTTGCTCCTGGTTGTTTTTTTGGTTATACACCCAGATTTCCAAATATGAGACGTGATTGCAAATTCACCCTTGACTGCTGCTAGCCTCAACTGGCTTCATTTGCCTAGAGCTATGGGTGACGTCACACTCCCTCAGTTCACATCTATGGGCCAGAGTAGAGTTTGCCGTCATGTAATGCAAACAACTACTAGTTTGCTAAGTGCAATTCTTGTTTCAAGGAAAAAAACACTTTCAAATTAGATGGAGACAGTCTCTTTTTGACCTTAAGAGCTGCTATATTTGTATTGGAGAGAAATAATTTTACTTAATTATATGAAAAAAAAATCTGGTACAGGGAATATTTAATACTAAATATCTGATTAAAAGCATATTATATCTTCTTAAATCAAATACTTGAGTCATCTTTTCCAACAGTGCTTTGTGTTAGGTCCCACATGGAGAAGGATTCCAGTTCAACATCAGAGCAGCGCCTGCAGCCAGGAGCAGCCAGCCAGTGTCTCCTGGAGTTTCCATTTCAAACTCAGCACTAGACTTAGTAGAGTATGGGAGAATAGCTCTGCTCCAGGCCCAGGGAGGCGGTCGGAGCAAATGAAAGGGCCAAACGCGCCACATTCCCAGACAGAAGCAGAGGAGCGGCCCCTGAGCCCTCTGGAGCTGTCACCGGCCCCAGACACCGGGAATGTGTAAGAGTGGTAGGATAAAGATCAACCAATGTCACAACTATACAAACAATTCTGAGTACTTTCCTAGGATACTTTGTCTCCTTCTTGAGTAATATATTGTACGGTGTAACAGTACTCTTACTTGACAAAAGCTTTATGTTGACAGTTGCACTACACCCTCAGATATTACTTAGTGTCATTTTTTTGTTAAATCCAGTGGTTATTTAATGTGATTTTTTTTTTTTTAATGTTTTTTTGATTTAACAGTACAATTTTTGGCTAGTCTACATCTCCTGAGCAAAACATTTCACGTGAACACCTAAATGACCTACACTATGAAGTTGTTTGTGGCAGAAAAGGCATTAAGTGTAAATTACAGTGTGTCTGATAATAAAACAATAGCTTAAATCAATCAGTCAAGACAACTATTACACTGAGTTTCATTAGCGGAATGCACGTCGATTATGTTGTAGTACTCTGAAGGGGGAGTAACTTAGCACCGGGAGCAAGAGGAGGGTAGACTCAGAGCTTATATAATCTGTTAACAAAGTTTATATTACCTGTTAACAATTCATACCCCATAGAAGTATAATACCCCCTCTTTAATATTGGCTATTCACAGATACTTAAATCCAATGTATTGATCAGTATTGGAACTGAAATAGCTGGATCGGCCGATTCCTTGACAGTGTTGTTGCTCTTACCCAGCAGGATGGGCACAGAGGCCACGGCACAGCAGCATAAGGTGAACACCATTCGGCTGGTGACGTCAGAGAAGCGGGGCGGCTTCAGGGGCACGTGGAAGTACAGAGCATACATGACCCCCACAGAGCAGAGCAGAGAGCCCAGCACAGAGAGGAGAGCCGGGACACGGCCTCGACGGCAGCACGCACACCGCCAACAGCAGCCCCGCACACCGCCTATGGATGTCACCACAGCACGTTAGTGTTTATGTTGACAAGAAATATCACCTTTACACAACTATTTATGATTATTAACAGCTTGTCCAAATAACTGTGAAATCCTGAGTGTACATGTCATATTTAACTTCTCATTTCACTAAAATATCATTTGACGGAATTGTATGATTTAAATTGAATAAACGTGACTTACCTATGTCCCTAGATACGAGGTAAACATGCTGAAATAAAATATATCTTTTACTGGTAACAATTCTATGCGGATTTCTTTTTAATTACAAAAAACATTGGACATGATGGCTATGTTTTTTATGCTATAATTTGGTGTTTTGGTTGTCAAGATGATTATCCAATCAGAAAGCAGAATGAGCCTCACATGAGTCTCTCATTTAGGTTGCCAGGTTCAATGCGGAAATCCAGTTGGTTTACACCTAAAAAGACTCTGTCTGATCTGACTCCTCACTACCTAAACCCTAAACTTGCAGCCAATCATGAGTCAGTGCTAGTGCAGCCTCTGCAGCTCAGTGAGTGAATTCTGGAGGTTCTGAGCTTTCATATGAAGCATGACCTCTCCATATACTGAGAATGAGAAAATCTTGTACATGTCCTCTATCTGCAAGACACCCATGTTCAGTTGTGATTGTAGTACCTTTTTAAAACTATAGGAGCACAGGCACAGAGTACAGTTCCTTTAAATGTTTTTTAACGCACTTTTACCAAATAATCTTGCCATCCTTACCCGCGCTTGTACCCTCCTCTGGGCCCGGACACGCCTCTACAGGAGCCTGAGAGGTCCACATGCTCAGCTCTACGCTCTCGGGGGGTGGACTGATGAGGGGGCGTGTGGAGTCGTCACTGGGGCCATCTAGGCGGGTGGACGGCTCTGGGCTCCACCTGCCTGGGTCCGTTCCGTTAGGGAGAGGGTCCTGTCGGGGGGTGGAGGTGCAGTTCTCTGTGGAGGGTGCAGGGGTGACAGGGGGCGCACGCGGGTGGACCGAGTGGGGCTCCTCTGGTGGGGGGCTTTTTGGGAGAGTGTTGTTGTTAATGGGACGCTGGTAGTTTCGGGGTAGACCTGTGGAAGTTAAAACTTAGATTAATCTTTAAACGCAATAATAATAATGCATTGGATTTATGCAGCATCTTTCAAGACACGTATGGTTTACCTGCTTTACAGGGCATTATTCATTTGCTCCCTACTTGATGGTGATGAGATGCTACTGTATCCAGAGCTGCACTGGGAGACTGATAAAAGTGGGGCTGCCAATCTGTGCCATCAGCCCCTCCGACACACACACACACACACACACACACACACACACACACACACACACACACACACACACACACCACTTTCATACCATACTAGTTTATATGGGTGTCTTGCCTAAGGACAACAACAGAACTTGGTCTGAGCGGGAATCGATCCTCTGATCGTTCGGGTTGGGGGACCGCTGATCTCAAAGCAAGTGGTAATAAGCATATGTCTTTGTTTGTATAGAACAGAAATGAATGATGCTTTTAAGTACTTTAAACCAGATAGAGTTGATAGACGGTGATAGTGGAAATACAAATAGCATAATATTTCAAATGAGATACATAATAGTAACACATTTTATTGTTGCGCAGCAGTTTTGTTTATTCCTGTCTGTTGAACACACTCCAAGTGTGAGTGGAGACAGAGGTTAGATTCTATGCAAATATGAGTGACCCAGACTCTGCAGCCATATAGGACGGCCAGTGACGGCCAGTGCCCTGTTTTGAAATACAATCAACCTCACTGGCAAACGGCTGAAAAATACATCATTTAAAGGTGAAACCCTGAGCCAACCTCAACTCTGGCAATGCTTTTGTAATTTGAAAAACATCATAATTTATAAAAAAAAAAAAAAAAAAAAAAAAAACCCTGGTATTTTTCAGAAAAAATACTGGAGCCTCATAGTTTAAAATTATATTAACTAAAATGTTTTATTTACTTACACTGCTTCTAGATGCTATGTATGTTACTGAGAATGAATCACGTCAAACTATGTGAGTTGGACTCCATAGACCAGGGCTGGGCAGTTATTTTTTCCCGAGGTGAGGGCCATATTAGAGTCCAGGCATGTGGTGGTGGGCCAAACCAACAGGATCACTGGTCTAACAAAGACTCACAAGCAAATGTCTGTATAGTATAGGCTACTGTGCTCTATCACTACTCTACGATAATTATTATCAAAACCTCCAAAGGACTCATTAAAACAGGCCACAAAATGCCAGGGTCTGCCTTAGACTCTTCTAGTATTTGTGAACAAAATGCTGCCATTCTGAGAACACATTCAAAAACACAAAATGTGCTTCATGAGGATGTAATAATAACTGTGCTGTCTCATATTAATATTCTTGACCGATATCATACATGGATCCAGTATCTTGAACAGTGTAACTAGAGCTGGAGCATATCATGTTTACTTCTGTTGCAGCCTGGTGCTTACTCTTGTGGTGGTTGTTGGGCACAGGCTCCAGAGAGGGCGTAGACCCAGACACGGAGCAGCAGGGCGAGTGTAGCTCCTCCACAGAAGACTCGGGGCTGTCGGACACTGGGGCCAGGACGATCTGTGTGTCCAGGTCCAGGAAGGGCGAGAAAGACAGGCGTGACGGGTCGATGTCCTGCAGCTGGTTGATGATGTCACTGATGGACTCCTTCATGCTTTCTAGCTCTTTGGCCTTTGGGGGAGGGTTTGGTTGAAGGGGGGGTGAGGAGAGCTGCCGGCCTGAGCTCATGGTCACTCAGCCTCTGTAAGAACAACACGCAATGTCAGGTAAGTTACTAAGAGTCTGTGAAGAGGAGTTGTCGCACTTCTATGGGGAGCTAACTGCTATATTATATTTAGACCACCATGTTGCCTTTTATTGCTTTGAAAATACTATATTCGCCAAAAAGAATGTATTAACATGTTTAATAAGTTTCACTTCCGTTTTTGACTCTCTGAATCTACCCCCCCCTTTGCTCTCTGCACTAAATTTTGCCCCCTTCAGAGCGCAACATCAACCACAACATCATTGGCGTGCATCACGCTAATGAAGCTACTGCACATCTCATCAGGTTTGTGAAGTTGTAGTATATTGTTCTGTATCATGCTTCTGTATGTCTATGGGAAATGGCCGTGCGAGAGCATGGGTCATGTAGGCTTGTACAGAATCGTATAATCATAAAGAGGGTTCAAACAGGGTCTAGGAGAGATCTCTAGATTACTTAAACATGCATGGATGACATCTAAAACCACTTCAGGCATGTTTTTGATGAGGGAACATTGTAACATGATAGAAAACTCCAAAAAGTTGATTTCACATAAAACCCCCTCTTTCAGATTGTCTACAGGCTACAGATGTGACATGAGTAAAGGTAATCACTGTTACCTAAAACATACTGTAAATAAGGGTCAAAAATTGTCTAATTTATACTTTTTGACAAATAAAATTGCATAACAGCTTCTTATTTTCTTAAATATTAATATATTAAAACTGGAAGAATAATTTGTTTCCTGTACATAAATTGCCTCTCTACTTTGGATTGATTTTGGTGTCATAAAGGTGAACGAGGGGTTTATGATGGCTCAGGTAACAGGTTAAACAGGCACAATCAACTGTGTAAATGCTTGTCCTCATAAAGCCTCATTAGAGCTGTTGTGTCCCTGCAGGGCCACCGTAGGTTTACAGCCCTGTGCGATGTGGAGAGGCGTTTAAACAGAATGAGTCAGTCACATTTAGTCCAGGATAAACCAGTTTGTGGTGTTTCACTTTTACAAAAGGCATGCAATTTTCTATTGCTAGTGGTAAACAAACTACAGAATTTAACAAGGGAAATAAGAATAGCGACAGACATTTAGAGACAGTAGTCAACAGAGGTAAAAAGTAACTCATGTAAAAGTATCTCATACAAAAGTAAAAGTACTTGTTTAAAATGCCAAAGTATTTCCCACAAGTGTTGTTTATTTGTTAAAGTGTAAATACAAAAGTATGATACATACTTGGTCAACAGAACAGAATTTTGTGTATTTTTGTTTGCTCAAAGCCAAAGCTTGAACTTGAAAATATGGTAGAAATAATCCCTCATATCATATGAAAAGTACTTTTCAGTCCTGTTAAAGATGTAGTACATTGGAAACCATAGGTACCTGCTCTTACATGTAGTGAAGTATAAGTAAAAAGTATCCACTTTAACACAGATACCTATATTTTGAGTTACAGGGCACCTACTATGCTACAACTTAGTCTAATTATCAAATCAATATGCTACTTAATATACATATACATTCTCACAGAGATCCCTCTTTTCTGCATCACTTGAGGAACTAAAACACAACTTATCCCATTCTAGTCCATCTTTCCCACAATCAGGGAATAATTTATGAAAACCTATGGTAATTATGGGGGCCTATTAAGTATTTTTATCTGTTTACATTCAGAAGTCAGAGATTCATTAACTTCCACATATTCTGCTGGTCAATGCAATTCAGCATGCTTATGTAATACTATGGTTACATGCACACCTAAATCAGATTATTATCTGATTTCTGGAACTTTAAGATTTCTTATACGACATGCAAACCACATAATCTGACAAGAGTAATCAGTGGGACCATCATCAATACAAAATCATGATTGTAGTGATTGCAACCTCAGTGAATGTTTTGACCAAACCTCAAGCCGCTTTAGAATAATAATGTTTTGGACTTATATAGTGCTTTTATGGACTCTCAAGGCACTTTATAATGCCTCGTTCATTCATTCATTCGGTTGTGGTAAGCTACTGTTGTCACTGTAGTCACACTGCTGTCACATTGTAATACCTTGGTAAAGCCAGTGGTCTCCCATCCAGGAACTAACCAGGCCCAACCCTGCTTAGCTTCAGAAATCTGACAAGGTTATACAGCCACCTATGAAGCATTTATGAAGCAGCTCCTTTGTGTGTGGACTTAGAGATGTGATGCTCACAACCCACTCCCACAGGATTTCAAAGGGAAGCCTACATACGTGTCCCACTTTGAGTTTGACTTGAATCAAATCTCAGCCTGAGTCATTCTCTCTGATGTTATCAATCTGGATTCTTTATAATAACCCTTCATAATCATATCACATTAAAAAGTTGATTACCTCTTTAGACTATAGGCTCCTATTTACACGCCATAGATGTTAGCTCACTTGTATAATAATAAAAGTAGTATTAATAACTCAGTGGCCATGTTGAGTCTACTGTACACAGGAATGTCAACTGTGTGGACTGTGTCATGTATACAGCAATGACAGGACCTGGGACTTTTGGGTTAGACCTGGTTTAGAGCCTGAACAGACCGCAGTTAGACTTGGTTTAGTCTCGGTTTAGACCAACAGGTTGAGTCCTCTTTTAGTCTGGTTATAGTCCTGGTTTAAATTCAGTTTGGTTTAAACCTTGAGAGCTTAGGTTGGTTGGCTAGTGGAAGTTATTTACTTTGATTCAATTGTGCAGTGAACAGATATTGCATCAGTTATAGGGTTGTTAAACTTATCAAAAATCAGATACTAAAACTAGATAGATATAGAGTGCATTCGGCACTTTGGTACACAAATAATATGTTTAAGTTTTGTCCCTTCTGAGAATGAATTGGGTACCTCTTTAGTCGAATTTTAAAGCTGTTTTAGCCCTGGTCCAGGCCTGATTCACTCCAGGGTCTAATGAGCTTCAGTTCTATTGTAGACCTAGTTTAATCCTCGTCTAGTTCTTGTTACACACAATACAGTACAAGTACAAGTCCACCTGTCCATTGGACACACCTAGGATACTTGCTGACTTTTGATTGGATAAAAAGAACACCAGACGTCCATTCATTCTTTGTGGATTAGGACAAGTATTCAACTCAACCATAGCTGCAAACCATATAAGCGTACCGTGCAACTTCTCTAGCTGAGGTTACACTAGTGTTTTCACAATACTAGAATTTCAGACGTGATTTCGACACTATAGAAGAGTCGATACTCAATACTGATTCCGATACCACGGTGCAAATAAAAAGTCTCTTTCTTTAGACAAAAGAATGTGATTTTCAACATTAAACCATAGTATTATCTTTTGTATTACCATGTGGTCTTATATCTGTGCAATCCCTGACTTGTCCAGATAGTTTCCATAGTGGTCCATGGGCGTACACGGGAAGCTACTCAGGAAAGGTTCATTTCTGTCCTGCGATTGTGACTTTTTTGATACTTGCTCAACTGAGTATCTAGGTTTGATACAAGAGGTAGTAATGATTACTATCTGTTTTTCTGGTTTAGATTTCCCAGGAATATTCCACAGTATGGCATTAAACTTGTCTAACCAGCATTTATCCAATTAACACGCTTTTAGGCTATACATTGAAAATATATATTGATTTGCCTCTTCACAAATCTGACCCATATCTTGGTCTGGTGCCTGCTTGCCTCAGTGGAGATTGAAAAGTTGAATGCAGACATTTAGGCAAAGCAATAACACGTGGCAGACCATTCACCAGAAAGGTTACACAATGCCCCTTTAAAGAAAAAATAAGAAGTTGCCTACATTATTTTCAATCTGATGTAGGTATCACCATCTGTATAAGACTAACAAAGGTGGGTTCAGTAGCCAAATATTGTCCAAATCCAAATCCAAACTAAATCATATTTGAAGGAATGGCGCAAGAAACACAAATGTTCAATTCATTTCATATTATCAACATAAACCTTTTGTCAATTGTAGACTTACTCACAGTAGAAGAGGAACCAAATCTTTTACTCAAGTGAGAGTACTGTTACTTCAATAAAAATATGACTCAAGTAGGAGTAATTAGGAGTATGCTGCCAGAAAAGTACTCTGGAAACCACAATTTCTTTAAAAAGTTACTCAAGTAAATATAGCTGAGTAATTGTAACTGAGTACTCCCCACGTCTGTGAGCTGATAGATAATAGCTACCATGTGCCCTGCTTCTGTATTAGACACTCACTCCGTAGTTTCGCTCTCCTTCTTCAATTCCTTATTCCTTCTTTAAAAATAATCCGGGCGTAAAATCCAAGACGCGAACGACATGCCCATCCAAATGCACGTAGAATCCTCAAAGCGCGTGAATCTCAGCGCGTTCCTCGTGTGGATTTTTGGCACACTTCCAAAACTCTCCAGCAGCCAGCACGCATAGTTCGCCCGAGTATTTATATCCAAACAAAATGAGGTACGTATCCACTAAACCGGATTTTTAGCTTTTCGAGTTCAAACGTTTGTCTGGTCACGGGAACGCGCGCACACAAGGGGGGCAATGCGCTTTCACTCCACTCCCCCTTTGACAAAAAACATCCCGCTATTCTCTCCAATGAAAAGGTTACAGTCCAGACGCCACAAAAGGTATGCGAGTCTTGGATGAAACCACGGGAAATACGCGCGCTCGTTGTCAAGAATAAGTTTTAACGCACACGGTTTGAAGTCAATCCATGAACTCTTATACTTTCAAATATGCTTATCAGAATCAATAAATGTATCAGTAATTAATTTTGAGTTAGAAAGGTTACACCAGGTTTAGTAAATGTCCCTTTTAACCGTGCGTAAAAGAGTACAACGTGGACTTACTTGCGTTTAAAAGCGATCCTCCGTGCGTAATTGTCGTGTCTTTCTTCCCTCCCCCTCGCCTCGTCGCTTTTTGTCTCGCACGGATTCTGAACTTGTGAATCAAATTTCAACTCGGACAAATACTACAAGGCTTTCCTCCGCCCACACCCGTTTTTTCCTCCCTCCCCTGGGTACCATGTCAAACGCCATATGGAGCAAATAAAAGCGAACCGGAGCGAGGCGCGAAGGGAGGGGTCAGCGGGAGGATACCGAGCGACACACGGGCACATCCGCCTCCAGAGCATCCGCCACAGGTGAGCTAGTGCTGGATCAAGTGCTCAGTTTTGTTAGTAAAAGTACAGATACAAAAGCAAGAAGTTACTCAAGTAAAAGTATCGCATTAAAATCTACTTCAAGTCACAGTATGTAACGTTTTAACCTTTTTTTTTTTATTTCACTGAAAAACTGAGAAAACATGTGTACTTACAGTGAAAGGGCTTGCATCTTCACAAACCTGACTCTTATTTGGCCTGAAGGAAGTCCTCCTCTTTCTTGTTTCCATGGAAATGTTGTTTCTTTGACTGTAATAATCCACAGAAAAAACACATCTCCATGGAGAATGTTGTGAAGTATGGATTTTAACTTTATATTTACACAGAAACAATCATACAGTGTGACATGCCACCTCCTGAAAGTTACTGTACATTTAAGTACAAGTGTTGAAGTACCCATTTAAAAATGTACTTTTAGAGTAAAAAGTAAAAGTATGTCGCATAGATTTTGAGAACTGCTTAAATAGTTAGTGTGGTAATACTGATTAAAAAACAGGTCAACAGTAGCAATACAAATCAATCTAGTTAATTTAGTGTATATATTTTTGAACTCAAAACCTTTAGTCAGGATAAAAAAAAAAGAAAAAAAAAAAAATGTACTTTACATTTAAGTCCAGTTGTAGGGTAGTGGAAAGTACATATACCTGGTCTGAAGTGAAAGTAGCGTGGAAATGCTACAGTAATTTTAGCCTACTTGTACTTGGTTACTTTCCACCAAAGTAAACAGGAATCTTGGAGGAGTTTATCCCAGTACTGACCCCAAACAGACAGATGGTTGGAGAGCTACTGCGTAACAGAGTGGACACTTGAGTCGCTGACAAACAAAACCAGGACTGAGTTAGTAAATATTAGTTTAGCAGTGAGGCTATTACGTGGATTTACTTGGACCAGACCTGGTTTAGATCTAGTTTAAATTTTAGACCTTTTACACCAGACATGGGCAAACTGCAGCCCGGGGACAACATACGGCCCTTTGGGCTTATTAATCCGGCCCGCCAAACATCACCAAATTATATTAAAATGTGTAAGGGTAAACCTTGTTCAGTTACCTTTTCATCAAGTTGTTGATCTTTTGGCACTTGATAAAACTGAATGTAAGTTTTTCTGCTGTGTTTATTTAACTGAAATGTAATAAATGAATTATTAATTTAATTAATGCATTTGGAAAACAATTTGTACAATGAGCCTTGCATATTCATGCTTTGTTACATGTTACAGGACAAATCTAAAGTTTGCCCACCCCGTTATACACCCTATTTCAGATCTGGGTTTAGACTTTGTTTTGCCCTGATTTTAACAGATTTATTGTAGGTTGGACTATTTTAGACCATATGTAGTCGAGCTTTAGAGATGGTTTAGTCCCTTTTTGTGCTCATTCTTAGTTAGTTTATAGTTATGCAGTAATGCATGTCCATATGATATAATAATGATAATAATAATAATGCATTGGAATAATAAAGAGTTTTTGGACAATCCTTTACAGCGCATTATTCATTCTCTCCACACTCGATGGTGGTAAGTTACTATTATAGACAGACAGAAGTGAGGCTGCCAGTCTGCACCATCAGCCTCTTCCAGCACTCAGACACACACACCACTTTCACACTAGACAATGTGGGTGAAGTGTCTTGCTTAAGGACACAATGGCACTGGCGCTCCACTGTGGTACCTGATATTCCCAGAGGTCTCCCATCTATGTACTAACCAGGCCCAGCCCTGCTTAGCTTCTGAGATCTGACAAAGGCCACAAATGCTCCTGTACTGATAATTCCACACACACAGTATAATGTATCTGCCTACATCTGCATACGTACTGACAGAGCTAAACGTATCAAACTTATACCATGTCCAGATGTCATATTCAGTCAGCAACCTAGTGTACAAATTGTAATATTAAAGCATATGGAAAATGTTTGTGTCCGTGCTTGTGTAGGGGTGGGGATATGCATACAAGTATATGAGTACATGAATTTGTCGGTGCTGAAATAAAGAATGCATGTATGTGTGTGTGTGTGTGTGTGTGTGTGTGTGTGTGTGTGTGTGAGTATGCGTGTGTGTGTGTGTGTGTGTGTGTGAGTATGCGTGTGTGTGTGTGTATGAGTATGCGTGTGTGTGTGTGTGTGTGTATGCATGTATGTGTATGCATGTGTGTGTGTGTGTGTGTACATATGTATATATGTATGCATGTGTGCATGTGTGCATGTATGTGTGTATGTACGCTTATGTATGTGTGTATGTATTTTTCTCTTTGTGCTGTTTTTTATGTTGTGAAAATATTTAATGTGTTAAACAATTTCCTCCTCTACTTTAGATACAGACTAATTCTGTTCAACAGTTTTAAAATAGAATCTATTAGTTAGTAATTAGTTAGTTTATTCTTATTAAAATACATTATTTACACATTTTGGAATCTAATCTTTGTTCGATCAATCACAAATTGTGCTGTAAAGGAGGTTTGGTGCCATGCAACAAACTTTGAATGTCATTATACATGTGAGCTGTTTACCATGTCAGAAATTCCCAGTGCAGCATTGTACAGAGATGATACAATTTCAACCAGTGTGCCTTGAGAGGTTGCCAGACATGCTTTGGGAAAAAAAATTCCATTTTGAGTTTTGTAATAATTCACACATATTTAGGCTCTATAATTGTAAGTAGGCATTTTGGAATGTTCTGAGCAAACTTCTAGACCAGAAAGACACAAAAATACCACTTTTGTAAAACCCCATTGCCAGACACAGTGACACAGACATTTGAGTGCAACTATTTGGCTCATATTTGATCATGTTTTATGGTGTACTGCAGAATTTATCATCATGGGTCAGTTTTCTGTTGTGATGAGTGATGTGTTTGTGAGCATTTTCCTCTGAGGTCATCCGAGCACCACTTGACCACTGTCGTGCTGTGTCCCAGTCATGTTCCGTACTGAAATCCACTTTCACATAGAAAACAACAGATATTTATTCCCTGGTGATACAACATTAGTGTGTCAGGCTAGAAATCTAGATTTAATAATGGACTGAGACTTGAACTTTAACAGGTACATCAAATCAATAACAACAGCATTTTACTATCTAAAAACCTCCAGAACACTGCTGCTTGGATCCTGACTAGAACCAGGAAGTACTTCACAGGAAGTACTTGTCCTGTGCTTAGGTCTCTGCACTGGCTCCTGTGGCTCAGAGAATAAACTTTAAAGCAGCTCTGCTGGTGAACAAGTCTCTCCATGGACCAGCACCAAAGTACATCTCTGACATGTTAGTGCCATATGAACAATCTCAAACAAAAACTAGTGTGGGACCTCAGGGACCGGCCTCCTGCTGGTGCCCAGAGTCAGGACTAAACATGGAGAGTCAACATTTCATTCATTCATTCTCTTTTAATGTTAATTTGATTTGTTTGTTTTGCAGATTTAAGTAGAATCATGCAGAGGCAGTATAAAGAAGCATCACATATTGATTACTTGGTGTCATAAGAAATATTCAAAAGATTAATTCACAAATGTTTAGCCTGACAATTTTTCTTGGACCCTAGAACATGGTTTTATACACAGAAAACTGCCTTTTAACTGTCGTCATTTTAGCTGTCTCAATCTGTATTAAATGTGACTGGCCTATAGAATGTTGCAATGTCATCTGAAACTACCAATATTATATATGAGCTACTCAAACACTACTAAATCCAGATAAAAATCCAGGCCATTGTAACTGCCTAGAGCATGTCCAGCCCCAGCACAGGCTCTGGCAGATTGTTCTTTTGTGTTCAGCTGCTGCACACCTGCAGCTCATTTGTTTACCTCACTATAATGGACTTTCCCATTGACCTGTGTACTGTGCGGGTGCTACTGCTGCCTTTGTGCCTTTGAGCCAGAGGATGGTGTGTGGGGGTGTAACACACAGCCTATTGGTTGCATTCACGCTAGAATTTGATGATGTCATACTTTCAGATGGAGGGCACGGGCCTATATAACCGTGAGAGTCACTGTGTTTGAAAAAATATATAGACCTCTGATCCACAAATGCTGAACCTTATTTCTTTGGGTCTGGCTCCACAAACTTGTCATATGAATCTTATAGCTTCTTTTCAACTGACAATAATCACGTCTTTGGGCTTGAATAATGGCACCAATTTTTAGTAAGAAAATTAAATTGTGATAGAACCATGAGGGAAGCAATTGTGATTTTTTTTTTTTTTGCTTTTTTTTTTCATTTATTAAGATTAAAGTACACTTTGGGCAGTGTCCTCCGTATTAACCCTTCCTTGAGCCAGCACTGTCCGGGAATCAAAACCAGAAGCTTTTTACCATGTGGTAACGGTTCCAACCACTCAGCCACTGTGTCATCTGTGGTGACCCAGCCCTCATAGAAGCTCACTAAATCTGAGTGACGCCTCTTTATTCAGGCTGCTACTGTATGTAAAATGTTTAATGATCACAATAACTACTCAAACATGTCTTTAAGCCCCCAACATTTGGGCCACATTTATTGCATAAAAAAGCAAATATGTAAAATATATACAGAGATAACAAAGGCTGATTAGTATAATCAATAAATTATAATATTAACAAAATTTGCACGTCCATACAGGTGAAGGTAAGGTTTATTGGTTAAAGCATGGGTCTATATGGGAAGTGATGGACGACCTGTTTGAACTGCACTATGCTCTTCAGAGGGAGAGCAGACATCAGCTTCTCAGGGAATGTACACAGAGCAGGGATAGGGGAGAGGGCTTGGGCCAGAAGGGCGGGGCTAGGCATGGGGGGGCAGGGCTAGTCCTCAGAGAGCAGTCTGTGGAAGTGGTCCTTCCTCTTCTTCAGCACCTCCCGAAAGTCCTCCTGAAAAAACAACACAAGAGGACTGTCAAACAAAGAAACTGATTATCCTTCAGAGGTTTGCAGTGATGTGGTGTTTTTTAATGTCAAAATGTCCTTCCTCTCACATCAAGTATTAGTTTGCTGAAGTGCAGTTTGTGTCAAGTACAGAGGGACAGAAGAACAAAGTGTTTGTAGTATGGTTTGAATCCACTACCTTCTGACTATTAGGCAAAGAACTAACCCACCATACCACTACAGCCCCAAACATTCACCAGGGGCTTGGTATGGAGGACAAGAATATGAATAATATGTATAAGAAACATTAAATTGGCCTTGTAATGATTTCCACCACATTTTATGTAGTACCACTTTGTGTCAGAAGTGCATGATAGACACATTAAGTAGTTACATTTTCTACAGTCAAATTATAAGTCAAACTTTTAAAAAAGGAATTGAATATAATGATGTTTGACTGCCACTGATGTCAGGAACATCAAAATATATACTAGAAAAATATCCTAATCAATAATATCTTTATAATATTATTGTTAAGAAAGACTCCAATTGAAAAAAAAAACAAAAAAAAAACACCTCAACTTTTATTTGGTTTACTGTACTTTTCACTTCAATGTGGCATGTTTGGGCAGTGAGATGTATTCCCAGAATGTAAATGTAAAAGTGCCCTGCTTAGCTCAACAAATAGGACAGATGTAGAGACAGGGGGACAGGAGCAGGGAGACAGGAGCAGGCTAAATATGTGAGCTAAAACCAGAGGTCATATATAAACACAATGCAGCACCATCAGCCTCAGAGGGTCACCCTGGGATACAGCAGAGCCCAGGCCTGCGCTGCCACCTGCAGGTCACTCACTACAGCAGTACCACTATGCAAGCTTCTATTGAATGATTTGGGGAAGTAGTGATTTTTCTGACAAGCATTGTGATTTAATTTGCGATTTATGTTTCAATAATAGGATTCTGCTCAAAGTTCACATTTTAAAACTTGTCAAGAAGAATTGACAATAAAGAAAAGGAAAAAAAAGAAAATTATGGTAAATTGTAAATACTGCCATTTTGTAGTACCACTCGGGTGATCAAAGCAGTTTGAATGAACACAGTTTATATGCTGACAGCTCTGCAGGAAAAGCAAAAAAAACAAAAAAAAAAAAACAAAACCCTCAACCATCTTTTTTTAATATACATCATGCTAGGGTTGTCAAAAGTATTAAAAATCAAATATCAAAATAATATCGAAACTAAATACTCATTTGAGCGGGTATACTAAAAAAAATAAAAGTCACAGAAGTTAATCTTTCCTAAATGGCTTTAGAGCAACCTTGAGCTCTACCTGTACCCGACCACATAGACTAGTACACTCCCGTGGGCCACTATGGATCTACCTTGACTATTGAGGGGTTAAACATACAGTGAGGCAAATAAGTATTTGAACACCCTGTGATTTGGCAAGTTCTCCCACTTAGAAATTATGGAGGGGTCTGCAATTTTCATCTTAGGTGCATGTCCACTGTGAGAGACATAATCTAAAAAAAAAAATCTGGAAATCACATTGTATGATTTTTTGATGATCATTTATTTGTATGTTACTGCTGCAAATAAGTCTTTGAACACCTGTCTATCAGCTAGAATTCTGACCCTCAAAGACCTGTTAATCCACCTTTAAAAAGTCCACCTCCACTCCACTTTACATTACATTATCTTAAATTAGAAGCACCTGTTTGAGGTCGTTAGCTGCATAAAGACACCTGTCCACCCCATACAATCAGTAAAACTCCAACTATTAACATGGCCAAGACCAAAGAACTGTCAAAATGCACAAGAGACAAATTTGTAGACCTCCACAAGGCTGGAAAGGGCTACGGGGCAATTGCCAAGCAGCTTGGTGAAAAAAGATCCACTGTTGGAGCAATTATTAGAAAATGGAAGAAGCTACACATGACGGTCAATCTCCCTCAGACTGGGGCTCCATGCAAGATCTCACCTCGTGGGGTCTCAATGATCCTAAAAAAGGAGAGGAATCAACCCAGAACTACATGAGAGGAGCTGGTCAATGACCTGAAAAGAGCTGGGACCACTGTTTCCAAGGTTACTGTGAGTAAAACACTATGCACATGCATGGTACGGAAGTTTCCCCTGCTTAAACCACCACATGTCCAGGCCCGTCTTAAGTTTGCCAATGACCATTTGGGTGATACAGAGGAGTCATGGGAGAAAGTCACGTGGTCAGATGAGACCAAAATAGAACTTTTTGGTCTTAATTCCACTCGCCGTGTTTGGAGGAAGAAGAATGATGAGGACCATCCAAAGAACACCATCCCTACTGTGAAGCATGGGGGTGGTCACATGATGCTTTGGGGGTGTTTTTCTGCACATGGGACAGGACGACTGCACTGTATTAAGGAGAGGATGACTGGGGCCATGTATTGCGAGATTTTGGGGAACAACCTCAGTTAGAACCCTCAGTTAGAGCATTGAAGATGGGTCGTGGCTGGGTCTTCAACATGACAATGACCCGAAGCACACAGCCAGGATAACCAAGGAGTGGCTCCGTAAGAAGCATATCAAGGTTCTAGAGTGGCCTAGCCAGTCTCCAGACCAAAACCCAAAAGAAAATCTTTGGAGGGAGCAAACTTCGTGTTTCTCAGAGAAAACCTGACTGATCTAGAGAAGATCTGTGTGGAGGAGTGGGCCAAAATCCCTCCTGCAGTGTGTGCAAACCTGGTGAAAAACTACAGGAAGCGTTTGACCTCTGTAATTGCAAACAAAGGCTACTGTACCAAATATTAACATTGATTTTCTCAGGTGTTCAAATACTAATCTGCAGCAGTAACATACAAATAAATTATTTCAAAATGGAGTCTGAATATTAGTATGGCGACAGCACAAGTATGACCCCTTGGAGCCATGCCCATGTGTAGCCCTGGTGTAGACAGACAGTAGACTTACCGCAGAGCACAGTTTGTCCATGTAGGGGATAAGCCTCTGCAGCTCGCGGTCCTCTGTCTCTCCGCTCCAACTCTTGATGGGAATGGTGTTCATCAGCTGCAACAGACAGGCAGGCTTAGAACACTACAGGAAACAAAGCAGTTCATTCTTCTTCATTCTGGTTTCAGAATGATGAACAATTGGACAGTTGCGACAGCGATTAAGAATATCAAATAGAATAATATTTTTGAATGGTTCATATGCAAATGATGCATATGAACAGGAAGCTGAAATCTGATTATGAACATTTTATTACAGGGCCTTTATCCGATTTCTTTCATGTAACAAAGTAAAAATATATGTCTTGTCCCAAGACAAAACTCAAAGCTCTTACAGTCAAAATGTGTGATCTCTGCATATAATTATAAACTGTTTCATTGGTTTACCTACAAACCAGGGAGTAAAGCTTATGTGTGGTTGGCATGCATTACCATGAAGAACAAGTAGGATGCAAGGAATATATTAGGAAAATGAGGAGTATTTTCAGACCAATGCAAATTGTTTAAAATTAACTAGTTCTTTTAGACAAGTAAAAATATGTTGAATTCTAACCATTGTTATCATATGCCAACTGTGCATGCTAATATTGGGTTGGCAAAAAAACTTGATACCCAGAGTAAAACATTAAAACTAGAAGTAGTAAGGCCACATGGTAAAAGAAAACTGTAGAACAATATGATATGATCGTGCTCCATCACAATATGCTGAATTAGAAGCTTTGCTTTAAACCTTTATGTTGCAGCAGCTAAAAACAGAGGGACCTACACAGACCATGATTTTTATTCCACTTCAGTGCAAACCGTATAAAGAAATAACTTTTTTCTCCAACTTAATTCTTTGGCTTTTTAAAAGTAGCATTTCTTCAATTCTGTTGATATCTCCACAATATCACAATAAATATCCTACAATGGGATGAATAGCATGACAATATCCTACCATAAGATTTGGATATAGTTACAGTCCTAGTCTTTCTAGCTGGAGGTGGAGACTAGTATAGGGACAACAGTAGAGTGTGTAGAGCGCCCTGTGCTGCTGTGAGTGTGTGCTTACGTGGTGGGGGTAGGTGTGGGGAGCATTGTCCAGCACCACAGTCTTGGACAAATCTCGTCCCAGGATGCTCAGGTCCTTTATATAGTGTCCCAGCACACAGGAGCAGTCATCCTGGTACAGACGGTGCCTACAGGAGGACACAGCCATCAGCATTTCATATCAAACAACAACAGTCTTCCAGAAACCCGGGCGTCACCTGAAGAGCTTCCTATGTGGGTCGAGAATGTCCAGGATCTTCTCGGCGTATTCTCTTTTGGCGCATGTATAAATAAACAGCTGCAACACACATCAACAGTCAGTGACATGTTTGTATAGAGTATCGCTGGTGCTAAACTAAACCTGCGTCAGACATGTCAAATGAGGAATGACAAGATGTGTTACCTCATAGCTTTTGGACACGGCCTGCAGAAACTCTTTGACAAATGGACGGAGCACCATGTACACCTGTGAACAGACCATTTGAGTCAGCACATAGTGCACAGTGTAACATTGTTTAATATTAATACCAGGATTCCCAAACATTGCTTGAAATCATTTTTTTTTTTTTCCTGTTTAGTCATGTAATCGTGCCGTGTACAAACAAATGACAAACCACCTAATGGGTGATTAATGCAGACACATTTATTTATGAGCAGGAAGCAAGTCATCTGTAAAACAGCTCTGGCTTCAAGAAAAATCATATTGAATGAATGCGAGTCAATGCCCCCTCTCATTATTCATATGTAGTTTCACATATAGTCTGAGTAATGGTGTATTCTGTACTCTTCATTTATATGCGGATCATCTTAAAGCACAGAGACTGAAGATAGTGGTTGTCAGCTGTACTGCTATTCACTGTATATGCAGTCAGTGTAAACACACTTAGCTCCTTGGTCTCACTTTTATCATAGAAAGTCCCTGCACCCGTCCTCTGCGGATATACAGCGTGGAATGATTTTACAAAAGGTTACTGTGCGTGTCCACGCAGACCCAGCCTGAGGGTAAAATGCGAGCATTTGGTCGTAGTCTGGTGTCCTGTCCATTTTGATACAATTTCGATTAATTGCACAGCCCTACTGAAGGACCTTTACACGGCATTATTCTTAACTTTCTCCCACTTGGTGGTAGCCAATTTCTACAGATAGCGTCAGCTCAATGAAGAATTACTAGCTGTAACAAACCATGTTTATATTTCCAATGTTACTTTTAAAAATGACAGGTAGGTTAATGAATATGTGGATACTTGGGTCCTCTTGAATGTACTCTGAAACACAAAACAAGCACCATGTGTCTCTGACCTTGTACTGATGGTCTTGGAACACAGTGGTGAAGGAGTACTCTGCATCCTCGATCACTGTCAGAGAGCTGTACATCAGGGTCTCCTCCTGGACACAGCACAACACACACCTTTAACTATGCAAAAATGGATTTCAGAGAGATGAAAATCTAGCACTGTTCCCATTTTTGTTTTAAATTGTTCAGAGTCAAATGATCACAAATGGACTGGAAGCTGAAAGCCATGAATACTGTAATCACTGTAATGGATACACCTAACACAAATTTTGTGACATACATTTACTTTTTCACTAGGTCCTGGTACACAAAAGTTACACTGATTTGGATATGCCTTGCTTGTACTGTACTTTTCACTTTAGAAATACATTGACATTGAAAATGATCATAATATAATATGGTCCCCAGTCTTCACTGCTCAGCTTCCTATTTATTATTAGGCAACACTGAGGACTTTCAAAAAATGAAATATTTTGTTCTCAATTGTTATGTTTGTTGTTTGCTATGGCAACAGTGCCCATTTTCCATCACAGTGACCGCATGGATAGAACTAAGAGTGAATGTTTTATAAATTAGCCCTAGACTTCTCGTTTAAAGTCTCATTAGTGTATTGTAGACTGACCAGGTCGAGCACCAGCGTAGCCTCTGGGGTGCTCCTGGTTTTGGGGGGAATGTCCCGGAGCTGAGGCTGGGAGTGCTGTGATGGAGAGGGGATGTTTTTGATGAAAGTGAAGCTGGAACACACACAAGAATACAGTTAACGACTGCTGTACTAGTACAGCTACAACAGGTCTACAGTTCTTACGGGCTGAAGACGTCGTCATCCTCGTCTCCGGCCAGCAGCTCCATGGAGCCGTAGCCAAACACGCCCTGCTCCGGGCTCATCAGGATGTTATGGGCTGCCCCGGGACACTTCACATCTGCAACAATGAGACATGTATTAATTCAAGTCAAAAACAGAAAAACACAAAACTAAACTGGGAACATAATAAATGGACCTGATTTTGTTTTTTGTTTACAGGATAACACAAATTGATCAAAAAACACCCATGACATGTGTCAGTTCATCTGTGGATTTTTAGATGTTTCAATCTTTGACATTTTGTTTTTCATTTTGGTCTTTGCCACATAAGTTTGCTTTTTTTCCCCCATATTTGTCCTCGTCATAATGGTCAAAACCTGCACAGGTAACATTTCCATAATCTGATAACTCCAGAAATCAGATAATGGGGCTGCAAGATTAATTATAATCAAATCGAAATTTGACAAATGCGAAAGCTGTCATTTCTGAAGAACCACAATTTCCCCCACAAACAGCCAAATAAGACAGACGACGTAACCAACACCGTAGTTTAGATCTGTACAAACATGTTGAAATTAACTTTGAAAACATTAATCTAATCGCTTTATAGTCATATTCATCTAAATGTATCTCAAATGCATCTTTCATGTGATTGATAAAAGACTAAAGCATTTTTCCTAACAAAGCCCAAAGTTAAGGTTTAAATATATTCCACAGAGCAGTAGCATTCAGAGAATTTCCACAGATATTTAGTCCGGAGTAGCATGCGTACTCACTCTCTTTGCTGGGCGTGAGGAAACGTACGATGGGGGAGTAGATATTGCGGGCCGTGGTATTTCGGGGGCTCACAGTATCGATCTCAGACAGCACACGCTCCTGACGGATTATGGATCGGATGGGCGTCTTAAACGTCAGGTCTGGAGAAGGAGAAAGATTCAACAGATCAGTTTGATTGAATACATCATGGCCAGAATAGTGGAGCTCATTTACAGTAGGTTACACTTGACACTCATCTAATCTACTTGATCCAAGAGAATCCTTTTTACTTAACACCTACATTGAACTACCAATCATGCTCACACGGTTTCCTCATGTTTGACTGAATGATAAAAGCAGCTACATAGAAGTTTACTCTCCCAAACTATCAGACAGAATGGTAACCATAATGAGGGTTCGAATATAGCCAAGGAGAGATGGTCAAATTACTGAAACATGCATGAATGACATGTAAAACCACTTCAGACATGTTTTTGAGGAGGTTAACAAGGTAGAAAGCTCCAAAAAGTCTTTTGCGCAATCCTCCTGTTAGCCTGACCTCTGTCACAGTCCTCCATTGGAATGAGCCTCTTCCTCTGGCGTGCTCGGGGCAGGCCTCTCCTCCTCAGAGTGGGCACCTCATCTGCAGAGTCCCCTGAGCTGTCTGCTGGACTGTCCTCCTGAACACACAACCACAGGACTGGGTTAGGACGGGGATTCTTGGGCTTTTCAGACATATGTAAAGTAAAAACATCGAGTATGTATACATATAAAACGCAGAATTATTTGTGTGTTGATCAATCCAAACATGTCTATGTAGAAAGTAGTAAAACATTGAATGAGATCCCAAACTACACTGTCACAGCATCGTCACTCAGGGAATATCAATACCACAAAAGCCATACACCAAAGACTATCTCATACTAGATTAGATTTCATAAATTATTTCCAAATAATTCCTAATAGCACTGTCAAAAGTATCAAAAATTAGATGAGAGAACCTTTCCTGAATAGCTTTAGAATGATCTTGAGCTGTATCAGAACAAGTATAAGACCACAGATGACAATATAAATGAAAGTACTATGATTTAATGTCAAAAATATATTGTGTCACTTTTATATTGTGTTACTTAAAAAGTTTTTATTAACATTGTGGTATTGGAATCGGTATTGAGCATCAAGTCTATTCCATAGTATTAAAATAGTTTGAAATGTTAGTATCATGACAACACTTCTTCGGGGACAGAGTTACACTAGATTTAAGTGAAAATATGCAGAAAAATGTAGAAGCGATAAATCGTTTCCATACAATTCCTAGGGTTCTTTTTTTCTTTGCAAAAGCCTCCCTCCCTATCCTTCCCTGACCCTTAAAAAAAACAGAGTGCACGTGACTGTGGTAGTAAAACTCCACTCCTCCAACGAGACTGGAGTAAACATACATGTGCCGTGCATGACCCACTTACCAAGGCACGACCCTCCCTTGCACGCTATGCTACCAGACCAGAGAGTGTAATCCTCAGGCAGACAGCACGTCACTGTAACAAACGCATGCAAAGCCCAAGAAACTCGCACAATACATCACAATCCAATGCAAATTTGAGTTAGAAAAACTACCACATCACAAAGGCTGCAATTATTTAAATGTGGAATGCACACTACAAAGAACAAAATATCTCACTGTACCTGTAGTTTAGACCTCAACAAACATGTCTTCAAATGTCCCTGTGTGTCAGATGCCCTCCCCGAGTCTCCATGGGGTGTTAATCTGCATAAAAGCTGCTAACTCTGTAGTTAAGACTTCTACAAACATGTTCTGAAAGGCATGGGATTTTTGGATTAGTTTAGCAGTCCTGTTTTCTCTCAAATTCTGATTCTATGCTAATGCTAAATTCTGCCATACATCACAATATTTGTCCAAAAAATGTAATTAATAAATCTATAAACATGCACTAAAGCCACTAAAAGGGTTAGTAGTTAGAAGTTTGTTTGTATCCAATAGACTAAATAATAGCTCAAATCCAATGCTAAAAGTTGAACTCTGACTTTTCCGGCTCAAATCATGCCACCAGGGCAAGTTACCGGTCAGATTTGTGGAGAGGCAAGCCTGCTCGCAGTAGAATCCATGTTTAGATACATTTAATGTCTTCCTGTGGTACATTGCAGCCAGAGTAGTAGCATCTCCATGGGGACAAGCAGGTAACTGACCCAATACCAGTAAAGTTACAAAGTGCACTTTTAAAGCTAGTACCGATAACATGACATGAACTGATCTAGTATGCAACAATCACTAGTAAAAATGAGTATTATCTGATTCTAGTTTGTCATAATGATTGTTTTTAAGACACTTGTGTTGTTCCAGTGGAAAAGTACTGAGCCCCACAGAGCAGGATGTGTCAGAGTGGAGTAAAGGGCTAATCTGGACCAGGTTTAGAGCCGGGTCAGCCCCCTCCTTTAGTCCTGGTACCATCTAGACTCATTTCAGTGCTTTTGTAGACCAGATCAAGTCCTGTTAGCTCTTATTTAAAACTACTTCAGAATAGTTTAAGCAAAGACTGACTTAAGTCTTAACTAAACCAGGGTTAGTCTAGTTTAGACTCCAGTTAGTCTTTGTTTAGTCCTGATTTGAAGTCATTCTGAAGGAAAAACAACACTCAAAAACAAGAATAGCTGAACTTTGCTGAAAAGACGGGCAACATTCAGAACTGGTGTTGACTTTAGGAATCATTTCGACCATTCACGCTCTTTCAGGGAACAGCTAACGAGGAAAAACCCCAAAACAAGTTGGACACGTGGTTAAAACTGTACTGCCAATTCATGTGCAAACTTTTATGGACAATTTAACGGTTCTTTTCATTAAACTCGCTGTAACAATTCCACAAAAATAAAGATAAATCTAGATAAACACGACGCCATCTTCTGTTAACGCGGTTTTGAGAATATACTAACGCAAAAATGGCGAAAATAACCCGGTAAATGTAACTTTAACAAAGCTCCACGCGTTTCTCCTCCTTTGTCCGGAGCTCCGGCCCAAAACAATGCCGTGTTACCTGTCCGCGCGTGGGGCTGTGGGCCGCGGCGGGGACTCGGCTCCTCCTCGGCGTCGCTTTGTTTCGCAGCCGGCGGTTGATCCTCGGCGTCTCCGCTAAAGACTCCACGTTTCTTTTCGACCTCAGCCTCATTTTGGTTCGTCAAAATATCCTAAAACGGTCGACCATTGAAGCCAGACTCGGAATATGTATGTTTGCACAGTGAAAGCGAAGAAAACTGTGAACGATGGGCTGGTGGTGGGTAGCTCCGCCCCGGCTGAGCTCGCTTGCAGTGGCCGGGCAACGTTTGAATGTTCCCGGCTGCCATAGGCCCGCCGCGGCCCCCTCTGCCATTGGGCGGTGCTTCGAGGAGCGCTGGCGTCAACGTGAGGAGGCAGTCACGTTGCACCGGTCCGGGCCCATATGTAAGGCCGGGGGAGGGGCGCCGTGCACCCGCTCACTCTGGCTTCATATATGGGCCATACTGACTGGAAGGGGCTTATTAAATGTCCCATATATAGGAGCATAAACAGAGATAAAGCGGTGCAATAAATAACGGGGCTGTAAAAGTAAAAGGTAAGTTTATATGTCAGCATCCATAAAGCAAACCCTGCATTTGTTTAAAGTCATAGTGTGATATTTAGCGTAAACTGGCTCCAGTAAACTGGATAATGCTTTGGCACATATTCATTAGCTTTATTAAGTTTGTAGAATTTACAGGTAGGGTTTTCAATCAACTCATTAGTACAAATATATAGGTTCATGGGCAAAACAGGTAGAAATAACATGATTTTGGGGTAAAAAGTTACACATGGGAACTTAAACATAGAATAGAGTCATGCAATGAACAATGAACTGCATAAGTAACCAATGTTATATGTTGGCATCCTCAAAGCAATCATATATGGCCCAGTTTGTTTAGCCAGCTTTATTTGACTCTTTTAGCCCAAAAAATATTTACGGTTAATGTCTCTTTATGCTTAGGCTACGGTTATTTGGCTAAACTTGATAGGCCTACGCCCTGGCATTGCTGGCAAATACTGATGAGCCTTTGTAGGATCTGAGTGATACTGAAAGAAGCTCCCAGTGTTGAAAACTCAAGGTGTTTAAAAAGTACCATCTTCTGTTCGTCCACCAGATGGCGCCACATAGTTTCACTCTGCTGCTGTTCCCATTTCAGTCCACACAGGGGCGCTCTTCATTAACCTTTGCCACAGTTTTTTCCAGCTTGTGAGATTCTGACACATATTAATACATTAAAAAGCTAAATGTAACTTGAGATTGCTCTAGTTCTGATCAGAACCCAACTATACAGGCCTGCACACTGACTGTAGGCTAGTGCATCATGCAAATGCTATTTATTAACGACCGATCTATCGATCTATTCTTATTCTTCATGAGAGTGCTATGCACATTTCAGGCCACTTGATGGCGCTCTTGGACAACTGCAGTTGGTCTGTTGACCTTTGACACAGTTGTGAGGTTCTGTCACATTTTAAATAATTGAAAAACTAAAGGCAGGTTGGGAGGAGGCTTGTCTACACTTTATGCTAATCTATAATTTTAAAACAGAATCATAATATTCTATGGGTCACTGTTAACTAAGATAAGGGAAATATTTATATTAGTGTTAAATACTCCTAAGTGGTCTCTCAAAACATGTGAATGTTGTTTTTGGATCCAGGACTATCCCTCTTACAAAGCCTGTGTGCTGAAATTATTTTATCTCCAATTTGTTTCTTTTAAAGTTACATGCATTTTAGTTTCTATTTGTTTGTGAATAGAACAAATTGCACTCTAGAAATACACTTCCCTTGTCTTATACATTAATATATTCTATTATTTATTTATTTATTTATTTTTTACTTATTCAGACCATTCAAAAGACACAATATTTTATTTTATTTATTAATTATATTGCCTTACAGTCCTAATTCCTCATCATAAAAACTAAAAGCACCACTAAGAACACCTCTAGTTCGGTTCTTGTTCACATCTCTCCATTGGCCCTAGCTCTAATTGGCCTTAGTCATTAGATGTTATAACACTCATACAATGGATGAATAGGCAGACTGAATGGACAACACTGGCACAATGTGCTGAGAGTTCAGTCTCTTACCTCTCTTTAAATCTGGAGTTGAATTAGCCATTTTCTACAACACATATGGATACCGGCGTAAGTGTAAGTTAGAGATTGACCAGTATGTTTTGTTTTTCTTTTCATGGTGCAGATAAACTGCAGAGAAACCTGTGGCTGCTGACATTTTTGGGACAATATACCAGTGTGTAAATCAGATGACATTTTTTTCCAAATGATCCAAATTTGAATTAAGTTCAAACTCATCCATGACCTTGTTTTAGTACAAACTGGATAAGAGAGCACCACAGTCATATTTTTTCTGTACCGCTTTGGACTAAAGTGTTCAAATAAAGCTTTATGCATGATATATTCTTTATGCATACTTAGGCAGCTGGTTGGGCCAAACTAAATATTGGCCTCTGTTGGAGATTTAAGGCCAACTATCTCTAGTGTCATTCATGAGCTTTTTTGCAGGGTATTCTATCATATATTATATTATATTTCCTATCTTTTATGTATGTGTTTAATCATTTTGCCTCATCTTTGGTCTCTACCATCATCCTAAATGATACAATATTCCACTGTGTTTTGACCAGGATTTTGGCTGAAGGTTTAGAGATGGGTAGGCACATTTTGAAGCACGATAAGTTACTCCCCGGGTCACCTGGGCCTTTCTATGTGCATGTTCTCCCTGTGTGGATTTCCCCCATCAATCTAAAACAGGGGTGTCAAACACATCACCGAGGGCCATATCTGCAAAATGATTGCTCTCAAAGGGCCAGATAAATCTAACAAAAATAAATCTAACTACTTTTTAACTTGTTATTTAACTGTTTCTGTATTTATTATTTATTCAAGTTACAAATATTGTATATGCATTTGCCTAGATGTATAAATTTGGATGTGTAACTGTGTATCTCCTGATAAAATGACATTTTAAGACCACCATACCTTTTAATTTACCCCATCACATAAAATGATGTGGAGGGCCACATTTGGCCCACGGGCCTTGAGTTTGACACATGTGATCTAAAACATGCACCATAGGTACAATCTTCCTGACCAGTCCTGACCAGCATCATGGAGATGGCTCCCCAGGTGCAGGACTGTGCGACCAGTGACTGCTCCTAATGAGGTGGCTAAGAAAGAGTACAATGCAGATCACAAATTTCCCTACGGGGACAACAGAGAGTACCCTACCCATTAATAATACACTGCTCAAACTACTTTATGACACTGACACAATTCCAGTAAACCATTTTAAACAGACAGTATGGTAAGCCGCCATAATATTACAGCTCAAATCAATTTTTATTACAACAAAAATACCTCACTTTGTCAAAAAAAATGTACTGACAATATATATACTGAGGCCCATTCATTTTAGCTGCCCCCAATTTGTTTTCAATATAACTGCCCTATAACATTGTGATGTCATTTAAAACCCTGTAATATAAGTGAAAATTGTACCTCTCTAGCTCTCCAAGGCTAACCTATCCATGGGTTTCAGAATTGGACTGCTGCGATTAACACGTTAAAACTAAATATTATATAATTTTAATAGTGCTTTTCACAGTTGCTAAAATAGATTGTGACATCACCTTGCAAAGCCCCTTAGACAAAACAACCTCTATTCCAGTTGTAACATCCTGTAACATTAACTTGTTTTTCCTACACAAATTCTGGTTGTAAAGAGTGTTTAAATACAGAGTGCCATGAGCCGGTTTGGTTTTCTACGATTGTGACATTACGTGTAAAGTGGGCTATTGGAACAGCCATGAATAACTTAGTATTTCCCACATGGTCTGAATAAACACAGACACAGCAAAACAAAGTGAGCTCCCATTACATTTAAGAAAGAAGATATTTTATTCATTTCAGATTCCAAATAAACGTATTCACACAAACACAGATTGAGTAAATAGGCAAGAACATCTCTTCACCCGTCAAAGTAAAAACAGACACAAACGGTTGCATTGCGCGGCACAGTCGGCCATGAAACTTCACTGTTACCGTGGATACCGGGAAACATCATCATCCTATCAAATCATTTTATATTCATCATAGAAAAAAGAACAAATATGAGGAATAAGCACACATTAAAAGAGTGAAGGCGATCCGTTGGTTTCGAAGCATTATTGACTGTTTGTTGTGGAGGTTCTTTGTTGTATAAAATGTCCTTTAAAAACGTTTGACCATAGAGTTCGCAAGCCAGAGCGCCACATAATGTCCACTTGTCAGAACTGCCCAAATTTGAAAAAAAAAAAAAAAAAAAAAAAAAAAAAAAAGCATTCAGTTTAGTTTTTTTTTTTTTTTTTTTTTTTATTTGGGCAAAAAACCTAAAAACAGGAAAATTTAAAAATAAGAATAAAAATAAAAAACTTATTTTTTTTTTCAATTTATCAAAAAAAAAAAAAAAAAAAAAAGCATACATTTTTTTTTTTAAATTTATTTTTTATGTGCACGTTGAGTGGCGTCTCAGCCTTGCCCTCCTGGTTGTTCTTCAAAACGGGAGGTAGTTGATTTTCCTGAGAAGTAGTAAGAAACAAAAAGCCTTGTATCATTTGTAAAATTTCATAAAAAAACAAAACAAAAAAAACAAACACTTGAAACCCCAATCACATGCTTCCCTAAAATAATCGTCAATTTAAAAGTATTTTTTACATTAAAATCATTCACTATATTCATCATTATATATTCCGCTCTACGTGTAATCTCTGTGTGCCTGTTTTGCTACAGCGATATATATCCAAAAAAAAAAGCAAAAGTAAATAAAATAATATAATATAAACATGATAGAATCCATAGCCCTAAATAAGCCATATTCATAATTCATAATCATTTCTCGTCACAGCAGAAGGCATTGTGTTGTCGCGCTTTCATATCAAGTCCAAAGTCTACTGGTCAAAAAAACAAAAACGAAACAACGAAACAAAATCATCATTCTGTAAAAAATAGTCCCATACATTTACAGTCAAAAAGTCCAGAAAAGCCACTAATATGTAAAGCTATAAGTTAAATTCTGAAACATAATTTGTTTAATCAGATTTTGAATTTTAAACTCTGGTGAAATTTCTCACTTATGATAAAAAATTTTTTTTAAATTACTTGAAAAAATGTTTGAATTATATTTATTCTGAATTGTATTTACAGATTTTTTTTCTCAGTTAAAAAATTGAAAATGAAAAACAAACCTTTAGTTTTAAACATTCAACACTATTAAAATTCAAATTGCAAATCTGAATTCAGAGAGAACAATTGTGGAAAAATTTGCAGCAAAATTCAAATTGCCAAGACATTACCAATTAATTAATTTAGACTGAGGGCTTGAAATTACATGTACTGAACATTTTAAAGGTGTTTTTTAACTTTTAAATTGAGAAAAACACATTGACACATGCACACGGCAAGATTCACTGACTCAAATTCACGATGACAACAATTTTTTTCAGAGCTAGAAACATTCAAAGTAAGATATTCACCAGAATTTGAATTTCAAAATCTGATCTGAACAAATGATCTTACATATTAAATAGACACGATGCGAGATATATATGCACCACAGAGACTGAAAAAGAGTGAAGCGTAGGTCCAGTAATAGCACATAAAGACATTAAAGATATGCAAACTATAATTACAACTACGGGCAAAAAATGTTAATTCATTTCTTACATCTGCGTTTTACTGATTGTGTCACTGCAAAACTTCCCATACTTTTCTGATTGCGTGATAGATATGATTGAATGTGAGCACGTACAGTTGCATTCATGTTTTGATTGATTTGTGGGTGTGAGGTAGAGAGGCATTTCATGTGTTTTATACAATTTTCATAGCAAAAAAAACAAAAAACAACTTGAATTCATAATATTAATCTTAGTTTGATAAGTTTGGACTCATTTATATTGATTTGAATTAACTGACTTGTTTTAAAAAATGTACTGGATTCAATGCAGTTGTTCCTCGCTATATCGCAGTTCACCTTTCGCTGTCTCGCTGTTTCACGGAATTTTGCATGCTTTTTTTTACAGTGTATGAGCGTGCATTGTGTTCTGCGTCCTGATTGGTTAAGGGACTGTAGACCATTGTCCATCAGTCTCCTCCGTGCCGTGTCTCCTGTACAGTACCGAATGTGCTCAGCCAATTTTACATAAATGCTGGATCGCAGTGTGACTCTGAAGTGCTGTGTGTTTGCAAGTTTTCTCCCCGACAAAACCCACAATGTCGATGAAACGTTCTGCAGCGACAAATTTCAGAAACGCTTTGGACTTAAAAGTGTTTCTGCGCACGGAGAGGCGTTTAAATCGATCATCGAGGAAGAGGGATATAATATACGAAGGTTTGAACTTTGAGAGTGTTTAAACAAGAGAGAAATGTGAGAAAATGTTAATGCCTGTTTTAAAAAAGTGTATAAAGTGTGTGGTGAGGGGTTTTACAGCCGCAAAACATATAGAATAATTGTAAAAAATAAAGCTGAGTCGGATTTCGCCTATTGCGGGTTACTTTTTAGAATGTAACCTCCACGATAAACGAGGGACCACTGTATGAGAAGAACAAAAAAAAAAACATATCAGTACTACGAAACCTCTGAATTCAAGTCATTTTCATTGTTTCTTTCTTTTTTTTTTTGCAGTGTTGTGATTGTCGGTACAGTACAATCATGGGGTCATTGAAGCGGACACGGTGCATTCAGGGACACAAAGGTCACGCGGTCATAAACTGAATTTCGTATGGAGCTGCAGATGAGAATTGATTGAGCTGTGCCCCCCTTCCCCCTCGTCAAGGGTGAAAGCTTTTAGTCACATGCACTTTTGATTGTCAGGCCTGTGAGGGCATCAGGGACAGCTGAGGACATGTGCTGAGAGACATGTGGACAGAGGGACAGAGGACACGCGGTAAGACGATACTCAAGAGCAGTCTTACCAACAAGCTGTCTGCAGTCCAGTATACAGTGATCATTTTTTGGAGTTATTATGACTGGTTTACATTTTTTACTTGCTCAATCTTGTTTACTTGACTTGTTTCAACACATTATTCCATATTTCAAGGCAAAAAAAAAGAATGATAAATCTTTTTTCTCAGTCAAGCTAAGTAAAAAAACCTTCTACTAACTGTTTTTTGTTACTTAATTCATTGAGAACAATAGTATAACACAAAAACTGGTCCCATCAATACTTTAACCACTTCAGACAACATGGCAACCATTTTTGTTTAGAAGCTCTGATAGTACTATAGTAGTAACCCTTAGTATAACCCTTTCAACTATACTGCTGCAGTGTGATTGCTGTTCGCTCACGGCTAAAACGGTAACTTGACAGTAGAACAAAGCTGAGTGTCTGAAAGGAATAACGCCAAAAAAGTACATTATTCAATTACGTCTAAGCAATATCACATGTTCAAACATACTGATTGTACTTAATATTTTTCTTTTCTGCACACGGCACTACCCGAACAACCGATCAACATCCCTGAAGGCAATATGGCGGAGTCCCTAGGCTACCATCAGTACTGCTTTGCATCATGTACAATTGTATTTGCTTGATTTTACTCACTACTGCAAAAAAAACAACCTATTCTAGTTAAAGTGACTTGAATTCAGAATGCTTACCTCATATTTTTGAATAATTTTGACTCATTTTGATTTATTTACTCACAAAGTCTAGCTTATTAAAGTTGGTTATGACATGTGGGACTTATTTTAACTTAGGCTTGAAATGAGAAAATAAATCTTAACTTAGTGTAACAACCATACAAACTACTCAAAGTAATATTCTGAATTCAATCACTTTTTCAGATATTCATAGATTAGAGCAGTTTTTGCAGTGCACTAAGTAATCTGGTTTGGGAGCACTTGTAAAATGACTCTCTGATACTCAGGCTTTAACTGTAACATGGGGCAGATGTGGGTTTCACTTCTGCAAAACTGACCTGCTCGCTTTAAATCAAGAGCTAACACTAGCCAGCAACTTGAACGTTTAAATCACAGCAAATCAACATTTTCATCACTGGAAGCGACTAAAGATTTGAGTGTGTGTGTGTGTGTGTGTGTGTGTGTGTGTGTGTGTGTGTGTATGTATGTATGTATGTATGTATGTATGTATATATATATATATATATATATATATATATATATATATATATATATATATATATATATATATATATATATATATATATATATATATATATATATATATATATCTATATATCTATATATCTATATATCTATATATATATATATATATATATATATATATATATATACCAGAATCCATGATGATGATGTATAGGAGCTCTGTCATATCATATCATGGATTCTGGTTAGCGTACCGCAAGTTTACTGAAGCAGATAGGAGCAATACTACAGGTTATGTTACAACTGCAACAGGGGTATTCTGACCAAAAATTATACCTGCAAGTTCCATTGAAATGCACGGCAAAAAGATACATCTCATTTTAAGTTCAAAGATCTCCTACTTGTTTGGATTAGTTTAGATTTATTAACTTGTTTTTTGTATGCAAGACACAATAATAAAATCAATCAATCAATCATGTTAGGTTGGGGATATTTGTTTTTATATATGGTTTCAAATTTCTCAATGGTATAATTTAAAAAAAAATTATATTTCACCAATTGGGGGCTAAAACATATTGAAAATCCCATTCCACTGGTATTGTAAATCTCTAATAAGAAAGGTTTAAATAAGTTCTGATAAATGAATCCGGAGTAGTTCTATTAGATAAAGTAAAGTCATTATAATGTATGCTGATACCCCTCGTTTTGCACTGTACGTTCCACATTTTGGTTGAGATAGTTGTGCTGAAGTACTTAAAGAGTGCTTACGAGCATGTTCAGGGGTTGTTTCAAGGAGAATTCAGATTTCTGTCATTGATCCTGTCTGCTCCTTCAAACTAGAGTAACAAGAAATATAGTGTGTGACCTAAATATCTCATCTAATACAAAATACTGAACTTTAAAGGAGACATATTAGGGATTTTCAGACTCTGATATTTGGAGGCACCTTGCAATTGGTCATTCATTCATGTTTTGTAACAAAAAAAAAAGTATTTATTTATTTATTACCCTCTGCGGGTAACAGCGAGGAGTGAATCGTTTTGGAATTAAAAAGAAAAAAAAGCATAGCATGGCTATTATCAAACAGTCCAATTAGCTTAATATGTCTCCTGTTATGTTGTGTGTGTGTTTGTGTGTGCGTGCAGTGTATGTGTGTGTGGATGGGTAGTCTTTGTTAAAAGCAAAGATTATAGCAAAGTGTTGCTACAAATTCTTCTCATTTTAAGATAAGGCTTTGGTTTAGACCCTACTACCCAAGACTGATTGATTCCTAGCAGTATACGAAATATGAGGTCACTTTGAGAAGATTAACAATCGTCAGTGATAAAGTTATACAAAAAGAAGTTAGCCTATATTACTATTACTACAGTTAAAGGGCCTGTACTGCACTCCTTTTGATTTATGTTCTAATGTTTCCGCATCACAAACAGACCTGGAGCTGTGCTTTGTTTCATTCACACATGTTTAACACATGAATCATACATGTTTAATATGATTCATGTGTTCTTCTCTCAAACTGAAAACACTCCTCACAGATTCTCCTTATCATGTCATTAACTGGTAATACAGGAAGTGCTCCACAGCATTTTTAAACTCCATTTACTTTTAAACGAATCATTTTGATAAGTTCAGTCCTGGATTTGACTTACTTTGAAGTTACAGCTATTGTTTTAGCCACATTGAAACTGCTTCACTCCGTGGTGCACCAGCAGATATTTGAGAGTTTCTACTGACAATCTCAAACGTACAAAAGATAAAAGAAAAATATTCAAAAATAAAAGCAACAACTTCAGGTTATTCTAGAGTATTTAGTTCACTTGAGGCTAAAAATAGCTGTCAGCCTTGAAACTACCACTTGATGACATCACAAGGTGGAACAGAGCATTCTGAGCTTTGGGGTTGCAAACAGTCTAATAACCCAGGATTACTCAAATATGTGCCAATAAGAAGGTTATAGCATTATAACACGGCTAAAAGCTCACAGGAGTAATTTGGATGTAATATAGGACCTTTAAGATTAGTACATGCAACAAACGCTAAAGCATAAAGCAAGTAAAGCAAGTATTTTGCAGTACAGTCCAGTCCTGATGCAAGCCAGGAGCGTAAGAAGCACTTGGATCCAAAGAAGACGCGCTAAAACATGCAAAGCCCCAATGAACAAGTTACAAAAATACACGTAAAAAAGGTGAAAATGGCCAGTCCGCTTGGGTGATGAGAGCACAGATAGCTGATTGTCTTGGCACACGGCCACACTATAACGCCATGATGTAGGTCATGTAAGAAACGCATGCATCTGACCTTAAGACAATCACTCTAATAGACAGTTAAAAACAAAGAGATTCTAAATTCTAGGTTCTAGACGCTGTGCGAGTAGGTGAAGACGGGTGGATTTGTACAATGTGTAACTTTAACCTGAGAACTGAGACCAGAGGTGGGCGATATGTCGTCAAGGTATCAAAAAGGTGGTGTGAAAGATATGTTACTTTAGAATAGGTTGCGTTCACATCATAGACTGTTTATATAAATGGACATGGCTGAGCTGCTAGCCGCCACATTCCAAACAGGAAGTGAGCATGGGCGTGCTTTCGACTCCAATTCACTTTCTAATGAAAAAACGTGGCCCCTCTCTCCGTAACTGTCCCGATATCAAATAGAAGGCAGGGGCCAATACAACTTGATTTTGAAAGAAATATTGAAACTGAGAATTCACATATGTTTAACCTTATGATTTTTGCTAGAAAATAGATCCACAAACTTGCCATCATCTTACAGCGTCAAGTCATTTCAACTGACAACAACTGTGCCTTTGTATTTGGAAAAACTCCACCACTGTTTGAAGATAGTTTAACCTTAAGTGTTGACATACAATACTTACGTTACTGACAATAAACCAGGTCAAATAACTGCATTTTGACAGTTAAAAGGCCTTTATTACACCATTTTCTGATTTACGATTCTATGATTGTAATGTAGATTTTAGCACACAAACCATATATATTTATTCTCTCAAACAGAAAACTTGTATTTTGTTTCATTTTGTTTCAAACACTGCATATTTAGGCTGAGTTCTTCTCTCAAGCAGAAAACACTCTGTTCCACCTTGTGATGTCATGTGGTAATACAGGAAGTGCTCCACTGTGCTCCATACATCTTCAGTAGAAACATCTGGATAATTTCAGCCCTGGAATTGCCAATCTCTATTGAACTAAAGATTAAAGGTAGCTATTAACAGGAAAACTACCGCTTCATGACATCACAAGGTGGAACAGAGCATTTTTAGCTTTGGAGACGTAGACAGACTAATAAAGCGTTCGTCAAACATGTGTGAATGAAACAAAACACAACTCCAGGTATATTTTCGATGAGGTAACAACGAGAGTCAATTTTGTGTAATATAAGAACTTTAAAAGGCAAATTCTACCATAGATTTCTGAACAGTTTTTCATCTCAGTGTTAAACTTTTTAGAATGTTGAACAATGTCACGTGAATGCAACCTATTGCCCTACGTCCAAGAAAACACATAGTAAAAATGTTAACATATTGAAACAAGGGGACAAAACTAGCCTTTATATGCATTATACATATTCTGTGATTATCGTTAGCGAGGTTTGTCCATATCGCCCACCCCTTACAAGTTTTTAAAAAATATATATATATATCTGAACCTAAGCAGCAGTATGGGAACAGTGAGAAGACTGCAGAGGTCCAGAGCCCAGACTTAAAGGGAAATGAATCATTTACAGATCATTTTCCCACCACTTCATCAAGCCTCACTCCAGTGGCGGCCATTTTGAAACACGACATTAGCCATAGTGCTTGATATGTTTTCAGAGATACAAACTGCACCAGAGGAGTGGAGTTTGGTAGATTGTCATAAACGATTAAAGGGTCACCTATTACATCTTTTGCTAATAACATTTTTCATGTAGGCTCATCTAACGCTGATCACTATTTGTAAATAAATATTTGATTCTCATTGCTTCCATCCAACTTGGCCTGGATAAATTATGTTTTAAATAAGCACAAACACACACAAATGATAAAATATATTACTTTATGATGACTAGAAATTACTCGCTATTCTGAAAAACTACCATTTTAAATACAATTGTTGAGTATATTGTTTGCATGCAATGTGCTTTGCTAATTTTGTACTTTTCGTTGCCTCATTTTGCACCCATTTCAGATCAAAGTAAAATCCTATGACACATGGAGATGTTTTGCTTAACGGCACAATGGCCAGTGTGGTAACAAAATAGCTAATCACTAGATCAAGGGTTCAATTCCTGAACTGTGTAAGGCTTTTTATGGAGTTTGCATAGCTCCCCTTGTGTCTGAGTGGGTTTCCTCTGAGTTGATAATTTCCCACTATAACCTCAAGTAACAAAGGTAAAAAAAAAAAAGTAAAAGTACTGTATTTAAGTACATTTTCAGGTATCTGTACTTTAAATCACTACATTTGTCACTTTAAAAGATCAAAATCTGTCTGAAATCCTTTTTACTCCTATATCATTTACTTTACATCAGTAAATCCTCCAGCTAGGTACTCCTGACCAGGATCCTGCAAATTCAACATATTTCTCAATGGGGACAATGGTTTACCTTTTCCTGAAAACCAAAAACAAAATCTAAACTAATATAAAGAATTATAGGTGACCAAATATTTAATAAGCCATTTTTATGTGTTAATAAATAATAACATTATGCAGGTTTCAAAATGGCCGCTGGTGGAGTCAGGCTGCACAAATAATGAGGTTACAACGGTCCATTGTAAATATGCCCTGAAGAAACAACACATACCTTTAAAGCTTTTCTGATTCAAAATAGATAATTTTTTTTTTTTTTTTTTTTCATAAAATTCTAAATATATATAATAGATCTTCTTCCTGCAGTGAGAGGATGTAAATAGATTTAAAATGATAAAACACAAAGAATAAAAATAATATTCATAATAATGACACTGAAAAAGATGGATTCAAAACAAAAATTTCTCCCCTGAAGGAAATCTCATAGCTGTCAGTCAGTAGCTGAGTGTAAACAGTGTATTTAACCATTTGACGTTATGATTTCTCTCTTTTGTTCTCCGGTTATCTGTACAATTCTGTAGAAATAAATAATTCACAGGTTATGCATACATTTATACTGGCTCTGATGAGTATTCCTATCTTTTTTTTTGGCTTTTGAAGAACGAAAGAGGCGAGTAGGTGAGCGTATAAACCTGAGATATAGTGTACTTCAAGTGAGATTTTCAGGTCTCTTTTTGGCATAGGCGGTAGGTAGGTAGGTGTAAGAAAAATGAGGTGGATTTTTGGCTTTACTTTAGCGTGGTGGTTCGTTAAAAAAAAAAAAAAAAAAAAAAGGCAGAGGGGGAGGGCAGAAGGGAGAGGGTGTGGTGTTAAGACAAGGGCGTGGAGCTTGTGGTGGCGGCAGTTGAGGTAGGCGTGGTTTGTGGAGGGATGGCCCGGGCGAGGGCGGCTTTAGTGGGCGCGGAGGCAGAGGAGGTGGACCCCGGAGCGGCTTGGGCAAATAGGACACCTGCGGGCGGAGACAGAGGGGCGGGGTTAGAGGACAAGTGTGATACAGGTCATGTGAGAAATGAAATATGTTAAATATTGGCTACTTAAGGTCTTTTAATAACTTTAAAATTCATGCTGTCAATGCAGAGGAGAGAGGGCATAGAGGAAGAATGATAGAGCAGAGAGAGCAGAGAGGAGAGGGTATAGAGAGAAAGTGACAGAGCAGAGAGAGAGAGGGCATGGAGAAAGAATGATAGCAGAGAGAGCAGAGGAGAGAGGGACACAGAGAGAGAGAGTGAACAGAGCAGAGAGAGAGTAGAGGAGAGAGGGCATAGGGAGAGAGTGACAGAGCAGAGAGCAGAGAGAGAGCAGACGGGGCATAGAGAGAGGGTGACAGAGCAGAAGAGAGAGGGCATAGAAAGAGAGTGACAGAGCAGAGGAGAGAGGGATGTCTAATATCCTGGTACAGACCGGTGTACATGACTCCATTGAGCTCCACAGACATGCTGATGCTGCTGCTACCATTGGTGGTCAGGTTCACTGCAGACTCTTGCTTGGCATCTGGGAGAAATAAAAATAAATACATTAACATTTTAATAATAACTATGGGCATTTGAGCAAGTGATTTATAGTTTCTGGTTGTTGGCTAAGGCCTAGTTTCACCAAGGAGGTTCAGTAAAGCTTGAGTTTAGCCCAGGGTTAATCTCCAGTGAGACAGATGACTCAGAGTTTTCTGTTTCATGAAACAGGCTTGAAGCAAAGTAAGAAAACTCAGAGATAGTAAACCATGAGTTTAGCAGAAGACTTGATTAATGAATCCCAGAAAAAAGGATTCACCATGACAACAGTAAATCAGAGGATCAATCAATTTATACTATTTTAGTATGAAGATACCAATAAGATTAGTCTAAAGGCATAATTTAGTTGTAGTCTACTTACATAAAAAGCATAAAAGTTTAAAATTACATTTTTAATATTTAATTTCGGATTTTAAATTTCCAAATTTGGTAAATACCATTTTTAACTAATCTAAGATGTGCCCAATGTGCTAAGGTGTAGCACTTTGAGTTTGTAAATGTATAAATGAATTAAACTGAATAATATATTATTCATAAATCTAATGATATGCATTTCCCAAAACACTTTAGTGCAGAAGGGGATGAACGATCAGTGTTGTAAGTCATCTGAGCAAATAAGTGTAAAGAAGAAATTAATATAAAAAAAATCACAGAGGAATAAAACCTGCTCTGGTGAGGTTAGGTTCACAGAACTACACTGTGGCTGAGTCATATTTTGCATATTTGTTCAGGTCCCTAATGGGTGCCCTCACACCTGCTAGTATACTGGCTATCACTATTATTTTATATTTTGATTTAGATCTGAGGATGGAGTTATGAGTAGGAGACAAATAAATAGTCTGATGAACAAATAGATAAATATGAGATAAATGATGTCTAAGCCCCCCATTCCTGTTCAAAGATCTTTAAGCTTTAAGTGCCTTTAAGTTCATGTTTGAACATATTTGTAATGTTTTTTTTGTCACCTTAAAATTTATAATGGATTGGTGTTAAACTTTTAATGTCATTTCTGAATCCTGTTTCATCATTGTGAAGACATTCCATGTGTAATGTCTACATTCACCACTAGATGTCAAACTAATCACTCCTCTCTTTAACAGTGCTTTGCATCAGTTGTAGAAAATCTAATTTGAAAATAAAAGTCATTGAAGACATAGAGATAGGAGACAAGCCAATTAGGGTTGGAATTTAGAATAAAGTTTCCTCAGAAGTCAGCTCCATCGTACACATACACATTATATTTACTGTATTTTCCAGACTATAAGTCACACTTTTTTTCATAGTTTGTCCGGAGGTGCGACTTATATGTGAAATTATTAAAATAAAGAATTTCACATCTTCATTATTGTCACACTGACAACCACGCAAGGCCACTCTAAGCTTGTACCAGTATGGTAGCCACGCAGCCCGCGGGTATTAAAGCCCGACCCGGTCCGATCCCGACCAATTAACTTGATTTGCAGGCCCGAGCCCGAAGCAAACCCGAAATTTCATATTTTATTTGTGAGGCCTAGATGTTTGACTTTGACGATCTTCAATTCTGCCAGTACAGCTGTTTAAATGCTGCTCAGCGTCGAGGTGCCAGTCTTTTTGCTCTCGTATGAAAGCAAAGCGCCACATTGACACATTCAGCGAAGCCAACGCAAGTTTCTGTAGCATTTTCGACAATTAATGTGAAGCTTTTCCACACCTCACTCTTACCGGTGCGTGTTTGTCTTTGCAGTTCTCCTGTCTTTAGTTTATCCCTAACTTCTTGCTCCTCCATATTGGGGATACCAGGTCAAAATAGATGTGGACTTGCGGGGGGGAAGATTATTAAGAGGGCGGCGTTCACGTGCGCAGAGCTCTGGCTCTGCGGCTCCTGTTTAGTTAAATAGCAATTACATTAGAGCGCCTTCTCTGTTTTATCCAAATGATTTATTTTAAAACAAGTATTCCTTATGTTAAAGCTTTTATTATTGAACTGCACCGTAATAACATGTACTTCTTTCAGGAAGACAGCTACAGGCTCATCCAACACCGCTCGAACCACATACGCCTCACATGCACGCGCACGTCACTCTCTCACTCACGCTCACGCACCGCACCGAACCAAAACACGTAAGTGTCAGACACGCATCTCACAACACTTAGTTTAGTATCCACACATCGTTTTAGTATACATTTTTATTAACATATATTTATTTTTTTTAAAAAGTCAGCGAGAGAGAAGCCCGAGCCCGACCCGACCCGAAGCAATGATTGACATTTTAGGCCCGAGCCCGACCCGAATTTCGGTCGGGCTCGGGCTCGGGCTCGGGCTTAAGATCTTACCTCTAACGCAGAAGCGGAAACAAGTTTACATACAAGAGTAAACTTGTTAACTTTTTTTATGCTTCAGTTCTGATTAACTGTTAATATCTTGCGTTAACAGACCAGACCCGTATTTAGCTCTGTCTATGCTTCATGTACTTGCTAACGTATGTGTTAGGTAACGACTGATTATACATGTTACAGTTGACTTGTTTAACCACTAGATGGTGCAGTTATGTTTGTAATACTTGTAAGAAAATTTACAAGTTTTCTTTTATACATTTCATATGTATTTCCCCTTCATTCATAAAGGGGAAATACACATAAATATGTTTCAACATAAAGGCGATCATTTTTCATGTGGAATAATATTGTAAATGTTTAGTTTATCATATCAAGTCTAGTTTAAGGTTGTGAAGACTACTTCCTGTTTTCCGGTTCATCCTTAGTCTGGATATATACACTCACCTGAAGAATTATTAGGAACACCATACTTGACCCCCTTTCGCCTTCAGAATTGCCTTAATGCTACGTGGCATTGATTCAACAAGGTGCTGAAAGCATTCTTTAGAAATGTTGGCCCATATTGATAGGAGCATCTTGCAGTTGATGGACATTTGTGGGATGCACATCCAGGGCACGAAGCTCCTGTTACACCACATCCCAAAGATGCTCTATCGGGTTGAGATCTGGTGACTGTGGGGGCCATTGTAGTACAGTGAACTCATTGTCATGTTCAAGAAACCAATTTGAAATGATTCGAGCTTTATGACATGGTGCATTATCCTGCTGGAAGTAGCCATCAGAGGATGGGTACATGGTGGTCATGAAGGGATGGACATGGTCAGAAACAATGTTCAGGTAGCCCGTGGCATTTAAACGATGCCCAAATGGCACTAAGGGACCTAAAGTGTGCCAAGAAAACATCCCTCACACCATTACACCACCACCACCAGCCTGCACAGTGGTAACAAGGCATGATGGATTTATGTTCTCATTCTGTTTATGCCAAATTCTGACTCTACCATTTGAATGTCTCAACAGAAATCGAGACTCATCAGACCAGGCAACATTTTTCCAGTCTTCAACTGTCCAATGTTGGTGAGCTCGTGCAAATTGTAGCCTCTTTTTCCTATTTGTAGTGGAGGGTGGGGTCTTCTGCTGTTGTAGCCCATCCGCCTCAAGGTTGTGCATGTTGTGGCTTCACAAATGCTTTGCTGCATTCCTCGGTTTTAACGAGTGGTTATTTCAGTCAACGTTGCTCTTCTATCAGCTTGAATCACTCGGCTCATTCTCCTCTGACCTCTAGCATCAACAAGGCATTTTCGCCCACAGGACTGCCGCATACTGGATGTTTTTCCCTTTTCACACCATTCTTTGTAAACCCTAGAAATGGTTGCGCGTGAAAATCCGAGTAACTGAGCAGATCGTGAAATACTGGTCTGGCACCAACAACCATGCCACGCTCAAAATTGCTTAAATCACCTTTCTTTCCCATTCTGACATTCAGTTTGGAGTTCAGGAGATTGTGTTGACCCGGACCACAACCCTAAATGCATTGAAGCAACTGCCATGTGATTGGTTGATTAGATAAATGCATTAAGGAGAAATTGAACAGGTGTTCCTAATAATCCTTTAGGTGAGTGTAAAGATGTCATCCCTTGTGTCTGTCTTACACACACATTACACATACACACACACACACACACACCACTGCGGGGAAATATGTTACAAACACTAAATTATGGACATAGAACATTGTTAATGAAACTATACAGTAAATATACATTAACAAAAACTTGGGGAACTATTTGTGAAGTTGAGTAACTGTCTGAACGTAACATCTGATTTAGAATTGGACGTTAAAGTAATATGGAAGACCGAACATTAAATGATGCACAAAATCTGAAATCTGGTATCTTCAAATGATAGACACAAACAATGAAAATAAACAAAATCATAACTGAAGGAGTGATGGAAGAAACACAAATGTTCAAATAATTTCATATTGTCAACATAAAGATTTGTCACTGGTACCAGTAGACTTACAGTGGGAAGAGTGATAACCACTGTTACTTCAATAACAATACTATGAGTAGGAGTGAAAGTAAGGCATGACCCACGTCTGATAATGTCTTCTATGTTGCCTATAGGAAGTTTATACCTGTGCTGTATGTTTCTATATGTCTCAAGGTACTTTCCTGGTGTGTATGTGCATGTCAGTTGCCGGCATACACACAGAGGGGATTCCCCACATGAGCCGTGTTTGTGCAGTACTTTCTATACGTTGAGCAGAACTGCGTATGCTTGTGTCTCTGTGAGGGACTTCCTTATCGTTGTGCTGTGGTTAGCAGTGCAGCGGCTTGACATAAACGTTTAAACAGCCACACACAGCAAAGGTGAACTGTGTCGTCTAAGATGATAATCTATGGAATTATCTATTTGATGTCTTCTGTATCTATCTAAAATGTAGAAAATAGTAAACATAAAGAAAACACACAGTGAATGAGAAGATGTGTCCAAACTTTTGAGTGGTAGTGTATGTCTTTACCAACTGTGTATGTGAAAACATTATTATTATAAATAATATATATATATTTACATGTGTGTAATAATAATGTGTATAGGGATACCAGTACATACTAGGGTTGTGAAAAGTATAAAAAATTTGAAACAAACAAAACTAGATACTCATTTAGCAAGTATTAATACTAAAAAAAGTCACATTCACAGGACAGAAATTAATAGCTTTAAAATGATCTTGAGTTGTATTAAACAAGTTTATGACCATATAGACTACCGTATTTTCTAGACTACAAGTCGCACGATTTATATGTGAAATTATTATAATATATAATTTCACATCTTTGTTATTGTCACAGACAACGGTGCGAGGGCACTCTAGGCTTGTCTACCAGTATGACAGCATCTACTTCTGGAGCAGGTGGAGTTGTTCAGAATCGACACCGAGGATGAAGAATTCAATGGATTTAGTGATTTGGAGTGAGATTCAGAGTAAACTTGTTAGCTTGTTTTTTTATGCTTTAGTTATGTGATCAACTGTTAATATCTTACGTTAACATACCAGACACGTATTCAGTTCTGTCTATGCTTCATGTACATCACATGTGTCAAACTCACGGCCCGTGGGCCAAATGTGGCCCTCCACATCATTTTATGTGGCCCTCAACAGGGTAAATTAAAAGGTATGACGGTCTTAAAATGTAATTTTATCAAGAGATACGCAGTTATACAGCCATATTTTTACATCTAGGCAAATGCATATGCAGTATTTGTAACTTGAATAAGTAATAAATACAGAAACAATTAAATATTAAGGTAAAAAAATAATTTTATTTATTTTACATCTGGCCCTTTGAGAGCAGCCATTTTCCCTCGGCGAAAATGTGTTTGACGCCCCTGATGTTGTATGTGTAATGTAATGTATGTGTAATGTTGATTATACATGTTAAAGTTCACTTGTTTGACCACTACATGGTGCTGTTGTGTTTGTAATACCTATAAGAAAATTTACTTGACTTATTTTCTTTTATACATTTCATATTTAATTTCCCCTTATTTATTTCCCCTTCAGTTATAAGGTAAAGGTGATCAATTTTCATTTGGAACCAGAGGTGAAACTCTGAGTTTGGTCTAGGGGGAGACAATAAATCAATAGAATTATAGAATTTAGAACTATCCTTTGAAGGGAGCTGTAACAATACCTAATCAAAAATTCAATAACTATGTTATTATGATGAAGCTATTATTATACTACTATTTGCCAGCTGGAGCTCACATGGACAGGCTTAAGTTTCACTTTTGAAACTTGACTGACTGTCCATCATCTTACGAGTTCAGATATTGTACCTAACAAGCATAAACTCACCATTTTCCTCCAAATTGAAACAATATTGTAAATGTTTAGTTTATCATAAGTTCAGTTTAACTTCACGAAAACGGCTTCCTGTTTACTGTTTTAGCTTTTTACACTAAGTCTTACCACGATTTAAGAAACAATTGAGCAACAACAACAACAAGCACGATTTAAGAAACAATTGAAAAGTAAAATTGTTTGTTTTACTAACAAGCCAAAGTAGTATGTATATTTTCCCTGCGTTCATGTGCAGTTTTGTGTGTATATGTAATATGAGCCAGAGCTAATGTTTATATTTGATGTGTTTGTTCTACAGTGTGATGAAGAAGTAAGCCCACAGTAAACATCAGTGAAAACACCTCTCGTGTCTCTGTGTTTGTGGACAAGCCGTATATGTCACATTAGTGTAGCGTATCTGATTAACTGTTAATATCTTACATTAACATTCCAGACAGTTCGTGGTCTATATGTTACATTAGCATGATGTACGGCTATTCAGCCTTTTCTTTATTTTATTGTTATTATTACTTGCCTGTAAAGATAAAATGTCTGTTGTTGGCCTCGGATTTTGTAAAATAAATTTCCCAAAAATTGCGCCATATAGTCCAGAGCAAATTATATATGTTTTTTTCTTCATTATTATTCATTTTTTGCTGGTGGTGAAAATACGGTAGTATACTCCCATGGACCACTATGGAACCTACCTGGACGACTGAGAGATTACACAGATATAAGTCCACATGGTAACATAAAAGACAGTACTATGATTTAATGTCAGAAATCACATTCCGTCTAAATAGAGGTCGGAATCAGTAGTAAGAATCGTGTCTATACCTTAGTATCAAAATTAAGTCTGAAATTTTAGTATCGTAACAATACTAGTGTAAACATACCTGTGCTCTGGTTGTTGATGCGGATGTTCATGGGCAGCTGGCTCATGGCCAGCAGGTTGTGCTGTAAAGCTCTCTGCAGCAGTCTGTGGTGCTCCTCTGCGGGCACAGCCATCTTCTTCTCTGGAGGTTCTCCAGTCTCCAGTTTGTCCCTAAGCTGCTCCAGCGCTGCCACCTGAGCAGCCATGGCTGCTTGGGCAGCGTGCACCGCGGCCACCGAGTGCCCGGCTAGTGCCCCAGCAGACAGGCGTGCCATACCCACCCCGGGCAAAGGCTGGCCTCCCTCTTCTGCACACACACACACACACAGTAGAGGAGGTCAGTGGATGATAAAGAGAAGGCAGGCCTATACAGTACCAGTCAAAAGTTTGGACAAACTTTCTCATTTATGTTTCTTCTTTATTTGCATGATTATTTACATTGTAGATTCTAGTGAAGCCATCAGAATTATGCATGACACATATGGAATGTAGTAAACAAAAAATAAACTTAAAATAACAATATAAGAACTTGTTTTAGATTTTAGAAATAGCCACCCTTTGCTTTGGTCACTGCTTTTCACACTTTCGTTTGACCCTGACGAGGCACAGCTGTGAACTGAAAATCATTTCATACTATTTTGAGCAATCTGAATCTAAAACATGAAAAATATTTTGTTGAATTATTTAACTTTTTTTCTTTACTACATAATTCCATATATCTGGGTTCATATATTTGATGTCTTTCGTATGTATATAAAGTGTAGAAAGTACTACACAAAATAACAATACTAAATGAGAGGGTGTGTCCAAACTTTTGACTGGTAGTGTATATGTGTGTGGGATTACCTTTCTTGATCTTCTGGATGGGGGTGAGTGTGGCCCCGTTGGTGCCCATGGACATGCCCACAGACATGCCCACCCCAGGGGCAGGGATCTTGGAGGAGGAGAGCATGGTGGGTGTGCCATTGGGGGAGTATGTGAAAAGGCTGGTGCCGAAGCTCTGGCGCCGGCCCTCTCTGCGGTTACTGTCGATGGCCGCCTGCAGCTCATTGGGGTTACTCAGGCCGCGCTTGTCACATTCGTATGGGTACAGATACTTCATGTATCTGCAAAAGGACAACATTTACAGACACTGACAACCAAGGAAAATGCTGCTTTACATCATATTTAATCACCCCAAAACCCTTGTGCTTGTGATGAAAATCATTGGCAGCTGATTTAGTGAATGTGTCATATTATCAAACTATAGTAATGGAAGTAATATTGTCCGCATCCTAGCTCATCAATGGACAAAACAGACTGAATTCTTGGAACTTCTGGCACAAGCAGGGGGCACAAATGTTTTGAATCACACAGACTAGACTAAGGTCGTTTTCACACTGCCACTAGTTGGGTCAATGTAATAGAGCATTCACTCTGAGAGCGTTGTGCTTGAGCCAATGTGAAACCAACAATTGTGTGTGTGCATATTGAAGGGGCTCTGTCTGCTTGAAGCGCATTGTCATAAAAATGAGTTCAGCAATCAGCCGATGGACTCTCGCATGGCTCATGGTGTGTGTTTAGAGTGAATGATGTGCCGTGTATGTGGACAAGACTGACTCAAAAGTGAAGTAAACAGAACTAAATCTGAGCGCAAGCCCATAGAGTGCACTAACATGTGAAAACGACCTAAGTCTGATAGAGCTCCCCACACTATAGACATGCATACTGCCAATTATGAAAACCTGCCCAACCACTCAATTCAGGAGCTTATCTGGTTACTGTAAGGAGGCCTATAGACCACGCAGAGGAAACCCAACCAGACACAGGTAAAACATGCAAACTCCACCCTCAAAGGTTCATTCTTTAACCTTTTATAGTGGAAAGTTTGCAAGATGGTGGTGGAACTTCCCCCAGAAAAGTTATATAGTGCTGTACATGTTGGACTCAACAAGGTTTAAGAAATGAACTTGGGACCTTGTGGCTGTGGGGTTCCAGAAGTAATTTTGCCATTCATTTTTTCCACAGACTATAGATTATAGACTATAATATTGTATAATATTAAGAGTTTAAAGACACAACGGAGGCTAATCAGCTATGTGGTGACTATGTTCATAACATGGTTGTTATCGCCCCAAAAAGTTAAAATTTAAGACCCAACAAACAAAAAAATCACATTTTAACTTGGTGGTTTTAACTAGAAGGTTTATAAAGTTTCAAAAAGATCTTTTAAATAAAAATTATAGGTCTTGTAGTCATTAGTTTTCACATAGCTGATTAACCCCGAGCAAGCATTCAACATTTAATATACTTTTTAAACCCTAACCCTGATAAATAAAGTTCTAGCCAAAAATTTCATTCATGCAGGATACTAACTGTGTGCGCAGTGTGAAGGCGGCACTGGTGATGGAGGTGGGCAGGTTTAACCCTTTGGTGATCTCTCTCCACAGCTTCTTGTTGATGACCTCCACCAGTCCACCCTTCTCCGTCACCAGACGGTACAGCATGTACAGGTCCAGCACCTGCTTGGCCATGATGGGGATGCGGTTCACTGGGGTCCCTGACAACACAACACACCCGATTTTAAACATCAGGTAAAAAGAATGCTTTCATGAATGTTCATGAATCATGAAATAGTGCTGTTATCAAAGTTCTACAAATTGTTAATTTATGGACAATTTTATCCACATTTTCCAAAAACTACTTAAAGATCCTGTACCTTATGATTTCCCATGTATCTGAACAGAACATACTGTATAAGGAGCTCTTGAGGTCAAAATAAATCCACTGTGTATTGTCTGCATCTAATTATAAATCCCTTTATTGTCTGATAATCAGGAAGTACATGATTAGCTTTACTGTGATGACAAAACTCCGCTTTGGCATCTGAAAGTTGTGAAAAGCGCTTAAAGCATCCTAATTACTCATCACAATGAGTAATTAGGATGCTCAGATTACATAAGGTAAGTAAGGAATAACTTTGGACCACTGAAAACTGTTTAAAATGAACTAATTCTGTGTTTCATGTTTTTTAGGTTCAGGTAAAAATCAGGTACAGCACCTTAAATTTCAACACTTGAATTTGTGTCCCTTGTCATGGTAAACATACTTTTACTGATAGTAAGGTGATAATAAGGTGATAGTGAGGTATAGAAATGACGGCAAAAAAGATTTGCCAATAGAATCATGAAATTTGGCACAGAAGTAGATAATGACAATACAACGGTGCTTGCTCAACTAGATGTCAGCCATATTGGATTGGATTTTTTGCCAATGTTGTATATTTACAAACTTCTCCGGGGGAGGGGGGCACCTGAAAAGGCTGAAATGCAAATTTTCTCAAGGGTTGGAGCATCTCAAGGGGTACAATCTGTAATTGCACAAAAAATTGCACAAGATTTTAATGTTTTTTTTTATCTTTACGAATTGCTCCCATTTGCACATACACACTCCGATTTCAGTGAAATTTGAATCAGGGTTCGTTTTTGCGGCTTGTCAAGTTTGATGGAGAGTGATAATTTGCAGATACTTTGGCTGATTTCATTCAAACTCTTATTGTTGGAAACCACAGCTCTGAACAGATTGAAGAAAATCTCCTTATCTCCTAGGGAATTTGTATGGGACAATAAGAATTCACTTTGTCGTAAACATACAATATTGATGAAATGGTCTCGATAAAAAAGTAAATGGCGGCCACACATCGCGCATTGTGTTGCCATGACAACATGCCAAATATCTGCTCTTGCCAAAAGACATCCTGACAAAAACTACACAAATGCAACATGGACAATAGGAACAAAAAACACAGGACAAACTGCTCCCACTGTACTTTTACCGACCTAGAAACAAAAAAAAAGAGATGAAATGGGTGGCGGTGGGCGAGGGCCAGTCATTGCTGATTGACGCTATATTTTAATAGTATTATAAATATATTTTTTTGCAATCTCAGAAAAAGTACTTACGCCCTCTAATGGTCCATGCCCATTGCTAGGGAAACACTAGCTGATGTCACTGGATCTGCTGTCTAATATGGGGGAATGTATAGAGCGCATAGCAACAGGACGTAAGGTTATCCCCTCCTCGCAGATCCGATATGTCCCGCTCTGCTTATAGCCTGGGAACCATGGGGCAGGGCATCCATAAAGCAGCACGGCCCCACCCACAATGAAGAAAGAGGAGAGGGGCCAGTCCATACAGTCTCACCATAAATGAGTCTTTGAGTAATTTATAAAGTGTGCAAAGTGACAGGTTTTCATGTTCTTCTAATTCTGAGATGGTTTTGTGGGATAGTATAAATATAAATATCAATACTTATCATAGTTTTATGATAAAAGGGGAAAAGTAGAAAAAGTATAAAAATACAGGAAGTAGCAGTGAATTTTAAAAAGGAATACCTCTTATGTAATCAATACAGAAAATTCCACCAAAAATGGACAATTTTTAAAAAAAAAAAATCATTTTTCTGACAGTTTAATCTTCACTTAACAAAATAAAGGTAATTTTATTTTTATTAGCCTATTAGTCTATAAGTCACAACTATTGTGTAATTTAGTCAAGTTTTGGCCTTTGTTAACATTAAAGTCTGTTATGGAATCAGCCCTATGTCTTGTCTACTATATACCAAAACAAAAGAACAAAAAACAAACTAAAGGCCCTGTACCCACTTTTTTCCCATGTATTTGAGAAAAATATCTTGCCCCAGTACTGATATATTGTATAAACAGCTCTTGAAGTCAAAATAAGTCAACTGAGTACTGTCTGCATCTAATTATAAAGAGTTTTATTGTCAAGAATCAAGAAGTGCATGTTAACATGCTAGCTGTTAGTATTGCCACTCAGAATGCATTTTCCCCACATTTTTAAGAATGTAAAAAATCAGGTACCACACTTTTAAGTACAAGGATGTTAACTATGGTTTAGTATAACCTGTCATATGCACTTTAAATTAGTCTTTACTGCTGGGTTTCAGATGACATCACAACATCATACAGACCTGTACATGTGTAATGGAGCCTAATGGGCATCATTTATCAGTGCCCTGGTCAGCCAAAGACATATGTCTTATCTCCCAGAGTTAAGTTAGAAATAAAAAAAAGGACTGTCAAAAGTGTGGACTTCTGCCAAAAACTGTTCACTGTTTCGATTAGTTGTTTTGACTGGTTTTGGCTGGTTGTCTGTTCTGATTGGCTGATTGACTGTGGCTGTTTGACTATTCTGATGGGCTGTTTCTTATTGTTTGGCCAGTTTGCTGTTCTGATTGGCTGTTTCTGGTTGGCTGGTTGATTGTTCTGATTGGCTCGTTCACTTTCTGATATAGATTTTGGCTATTCTGATAGACTGCTCTGATTGGCTGGTTGACTGTTCTGACTGGCTGTTTCTGGTTGGCTGGTTGATTGTTCTGATTGGCTCGTTCACTTTCTGATATAGATTTTGGCTATTCTGATAGACTGCTCTGATTGGCTGGTTGACTGTTCTGACTGGCTGTTTCTGATGGGCTGTCTGATTGTCTTGCTGTTTCACGGTTTCTGACCAGCTGGTTGGTTGTTGTGATTGACTGGTTCACTGTTCTGATTTGATTTTTGTCTCTCGATTGGCTGGTCCACTGTTTCTGATTGGCTTGTTAGCTGTTCTGTTTGACTATTCTGACTGGCTGTTTCTGGCAGGCTGATTGACTCTTTGAATTAGCTGTTTTCTGTTTATCTGGTTCACTATTCTGATTTGGTTTTTGGCACTGATTGTGATCAGCTGGTTCACTTTTTGTTTTGAATGTTGTGTTTTGCTGCTCCTGATTGGCCGTCAGCTGTGGTATGGTCAATTAAAGGAGGAGTACCTCTTTTCTGCATGAAGCTGAAGAGATCATCCAGAAACTCCTTCCTCTTGGGGTCAGAGTCCAGTTCGTACAGCTGCAGAGACACAGAAACACATACACGAGTCAGAGAAGCCAATTATACAAACATAAGTCAATGATCAGTCATATGGCTGTAACGTATGCAAAACATGAGGAATGGAGTGTACCCAACCAAAAACAGCTGTTGCACATTAACATTTCTGTATATATTTTGGTTAAACAATTAAAATTTGTTCTGGACTACAATTACAATTTATGAGTACAACTAAATAATGTTATATGTTTTTGTTTTTTTTCATTTGTACCAAAATGACAGTACGACACTGCTGAATCCTAAGCATATCACTGATTGAGAAAACAAAATTGGAGAACAAAGTACAGGGGTTGATCAGAAAAATGTTGTCTTGAAAATAAATAATAAAAAATTGCTCAAACATGCACGAACCGCTTCAAATACAACTTTGAAACGGTAAATGAGAATTATAAACTATAACAAGGTTTGCATAATAGGTCTGCTTTAAAATCCTCACCAAGAAACTATGCAGTATGTAACTTTTCTTGTAGGGGGATCGCCACTTGCTTGTCTCAATGGAGATGCCATTGCTTTGCCTGGAATGTTTCACAGTATGGCATTAAACATTATATCATATGTTACAATGAGCTAGGGGCACCTGATCAAAATTAAAGATACAAAAAGGAAAGTGAAACAGTAGACAGTAGACAGGACTAAAGTGGGACTAAATCAAGCAGGACCAACACAGTACTATAACAATAAAAAGTCAGCTCTGTATGTGGACTAAACCAAAACTAAACCAGGACTAAACTCTAAACCAGGACTAGACGAGATTTTTACCAGGACTAAACCATAATCCACCATAAACCATAACCTAAACCAGTTATATTCCAAGAGTAAATGAAAAACAACAGAACTACAATCTCCACTTTCACCAGTAGGGGTCTCCATAACTTTCCGTGCCCTCCTCTCACAGTGTGATCTGGGCCCTGCGTGACTGTGTGTGTGGAGTCATATCTCATTACACTGTGCAATAACTCAATACAAAACCACAGTAACCCGGCTCTTATGTAACGCTGTACCATGTCACAAATGGGCCAAAAAACATGAAGTTATGAAAACACCATGTGCTCCCAAAACTCACCACACAGTCTACTCTGACAACACACTTTCACAATACGGGCACGAACAGCACAACCATTTTATTTTGAAAGGACTGACCAAGGCACAAGCATGTATAATAACTAGGGCTGCACTAGTGTTGACAAAAGTACTGACAATCACATACTAATCAATACAAAAACTAGTATCAAAACTACATACTCATTTAAGGAGGTATTGATACTAAAAAAGTCACATTCACAGGACAGAAATCAACCTTTTTAAAGAAAGAGTGTTTTCATCATGGTATTGGAATTGGTATTGAGTATCACATTGATTCCTTATTATCCAAATCATAGACTGTATTTATAAATGGACAAAGATAGCCTGCTAGCCACCAGCTGTCAGGTTTATCACTCTGACCTTAAAATGTTTGTATTAACCTACTATACATCATCCTGGTGTTTCTAGGGGTAAATTGGGCGCCTTCTTTCCCATGGTTGCTCCCACATTAGCAGCAGGTTTGATTACCTAAGTATAAAAAATTTGAAGCATTTTTCTGGAAAATAAAAGGTCCTCTAACCAGTGAAATGTGTCTTGCCCCAGTACAGACGTACTGTATGAGCAGCTCTTGAGGTCAAAATAAGTCCGCAGTGTATTGTCTGCATCTAATTATGGTGTATAGAGTGTTTTATTGTCTGATAATCAGGAAGTGAGCAGAGTTAGCATGCTAGTTCTTGTTAGCATTACTGGGACGGGAAAACTCTGCTCTGGTCTCTCTTATAAACTCATGCAAGTGACCTCGCCAGGACAAGATACAGGTCAGATATGTGGAGAGGCGACCCCCCGCTCACAGCAAACAAGTTTTTTTTTTAGTTTTTTTTTTTTTATTATTATTTATTAATTGTGAGATGGATTAATTTAATGTCATACTGTAGAACATCCCAGGCAAAGCAATAACATCTCAATGAAGACAAGTAGTTGGCTGTTACATGAATGCCTTATTGTAAATGCTTTTACATACTTTACGCAGTAAAAAGTAAAATGACCTCAGAAGTACTCTCAGCTGTTTTCCGTACATATATTATGTTATAAAACAGAGGTATCTAGAAATTAAATTTTTTGAGTCTATAAATTCTTTCCCATAGTTAAAGATGCATTGCAATAAGACCCCAATTTGCTACTATTGTTGCTGGATGCTGAAATTATAAACAAAATTATATGATAGCGGAGTAGTAGGTTAAGCATTCACCCATGAACCAGAGGGTCGGTGGTTCAAACGTCACTTGAACTACAACTCATATGAGATTTTAAAGGGGATGCAATAAATTCCAAATCCCTCTCCAATATTATCAAACAATTTTACTTAGTTAGTACAAAAAGTGTTCTACAGCCTACGCTCCAGACTTTGCATGACATATGACTTTTATATTCATTTTGATTGGCCCATACTCATAACTCTCCTGGCAGTAGCTGTATATAGCGCTGTGTCATCCAGGCTTCATTAGTGCCACATACTCTCCATAAAATGTGATTACGAGCAGGTGGGGGAGGGGCCGGAGTAACTGCAGTGGAGGGAGGGGCCCCTTAATGTACGGGGCCCAGTGCTGGAGGCTAGTATGGGGCTTTAATTACAGGATGCATGCGTTTGGTAGAGAGGCGCGCCGTAAATCCTGGAAATCATAGCCCCCCCCGTCTCAGTCCTCCTCTCCAGCGGGGCCCCTGGGAGACCCCAACCCACTCAAGGGCTGTGCTCACTGTGGGGCCGATCTGACAGATGGAAAAAGAGATAAACAGAAAAGGACATAGGCAGGAGACAGCGAGGGGCTTCCTTAAAGTATTATGTGAAATTGACTTTTTGGAGCTTTCTACCATGTTATAACCTCATGAACCTAATCAAAAACCTGACTGAAGTATTTATAAATAATTTAGCAAACTCTCCCACACTATTCAAACCCTCCTTACAGTTAGCAGTACGATTCTGTCTAATGCCCAGCCCACAAGCCTACGTCACCCATTCTTCTCCACAAAATGATACACTATGACTTCACAAACCTGATGCAATGTGCAGGTTTAGTCTCTGTGCTAAGTCATTCCCTGAAGCGGGAGTGACTTAGCACAGAGAGCAAAGGTAGGGGAGAGCATCCAAAAATGTAAGTTAAACTTATAAAACATGTTAATAGGTTTTCGGCAAATATAGCATTTTCAAAAATATGTTGTGTTAGCAGTTAATAGCTCATAGAAGTTTGATATGTCCTCTTTAAAGGGCCAATACTGCACTATTTTTGGTCTATGTTATAATGTTGTTTTCCTCATCACAAACCTCCCAGGCGTTTTGTTTTGTTTCATTCACACAGGTTTAACACAGAAATCCTGCATATTTATATGCTGGGTTCTTCTCTCAACCAAAAATGCTTTGTTCCACCTTGTGATGTCATTAAGTGGTAAAACAAAATATTCCTCAGCATGGCGTTAGACATATACATTTAGTGCTTAAAGGTCTTGTAGCCCTTTCCCATGTATCTGAGCAAAATTTGTGTGGCTCCAGTATATATATATATATATATATATATATATATATATATATATATATATATATATATATATATATATATATATATATATATATATATATATATATATATATATATATATTGTATAAGCAGCTCTTGAAGTCAATTACGTGTACAGTCTGCATTAAATTAAGCATTTTGCTGTTCAATAATCAGAAAGTGTGTGGCTGAAAGTAGTCAAAAGAACTTATAAATAAAATTTTGGAGAAGGATGTTCAAAATACATAAGGTAACTGATGAATACTTTGACTTTGGACCTCTGCAAACAGTTTAAAATGAATGTGTGTGTGTTTAAATGTTTTTTTTTTGTGTGTGTGTGTTTAAAATGAAATGTTTTCCATTTTTTTTCTGATTTAACACTATAAAAATCATGTACAGTGCCTTTAATATAATTATTAGTGATTTTATAGATCAATCATACATTGAAAAACATCCATTCTTACTGCCAGCACCTCTCCACAGATCTGACCTGTAACTTGGCCTAGTGGCTTCACATAAGTTCAATGCCATATAGGAAACATTCCAAGTAAATCAATACAATCTCCATGGAAACAAGTAAGTGGCAGAACCTCCACCAGAAAAGTTACACTCTGCATCTTTAAATGTAGCCTGCCACTTTAAAAGTGATATCTTCCAATTCATTTCAATACACCATTACAATAACACCGCTAAATCTGGAGATATTCCTTTGCCTAGAATGTTCCACACTAGGACATTAAAAAACCTGTCCGTCTCCATGGAGACAAGCAGGTGATCTATGGAGAGGCAAGACCACTCAAAGTAAGAATACATATTTATATATGTATTCCTTCCAGCAATTGAAATTGAATAAGTTAAGGATAGATATAGCTATATAGATATGTTTAATACCATACTGACGAACATTCCACACAAGGTAATAACATCCCCATGAAAGCAGGTGTCATATATCCCCACCAGAAAAGTTACACAGTGTACCTTTAAAGATAAATAATGCATGCCTATTATCAGGACAATGCTTACAGATTGATGCTTAGTGTGTAAAACAAGACAACAGTGACCCAACTAGCACCATATCTGCAGATGTGACTAAAATGTTTATGTAAAACCCCCAGGTTATGTGTCAACCCATTTGACTGAGTAAAACATATTTGTGATGATGCTATCTGGTACACATGCTTCTGAAAAAATACATAGGATTTATCTTTTTTAAATTTATGTATTTATTTGATTTCACTGCACTCAATTTTGGTTTTGGTAAATTTGAGGTTGAAAGAGATTTTGATTTTAAATTTCATAAATTTGGCCAATCTGTCACAATAATAAATATATCTTTAACTGGTAATAATTGTAAAGCTGAAAAACAATGGACAGTATGGCTCAGCTGTTTACATTACAATTTGGTGTTTTGATTTTTAAGACAATTATCCAATCAGAAGACAAAATGAACAGGCTACATGCAGTTCCTTTAAACCTGTCAGGAGTAGTGCAGTAGAGATTGGATCTCGGATTGCTAACCACTCTGCCACCATGTTAGATTTACTGTGATGAGATGACAGAAAGCCTACATTTCTACAGAGCATTGCTACTTTGCACTGACATCACGCTGGGGGTATTCTATATGTATGTCTATGGTGGAATGTTCATCAGTTACCGTTGCCAGAAAACATTGTCAAAAAGGTTTTAAAGATTGTCTGAAAACTCAAGAAAAAATTAAAATGGATTTAAACTATTTAAACACATTTTAGGAGCCCGTGATCAATATAAGCATTCATGGTCGTGTTTAGGCATTTGATTTTCAAAAAAAAAATGAGAGTGACTAAACTGAAAAAAAAACAGTTGGCCTATGCCTGTTATTTGAGGGAGATTGTTTAACAGTAAAAATCAGCTCACCTGTTGTAGTTCCAACTAAGTCAGTTCTTTATGGTCAGATTGTGTTGAAATAAAGCTCAGATTAAAGTCTAACAAAGCCTCAGACAAAGCATGCCTACAGTTAGCATCACACCCCCCAGGGAATGTTCATGACATCAGCAGCAAAGCATCAATTTGTGTGTTCCTGAATACAGCATTAAACCTTGTCTCTCTTTGGTTGCTATGGCAGCCATCACACTATAACCAAACAGAGCTGGAAGAATGTGTTTTCCCACACACCTGCTGCTTGTGAACGCACAGCTAAACTCACAATGCTCCTGTCAATCATTTATAACAATATATTCTATAGATAACTTGTAATGCAGCGCCCTTACTAACAAACAATCTGTACTTTTAGATAGCAGATTATCTGAAATCCATAAAACAACAGCAATATTCTTAAATTAAAATGAGATAGTGCTCACATGGCATCACAGCATTCTAACATAAAAACAAAGAAACATTTTTTTTGTACAAAGAACTTGTACACACGATAAATATTGAACTCCAAAATATATTGTTTCAGCTTTCAAATATTTAACGATAAGTCGATAGTATTATTATCTCTGTAATTACTGGGCCTGTCCACATGAAAGAAAAACTGGCAACCTGACCTACAAAGGTATATAGCAGTGTACTCCTTTAATACGGCAAATTTGAGAACCCAAAAAACTGATTAGCTTCAACATTTCTTTCAAACACAGTGAATTGCCCATAGTTATATGTGTGGGTTTCAGAATGATGAAAAATTTGCACAGTTGGCGTATCAATGAATGACCAAAAAAAATTGCAAAAAAAAGCTTCTGAATTTTCAGCTGTTCTCAAAATCTAAATAATGCAGTAATAATTTATCATAACATAGAATTATCAGCGTATATGGCCCTGTCCCAGTACTCAGACATGCACACTTCAGATGTGTGTTCATGTGAAGTGCGCAGCGATTCCCAATTCTTTAGAACAGGCATGCCCAAACTGTGCCCCGGGGACCAAATGCGGCCCTCAGACCAATTTTTCTTGGCCCTCAAGCTTCCGGGTGAATTGGCCAATATTACTTTAAACAGTACTTTTTACTGTACAATTCTGAAAATCTACTTTAACAAGCCCATATCAAATATTTAATATGTCCCATTGGGGATAGTGGTTCAGTCTAACTTGTAATAATAAAGCGGATTTGAAATATTCACTGTATTGGCGACCAGTCTATGGCCCTCAATCGGCCCTTAACTTTGTCCGGGGTTTTATATGTGGCCTTTAATGAGAAAGGTTTGGACACCCCTGCTTTAAAATGTTGTGATCTTCACTTCACCCACTGTTCCACAATGCTTTTCAGCGCAGTGTACCTTAGCAACTTATTAGCAACAGCAAGTGCGAACTTTATACAATGGCTTAACAGTTAAGTGTATACTATTTTAAACAAATACACGAACTGCTCAGGTATCACCACTGTGAAAACGGTAACACAGATCTTACTTGTTTATGGCCAATTCAGCAAATGATCAAAACAGGGCTAGGATTCTGATGAATTGAACTGTCTATCCCAATTCTCTTTTTATTTTGCCTCACAATAATTATTTTCTCAACACATCACCTCAGGACCATCTTATTTAAAGAGAGACAGTCTGTATCAGTGAAAAATGTGAGTGTTTGCAGTGTCTCTGTTGTTGTAACTGTTCACTGTTTTTCTACGAATGTTGACTTGATTTTCTTGTTTTAGAGTAAATATTTAGCAGAGTGGTACATTTTTATATTTGTTATTAAACTGTAGCATCTCTTTCACATTTTAGATGCATCTTGAGCTTTTACAGAATAAAATGCCATTACTGCCCATCACAGACTGTATATATAAATGGACATAGCTAATCTGCCAGCCGTCCAGTTCCAAACAGGAGGTGATCACAAGCATGCTTCCTGCTCCATCAACTCTGCCTCCAATTCACTTTATATTGAAAAACTGTCACCCCTCTCTCTGTAACTGCTGCTGTCAGACTCGTCATTTTGGTCCTAAAATATTCATTTTAACCCACTCTACCTGATCCTGGTGTTATTTTGTCCATAAATCAAGATATGACCATTAATAACAGACAAATAAGGCGCCTTCTTTCCCCGAGTTTGCTCCTGCTAGGGTTAACAACAGGTTTGATTGACAGCATTGCTAAGCACCTGCTCCCTGCTAAACCAGCGGTGTGGGCGGGAGGGGGCGTTACCTTCAACAGCCTGGCGCCAGATTGGCTCTTTGGTTGCTATGAAACTCGCGTTGGGAATTCCAAATTCGCCCGTATAACCGCTTGTCTCAATGAGCTGCATTTGCCTGGAGCCAAATGCTATGAGTGACGTCACACTCACTTAGTTCACTTCTTTATACAGTCTGTGCTCCCCATTGACTCTCATATGCCTTTACCACTCACTAATAAAGTTGTATTGGCTGTGATGTCATCTGCATAACCTCTATGGTACTTTGCAGCTGATGTTACCAACATCCCTGAGGCAGTGATGCTAAGTGCAGACACTTCTCTGTCTGAAGCTTGACTTTAATCTGAGTTTTGCTTTAACACAATCTGGCCAGAAAAAGCTGGTTTAATTGGAACTAAAACACACTGGTTTAACATTACAGTCACAAGCTAGCTAGCATTAGCCAACAGTTTTTTCAGTTAGTCACTTTCTGTTGAAAATCAAACTCCTAAAACGGGACCATGAGCTCGTAAAGATCACAGGCTCCTAAAAATGTGTTGTTTAATCCATTCCATTTAGTATTGTTTCATGAGTTTTCTTCTTAAATCTTTTTTGACTGTGCTTGCCAATGTGCACATTGTATCATGATAGTAACTGCTGAACATTCCTCCATAGAGGTAAATGTAGAACACCGTCAGAGTGATGTCACTGCAAAGTATCAGTAACAAGGAGTCTGAACATTATTATGTAAATTTTAGAATGTCATGAACAAGAACTTCTGGTGGGTTTTATCAATTACTTGGTTTAACTGTGTTCTATGCCACAGGCTCACTTTCTAATACTACTAGTAGTATTTCTTACAGCATATGTATTCAGAGTATATGTTTCTGTTATGTACAGTTTATTCCCTCCGCCCTCCAGCTTGAAACACCTATGTCCCAACCCCTTCCCCTGCACCCACCCTGCCTCAAAGGTGTGGGAGGCCCTGTAAAAACAATGTCTAACTGAAAAAAAAATGTATGTAGCCTGTGCTCTTACAGATTTTAAAGTACTATAGCACTGCTATGACACTAAAATTTCAAACTTGATTTCGATACAAAGGAATAGATTTGATACCTACTCTGATACCACAATGATGATTAAAATAAAGCACTCTTTATTTAGACAATAGAATGTAATTTTCAGCAATACTTTCTTTTATATTACTATGAGGCCTTATCTGTGTAATCCCTCAGTTATTTACGTAGATTGTGTCATGGTCCATGGGTGTATTCTAGTTTATGCAGTCTTATACTTGTTCGGATACAGCTCAAGATCATTCTAAAGCATTCTTAAGCCTATGAATGTGACTTTTTTTAGCACTGATATCTGCTCAAATAAGTATCTAATTCCAGTGTCGATTAGTATCTGATTTTCTGATTTGACAACCCTACTACAGTCATAACTGAACGTGGGTTGCCAGTGCCTTAACCTCCAGATAGAGGACAGATATAAGTTTTTGTCATTCTCAGCATATTGACAGCCCATGCCTCATGTGAAAGCTCAGAACCTTCAGAATTTACTCACTGAGCTGCAGAGGCTGCACTAGCATCGATTAATAATTGGCTGTAAGTACTAGGGTTTAGGTAGTGATGATTCAGATTGATTGGAGAAGGTGAAGTCATAGGATGCATTCACACAAAAACATCAAAATTTGGACTTAACCTGGAAATAAATCTTGACCAGACTGGGACTAAACCAGGACTACGACAGGTCTAAACTACATCAGAACTGAACCGGGCGCAAACATGTATCCACATAGCGTGAACATACCCATATATGATACATATGGATAAACAGCTGTGGAGAGGTGACCCCGTAGATAAGAATGCATGTTTTTCAAGTTTTTATTCTAGCAATTTCTATACGCACTTGTAATCAAATAAAAGTAAGCTAGCCAACTTGAAAGCCATACAGATCATTCCAGGCAATGCATTAACATTTCCATGGCGACAAGCAGATGGGACCCTTCTCCAGAAAAGTTACACAGTACACTTTTAAAGTCTGCAAACACTGGGACAAGAAACAATGTATGTACCTTAATCTGACATATTCTTTTAGCAAAACACAGTACGCCCCTGTAACTGAGTCAACAAATGAGACTTTGTTAGGCAATAAGTAACCGGCCGCTTCCCTGTCAGACCTATAGGCAGTCCGTGTGTGTGTGTGTGTGTGTGTGTGTGTGTGTGTGTGTGTGTGTGTGTAAGGGGTGGGTAGTGGGGGTGGTGGGGGTAGCCGGTGCACAAGTGTCACATAGCACATGTAATAAAGGGCTGTGCAACATGAAACCACACAGACAGAAGGAGACAGGTATCCAATCCAACTCCTCAGACACCACTGACAGTCACAGAATAGGAAGTGGGCGGAGTTAATCACATGACAGAGGAGAAGAAGTGGCCGGGGTGAACAGAGCCGATCAATCACAGGACAGAAAAGAAGTGGGATGACCCATAACAGGTGTTTTAGTTTAATTTAAAACAGTCTTTTATACACATTTTAAACAATTTAACTGTGGAAAAGAGAATGTAGTGGTTTTAAACCACAACCAGCATTTCATCTAAGCTCTGGCCAATCAGAGCAGGCGATGTAATGTGAGTTTGTAGATTTTGAGAAAGAAAACTGTACAGTGGGATAATTGGGACGCAGTAACTTATATGATCTAGAATGTAATGAAGCAAAATTACATCCTAGAATAATGCTCAAATACAAGTAGAAGAGCAAGTATAAAAAATACTCAAAAGTACATTTACCTGCAACATACACTCAATTTCACAGTAACGTGAGTATTTGTAATTAATTTCCACCTTTAGTGTCATGGTGAATAGGTGAGACTTTTCACAGTGATGCACAGGGGTGACATGTATTCACAAATTGCTGCTTTTATCACATATGACGCAAAACAAAGTTGAGACGGCCTTTCAAATCCAAATCAAATATGTCTATTCGAGAGTATGGTTTTAACTTTCCATTTCCATGGAATCATGCAGGAGATGCCCCACCTCCAGAAGGTTACATGCCGTATCATCAAAGCAAGTTTACTGCAGAGCATGATGGGAGTCTTATATTCCTGTACTCAACGACTTCTCGTACAGGAGCCACTTTTGTTTTGGTGGGTTTTTTGTCAAAACAATGTCAAATCTGAATAAAATAAAGCACTCTACGCTACAAGTTAACCTGTACAAACTATACAAATATTCATTTATTTTGAAATATTATTTTCCATAAGTTGCTGCTGATGCAGTTGTTATGGGTACATGAGTGGGTCAACTTACCCCACAGTGTCCGGTTCAACCCCATCGTGACTTTGAATTGAATTTGGACAAATTTAGTTACTTTTAGGGTAGAAATTTATACATTTTATAGATACATTTTATAGCTTGCAAATTGACATACCATAACATAAGAAAACAGAACTGCTTTAAATGAAATATCTTTTTTGCAATACTATTTTGTGAAAGTGCCCAATTTTTTCTTTGAGTGAGGGGGCTTTTCCCCCAAAAGATTTGTTTCCAATTTTCCCAAACTTTTTTGGGGCATAATTTAAGGATGTATGCTTTCAATTTAATATTTCATATGCTAATAATGGTTTTAATGGGTAGCTCAGCTTACTCCAGTCCACTTTACCTCAGCACTTTTGAACATAACATAACATGACATAAATTCGTGCACTAGGTCATGTTGGCTTATGTTGTGGGTAGCTTAGTGAATGTTTTGCATACAGACCAGAGCCAGCAGAGGAGGTGGATCCCCTTCTGCTCGCTGATACATACCTGAGAACAATGCCACAGGATCGCTATACCTTACACGTCTACACTTTGTACAGGCCAAAGGGAAGTGCCGAGGTGCAACTGATAAACAGTTAGCGTGACACGTTTATATGAGACCCACTATGTAAAAGATACTGCTGCCATGTTAACAATGAGCCCCACCTGCTATAGGCGTTAATAGGAAGAATACATTGTGTCTGTTGGTGTAAGAACAAAACTAGAGTGGCCTTGAAAATTATAGAATAGGAATGGTAATCCTATTTCAAATGATTTAACTTTTTGGAGTTAACAGATTGTGTATTGTCTATTAAAGGTCTATATGATGCAAAATCAACTTTTTTGACCCTTAAATGCCTTTCATTGTGTATTTTGGGTGTCTAGAAGTGCAGAAAAGCTTAAATCAATCACTTAAGTAGATGAAGAGAAAGATTTGTATTCATTTTGCAGCGTATTTTTCAACTCGTTCAGATATTCGCATAATCTGTTACGTATTTCTATCAATCACGTCACACCAAATACAGCAGAACCTCCAAACAAGGTCAGGGATTTTCGCCGCAGCACGTGCCATTTTTTTCCCCCTGTGGCGATTTTATAGTCCAAGCTCAAGGATGTCCAAAGTGCCAGAGGTTTTTGGTTGTGTTAGCCAATACAATTCATTATACCGACCTCCTGAATCTCAACCACTGAGAACAGCATGGTTAAGTTTTATTTTCTGTGGGAATGTAGTGCTGAATGTGGGGAAAGTCCTGTTTTTGTACGCCAAGCACTTCAAAGATGAGTTCAGTAACCTTCACCAATGCCAAGTAGGATTTGTCTAAAGGCTACATCTGATTGAGGGGTCAGTTCCTTCTGTCTATGGCGATGGTGGATATAGTGGAGCGGTAAGTCTTACTTAACACTAAACTGGCATTACATTGTTTATTATTTACATTGTTTATTATTACATATGTTGACTGTGCTTCTGTCTAGTATCCTAGCCATTGCTTATGCTAGCATTAGCATTGGGTCTTTTGTTAAGTATAGTTTTAACAGGGGGCACATGTGTTCATAATACTTAAAAAACATTATTTATGTCACTTCCATTCGGCAAAACGTATGATTAGACAGGCTTCTCTTAGCTGACGTTAGCTTGGCACTAGCGTTAGCATGCTACAGTGTAACTGCACTGATTGTAGCCATTTCCCACGGACTATTGTTGTAGTAAGATGTTAACCTGGAAGAAACCCGATGATATCTCTCATATCTTATATGTTAGGGTTAGGGTCATTATATGACAGATTTGAGTATATCAAGAGCTTTTTTGTGACTACTTTAGCTCATGGCTGCAATCCAGCATGTTTTAAAAATGTAACGCTATCTTGTTATGTTTACGGTGTTCACTGAAATGCTCTGTCAGGATCAAATAAACCAAAGCATAAATAATCTGATCGTTTTTGTTTTGATTAGTGTTCTTAGTGTGTTAGACATGCACCCACATGATGAGCCTGCTTTCCTTCAGTGTTTGCACCCAATACGGACCTCAAAGGGATGACAGCAAAGGGTTAAAACCAGGTGACTATTTTTTGCCTGTATAATCTCACCTTTATTCAGTTATATATTTAAGTATTGTGTGTTTGTCATAGCTACAACAGCATTCTGCAGCCTGAAAAACCTGCTGACCTCCAAAAGGATCCTCAAGGAGGTGGAAAAGCTCAGTCCTCATATGAAGATATCAGCTGTTGAAGTTTTTCACAGCATCATTCTGCGCTTTGTCCCTAAAAGTTCTGTCTATCGTTCTCTGGTAATTCTATGCAGGTGAACAACTATACACCTTAGTGAAATGTATTAATTTCAATAATTTGTTGACTGTAATTTTTGTAGTTTTTAAACTTCACATGGCTTTACCTGGCAGCACTGCATTTTAATGAGAACTCTCACTGTCTGCAAGTGACATCCTCAACTGGTCAACGCATGTTCAGACTGTTTTACCCAAAGAAAAAAAACTCCTTTTTTAAAAAAGGAGAAGGAACTGCAAAGTCCATCAAAATAGAGGTAACCTTTAGTAAGTAAAACTGATGTATTTTGGTTGCTAACAAAAAAAAGCTAAGAAATGTATGTTACCATAGTAGTTATATTTTAATAAAAATTAATGTTATATTTCTATAACAAATACAAATACAGTCTTTTGATAATGCAAACAATAATACATGTGCAAACAGTTAATCAAGCAATCAACAGTAAGTATAAATATCAATTATAAAACCACACTTAAAAAAATAAATATAAAAATCCTCTCATTGCAGCTTACGTGGATGACATTCTGGAGATGGTTTTGTAGACCCATCTGCATTTTTGGAGGGAGTCCAGCACATCCATATATGTGCACCACTGTCCACTGAGCACCCACGGCCAGACAGGGCAAGAGTTGTCTCTGCCTATGTGTCCTGCTTCAATCCTGCTCCACAGCAGGCCTGAATCCTACGTACTGTCCTGCAGGATGTCAGGACCACTCGGACTCAATGACCAAGGAGACACCAACACCAGGACCCAAAGCATCTATAGATACAGCATCTGTAACAATTAAAAGTCACAAAGAAAAGATTACCTAATGTTTAATGCTATTTTAAACAGTGTGTAATTTACAATAAATGTGTGAAAATATATCACTTACGGAACCATTCCTCTCAGAGATAGTGGTCCATACTGTGCTTCATGCACATTAATAGCTTCTTGTAGGGAATAAATATTCAGTCAAATGGACTCAAATCCTGGATGATCCACCAGACAAGTTGGTTGATCTGGTACTTTTCCCATTCTTGTCATCACCTTACAAATAATATGGAATTCAATTTACAGAATGTTTTACTTACTGTTTACCACCAGACAGCACAGACTTTTAACTTCGGTGAGCATTGTAGCGCAGTTTCCACATGTACACCTAAGATGAAGGAAGGACATTGTTAATTACTACTATTTACTGATGTAAATAAGCCAGCTGAGACAGACACATTTGCAAGTGTGTTTGCAAGTTGTTTAAACCATAAACTCACGGAGGAGCACAATCACAATAGGAATCATAGCTGACTCACTGTTAGAGAGATATTTCTGCCACTGGTCTTATTTTCTCTGCTAAAGTGATAGCACTGCTGCTCCACTTGTAAACAAACAGTGCTCTGAGATGACGTCATTGGGCTTGTTCGGCTGTGCAGGTGTGAACTCTACACATCATGCTTGAGCACGATTCAGTTCAAAAGTCCTAGAGTGAGTGTGACCTAAGTAAAGATTTGAGAGCAATGCAGGTTTTAAGCAAATTGCAATGTGAAGAAGCTTTGATCCATCTGAAACTTTTTTTTGCAGAATAAATTACATGACATGGCATGAATGTTCCTAAATATTGCAGTTGTTGCAAACATACATATACAGTAATTATGTTAAACGAAATGCGTATGCAGTGCAAGGCAGGGAAACCATAGAAAATAATGTAGTAAACAAACCTCTGAGACGAATCCAGTCTTGGCTGTGGGGCATCGTTGTCTTCTGTTTCCTCTTGCTCTGGATCAGAATCGGGCTCGTAAGGCTGGATGACAACTTCTTTAGTTCTTGCCATTTTCTGATTAAAATAAGTCTTTGTTCCACTTTTAAAACTTTCGGGGCACATGGAAAAAACCATGCTTCAGAAACTACAATAATGGCTGTAATGGAGTGTGCAATGCGGCATGGAAAGAACTGACACAACTTTTAGAGGCCTGTGTGGAGTTTTGTGAAGCCGTGGCGGTAACGCACACAACACTTAGCATGTTACAAGTACACTTCCTGATTCTGTAAAACGCTTTATAATTATTTTGACCTCAAGAGCTGCTTATAAAATATATATGTACTGGAGCAAGGTACAGGGCCTTTAAAGATGCACTGTGTAACTTTTCTGGTGGAGGGTCGGCCATCTTCTTGTCTCCATGGAGATGTTATTGCTTTGCTGCTTTAATCAATATAACGGATATAATTATTGCTAGAGAGGCTTACCGCTCCACAGATCTGACCTGTAACCTCGCCTGGTTATGTCACCTACTTGTCTTCATGGAGATGTTTAATGCCATACTGTGGAACATTCCAGGCAAAGCAATAAAGTCTCTATTGTTAGAAGCAGATGGCAACCAAATAAGGATGCAGCTCGCAGTGCACAGTTTAAAAGACAGGAATCTGAACTGGTAAACTACTCCAAGAATCTCATGCATTTCAGGACATGTTTGTGGAGATCTAAACAACAGGATTAGTATGTATAAAGAAAAAGAATACTGTATATAGTATGCAAAGGACATATCACAACTGCAGTCTTGTGATTGTGATATATTGTGCAATCTTATTTTGAATTGACTCAAAGCTGCATTACCCGATTTTCAAACCACAAAAGGAGGAAGTATACATTTACATCTAACTTGTTCCTAGCTCTCATAAACTCAGTGTTAAACGGGCTGTAACTGATAATATTACAAATGACAGTATTCTATAACTATTCATGTTCGATAATCAGTACTGTTAGTATGCTAGTTGTTAGCTTTCGCAAATGGAAAAGTGACTAGATTCACTGTATATACAATGCCTGGTCAAAAAAAAAGTCGCCACCTGGATTTAACTAAGCAAATAGGTACGAGCCTCCTCCAGTTGGTCAGGTCTAGGTTCATCAACAGTCTGTGCTCAAAGGATGAGGTCAGCTGACTACCTGAATATACTGAATGACCAGGTTTTTCCATCAATGGATTTTTTTTTCCCTGATGGCACGGGCATATTTCAAGATGAAAATGCCAGGATTCATCAGGCTCAAATTGTGAAAGAGTGGTTCAAGGAGCATGAGACATAATTTTCACACATGGAGTCCAGACCTTAACTCCACTGAGAATCTTTGGGATGTGCTGGAGAAGACTTTGTGCAGCGGTCAGACTCGATCATCATCAATGCAAGATCTTGATGAAAAATTAATGTAACACTGGAAGAAAATAAATCTTGCGACATTGCAGAAGCTTATCGAAACAATGCCACAGCGAATGTGTGCCATAATCAAGACTAAAGGCAGATCAACGAAAGAGTGTGGGACCTTTTATTTTTGGTGGTGACTTTTTTTTGTGGCCAGGCAGTGTATATGGACATAGCTAACCTGCAGTTATCGATGTGGAGGGGAAGAGGCATTACCTTCAACAGTCTCCTCATTGTTTCTTTGATCACTATGACACGGGAGGAGGGAGTTCCAAATTTGGAACTCAGCTCCAAATTCACCCCACAACTGCTAGCCTGGATGAAATTCATTTGGCTAGAGCTGAACACTATGGGTGACATCACACTCCCTTATTCCACTTTTTTATACAATCTATGCTTATACCACTGGGTTTACAGTAAACAGAATACTTCATTATTAGATACAGAAAGTACACAGCGGTTTCATTAAGTTGCAAAGTGCTGCTTTCACAATATTCTTTGGGGGATAAAAATAAATGTCATCATTAACAAAAATAAATAAAGCTTTAACACTTAAAGGGGCAAAATCAACTTTTTGCAGCTTTCTACCATGTTATGTAGTTTCCTTATCAAAAAAATGCCTGAAGTCATTATAGATGTGTTATGTATGTTTGAGTAATCTTGCGATCTCTCCCAGGCCCTATTTGAACCCTCCTTATGGTTAGCAGTATGATTCTGTCCATAGATACACAAAAGCACTGTACAAAACTGTACACTACAACTTCACAAACCTGATGTGATGTGCAGTAGTTTCATTAGCGGGATGCAGGCTTGTGATTGTAATGTGACAGTGCTCTGAAGGTGGAATGACTTAACATGGAGATCTAAATACGTTATGTGTAAATAATGAATACCCCATAGAAGTGTAATATCCTCTCTTCAAGTTTTGAAAGGCGTTTGTAGATGTAGTCTGTAGTCTGGTTGTAATCCTCCTCCTCGAGTCTAACAATGCCCCAGTGTGTACATCTTTAGACCAGCCCCTAACCCACTTTACGGTCCCCGTGTAACATGATGTCATTAGCTTGATTACAGAGGCCCCAGCTAACCTTAGCGCTGTGCTAATTATTGCCACTGTGTTCACTTCACAAACAGGAGCTGCGTGAAAGGAGCTAACAGCACTTCAGAGTGTGGATACACACTTAAAGGGCCCATGTTATGCTATTTTCTGATCTATGTTATAATGTTGTCTTGTCATCAAAAAACATAGCTGGAGTTGTAATCAAAAAATAGTGTTAATAGTAAAAGCCAAAGTTAAATCTGTCAACTGGACAAAAAGTTGTGAAGACATTTTACTGCTCATTCAAGCCGCTTCTTCAGCTCTGGTCAGATTGCTGGTGGACACTGACTTATATCTATCTGAAGGGAGGGGCTAACTACACTGAAAATGAAAGAGCTATTGTTTACAGTTTCAGCCTAAATGAGCCTACGTTCATTCTTACTGGGCCTAAAAGCTCCCTCTAGTGTTCTCTTTGTTTCCTTTGTTTGCTTTGGGTCCGAGGAAGAAGTTATATATTGCAGGCAGCTGATGTCTAAGGCCCATTCCTGTTTAAGGAAGGATTGTCTTTCCTAACAAAAATAGCTTCTTTAACTCCATTCTCAAACCATTTCTTTTCTCTGGCTAAGATACCTTACTATCTTTAAAGGAGTGGTTAGTGGTCCCTGCAGTAGATATAAGGCAGAGTTCATCAGCAATCTGACCAGGACTGAAGAAGTGGCTTGGATGAGCAGCGAAACCTCTTTACTCCTACAACTGTTTGTCCAGTTGACAGCTTTAACTTTGATCAGACCTGGACGACCGAGGGATTACACAGACAAAAAAGTGCTACAATTATTCATTACAAACAAACCAAAACCCACAGACCCACAACACCTGGAGCAAAGTCAATCTAAACTTGTGAATAAAATCAAAATACATCTACATCTACACATTCTGACATTCTGAGAAGCCGTAGACAGTTAATTTTAGTGCGTCTCCTTTAACCTGTTTGACTGGATGGCTAATGTATCATTCTATGGAGTCTATGGAATCTTATCAAACCAGGGACAGGCACAAGTTGTTACTGTAAGTGAGATAGGATCTGTACAAAGCAGGAACACAGGAAATATGGGCTAAAAGTACAGTAGCTCAAACTCAGACAACTATATGGTTGTGTAAATAATCTAACTGTCTGTTAGACCTGCTCAAGATCTGGAGATGAATGGGTCCCACTGCTCTTGACAGGTTTAACCCAGAGACATTGAAGGATGGGTTAAAATGCACATGACAAATTTCCCTACTGGGACAATAAAGTGCACTATTTAACTGATTGTCTCTATGAAGATGTTACTGTTTTGCTCGTATTTTCAGCAATAAAAACACCCGTAATTGTAATGTATGCAAGGTAGATATGTTAATGGCATCCTGTGAAATTTCATCTCCATCTTCACCATCAATCATAGTTACACTGTCTTCTCACCCTATCACCTGTTCAGCCTCACCTAATATAAACGCCCTCTTGCTCCCCTCCTTTATCACCTCCCTCACAGCAGCAGTACCACCGGCCTCTCCATTTCCTCCTTTTCAGCACCACCATGTTTCAACTGTCCAAAAACAATCTTTAGTATTGACAAAGAGCCTATAGGTCAATCCTGTCTAAAAATTATATCATCAGATTCTGTGGAGCTGGCGAAAATGACAACATGATGAATTTTAATTGATTTTATTGACCACAACACATCTCAAGGTTAGTTTTTAAAAAGACCTGTACTCGATTCTCCCATCTATTTGAGTCATGTACAGATGAGTTCAGTGCATATATATATTGTATAAACAGCTCTTGAGGTCAAAATAAGTCCACTGTGTACTGCCTGCATCTGGAGTTTTATTGTCCGAGAATCAGGACATGCTAGTTGGCAGTTGGCACCACAACAGTAAAGCTCCATTCTAATCTCTGAAAGTTGTGAAAAGTGCTTATAAACTCATTGCGGTGAATAATTAGGATGTTCAGAATGGGAGGAATAACTCTGGACCACTGTAAACTGACCTAGTTGTTTTACACATTTTTAAGACAGTAAAATCAGGTACAGGCCTTTAGAATAAGATGGTTAACAATTCCATGGTAGAAGGCAGTAATAATTGGTAGTATTATGGTCTAAAAATAATACTGCATCCATCCAAAACAACAAAACAAACCAAATACACGAGGAGTTTAAATCCATTTTGATTTAAATGTAATTATTCTGGAGGGGTCTATTTCATTAGCACTGATTGGCTCAGTGACTTTGTACTCACATGCACAAAACCCTCTCTCTTCTTTCTCTCCCCTCTCTCTCACTTCTACTCCGCTTTCCCCTATCCCCTCACTCCCTTCTCCAACCCCTTTTCACTCTTCTTTTCCTCCTCTCCCCTAGCCAAGTGCCCTCTCTCTTTTCTTCCCTCTATTCCCTTTGTTCTTTCTGCCATCTCTACACTTCCCTCTCTCTTCTCCCTCTATCTCCCCCATTCTCTCTTCTTCTTTTGTTTTTCTCCTATTCCTTCCTCCTTTCATTCCTATACATTCCACTCTCTCTTCTCTCGTCTGCCTCTTCTTTCTTCTTTTTACACCCCCTGTTTTCTCACTTCTCTTCCCTCTCTCTTCCTTGCTCTGTCTCTACCCCCATCCTTTCTTTCTTCTCTCCCCCCTCTCTCTCCTTTTATCCCTTAACCCCTCCTCTTCTCTCTCTCCCTCTCTCTCTACCCCCTCTTTCTCTCTTCCTGTAAAAACACACGTCACTCGTCGGACAGAGCGCTCGCAGTTATTGACAGGAGATCACACTCTCCGTCATCCCGCCCAGTTGACCTTTTGACCTTATCACTCCCTGATAACTGCATCAATACCTCACATCAATTTATCGAATGCCTTAACAGACCGATTTTACTTCAGTGCAAAATAATTTTCTTGTTTAGAGATTACATCCACATCCCTGATATTACATTACATTCGGATGTTTTGCCATCTCTCCTGACCATATACTTTTACTTTTACTCTACTTTGTGTCCATATTGACCATGCTCAGATACGCAAAATAAGTTTAATTGATACTTTGCAGCTGACATGATCAATATTCCTTGGGGAGTGAAGCTAACTAGAGGTATTGCTCTGTCTAGAGCTTTGTTACTCAAGTTAGACTTTAATCTGAGCTTCGTTTAAACACAATATGACCATAAAGAAGTGATTTTGTTGGAACTACAACAGGTGAGCTGATCTGTGCTGTTAAACATGTCTCTCCTAAATAACATTGGGGGCGACAGTAGCTCAGTAGGTTGAGTGTTTGTCCACTGATCCGAAGGTTGGCGGTTCAAATCCCGCTCTCTACATAAACATCATTGGTTGAGTGGTTAGATCTACTGACTCGAAGGTTGGCGGTGCAATTCCAGCCCTCACAGAAGAATGCTGTTGTCCTTGTGGCAAGGCACTTAACCCACCTTGCCCCCAGTGTCAGCGTACACTAGTATGAATGTGTATGAAAAGTGAATGGACTGTAGTGTATGACAATAAAGTGCACTATAGTGAGGCATTATTATTAACATTACAGTCACAAGTTAGCTAGCCACATCTGCACTATAATATATATGAGAACTTAAGCTGCATTCTGACACCACAGTACCAGCATGTGCAGGGGTCATTAGCGCTCTTCTAATCAAACAGTAGAGGAGGGTTGGCTTAGCGCACACGGCTTCTCTGGTACAGGGCCAAACTGCCGCAGAATCCTCACTGCACTCATGTTGACAACACTGCAGGGTGAAAACTACTCAAGTCCTGCTATGTGAATTTCATGGGGTTTTTGTAGTAGCAAGTTTACCATATTACATCTCAAATTTAGAGGCCTGTACACAATTTTCACCATGTATTTGAGCAAAATGTGTTAATACTTTCAATTATTTCAAATTATAACTTTTGACTGCCTAAAATGTCACCTTTACCTGGAAACTGATACATAGCGAGATAATGTGCCTTATCACAAAAAAAAAATTCAGGGAAAACATTTATGGATTTTCATTTTCAACATTCCCAACACAATCCCAACAGCTTCAAGAATAATGGCTCCATCTGAGAGAGGGGCACAACACAATCCAATCGAAACCAAACTTGATAAAAGCTCACATGGCACAATATATAAATGTATATATAGACATAACAATTAAATGAATGAGTAGTATATGCTGCAGGCACTGTGGTTTTCAATCTTAATGCCAGCCCTTTGAGAATTCAACCCCAACATAGCTTCAGCCAGGCAGTTCCCAGGCTCTGTATGTTTTAACTGCAATCTATTCAAACCCGCGGCCCTAATGAGTGACTACAGCAATGATAAATATCCATATGTCTGGGAGCAGTCTGGGAGGGGCGTGGGTGTAGCTGCAATTTCACCTCCATAAACTGTGCTGTACTGTATAAATGATAGAGCATATAGTTAGCCTTTTATAGCAGGCTTCCACAACCAGGGCTCTGATAAGCACCTAATGAGACCCAGCCAGAGGGAGCTGTGGAGGGGAGATGCAGCGATACGTCTGGAATGGCCGACGAAGGGCCAGATGGAGGGGCAGATACAGAGAACAGCACAGGCCTGAGATGCACACATGGAACAAGCCATAGGGTTAGAACAGACAGTCTTCTGTTAGCATTACAAACTAAAGTTAAGTGTTTAATAGAGTGGCCGGGGGCAGCTCAGGACAGTGGCGCACATGAAATGGGGCATGTCAAGTGAAAGCAGTAGAATGATAAAAAGTAAGAATGCTACTCTTGGACTGCTAGTAAATATCAAGGTAACTTTTTTATTATGTATTTAGCCTACACACTAATGTTTTTGGTTATCTGAGTCTGTGTTTAAAGGTCCTACATAACACAAAATTAATTCTTGTGAGCTTTAAGCAATGTTATAATGTTGTTTTCTCCTCAAAAACACAGTGGAGCACTTCCTGTATTAGCACATGACATCACAAGGTGTTTTTTGTTTGAGAGAAGAACTCAAATATGCAGGGTTTTTGTGTTAAACTTGTGTGAATGAAACAAAACACAGCTTTAGGTCTATTTTTGATGCGGATACAAATTTATAACATATGAGAAAATGGTGTAATATCGGCCCTTTAAAAAACACATATTATGCATTTTGGCTTCAAATCTCTTTTAAACAAGCTTTTGGTCACGTTGGGATAAGTATTTTACTTTTTTTTTTTTAAAGTAACATGATATCTGCATATAGAGCCATGCATTTGTTATGAGCACAATTTTACAGCAGAATGAGTTTTACATGTGATGCCACAAAACTGGCAAAATGCAAAGTGAGCATTTTTGGGTGCTCAGAGAAGATGACTCTAGATTAATGGATTAATGAAAGTGTGAATGGAGCAAAAATACAATTTCAGGTATGTTTTCGATAAAGGGACAACATAACATGGTTAAAAGCTCAAAAAAGTAAGTTTTTCATAATATGGTCTGTCAGCTTACAAAGAACAAAGCTGAATCGTAATTAAAGAGGAGATGAGTGTTACTTTTAAATAAATAAACACACACAGTCAAGCGAAGTGCAGTTTTTCGTTCCAGACCAGAAATCGTAAAAGGTTTAAAAATTAAATTAAACTAAAATGAGTCTAAAGTTGGTTTATTAAGTCTAATAGAATTATATTATTAACTGCATGTTGCTGAGATTTTTACTGTCTTAAAAACGTCAAAAACATAACTAGTTCATTTGAAACAGTGGTTCAAAGTTATTCCTAACTTATGCATTCCGTGCATCCTAATTACTCACTCCGATGAATTTATAATTAGTGTATAACTCTCTGAGACCAGTGCACAGCTAATGGTAACAGCAAGTAGCATGCTAACGCACATTTCCTGGTTCTTGGAAAAATAAAATACTTTCTAATTAGATGCAGTGCACAGCTGACTTATTTTGACCTCAAGAGCTGCTTATACAATATACACACGCGTACTGGGGCAAGACACACTTACCACAAAAACATGGGAAAAAATGGGTATGGGGCCTTTAAATGGGTGCTCTGTAAAGCTTTTTTTTTTTTCTTACACCAGTTCAAAGTAACTTCTAGAAAAAACTTTCCCTCGTTGTGAACGTAGCCTGCTCCTGTTTGCTCCTGCCTGTGCTCCTGTCTGCTCCTGTCTGATGAACATTCTCTGTAGCCTCCCTGAAAGGAACACTTAGAGGAAACAGTACACACATTGATGACATATTTTCAAAGAACATTTCCAGTTGGCGTTCAAATGGATTTCTTTGCAAACATGTGTGAAAGCCTTTGTCGACCTTTGCACAAAAGGTCAGCCATTAGCTGTCAGAGCGCCACTGCAGGGTGTACCTGGACTGAAGCATTAGCAACTTTGTTGGCACTTGCGACATAATGTGGCTATTGACCGCAGCCTTTTAGAAGCGAGGCCTTTATTTTACAAAACAGAAAACCTTGAGAACGTCCAGAGTAAGAAGAGTTGGTCCCATTTCTGAATTGATTATTGGACACAAAAGCCACTCGAAGAGAATTGGATTTGAGATGCAGTCAGCACGGCTGAACACGCGCTCCTTAGATTCACATAGTGCCATTACAATACCATTTTGTACAGATGGATACTTGGTTTATGGTAGAGCTGTGAAATTCACTTTATAATAAATTAAATATATGCCACAGAAATGCCTAAAGCAACCATACATTTTATATTCATATATTTAAAGTTCAATAAGCATAACCAGATATGAAGTAAACATGTTCAAATATAGCTTTTACCGATGACAATTACAAAAACATTGAACATGATGTTTTTTTTCAAATGTGGTGTTTTGTTTCACGACAGTTATCTAAATCATAAAGCAGAATGAGCCTCACATGAGTCTCCGATCCGAATGGTCACTACCTAAACCCCAGCACTTGCAGCCATGAATCATGAATCAGTGCTATGCAGCCTCTGCAGCTCAGTGAGAGAATTCCAGAGCTTCTGACCTTTCACACGAGGCCTGTCCATATAATGAGAATGAGATAAACGTCTTTGGTGAAGGTCTGTCTTGAGTTTTAAATTTAGAGAATCATTTTCTCAAATTTTTTTATCAGAGAGGAGAATTTGTTTACTTGCTTTGCATAATTCAGTTACTTCCTGTAGCCTTCCTCAGAAGCACCACTTGATGGTGTAGTGATGTGTCTTGTAGGCTGCGCACATGGCTTTCCTAGAGACAAACACCCTCTACTGTCTGAGGCTTGCATTCCATCTGTGTGATAAGGTGTACGCTCCCTTGTCACAATTTATGCTCCTTTGACCTCCTTTGTGGAGCGCAATGCCAGGGTCATCTGTGCCAACAGCAACAAATACCACAGCTGGATCAGAGAGGCCATCAAGATCTACAAACCAGGTCCAAGCGGCATAAATCTTGATGAGGGGGCTACACCTTATCATGCAGGGATGCAGTCCTGGAGAAAAACAGATTACAGACTATTAAAACACTAAGTTTAGAGTTTAGTTGCAAAAAAGTTGATTTAGTGTTTAATTCCACTTTAATCTTGTAGCCCTAATTGTAATAGAGTATTATTTTGGATACCAAATGTCATATATATAGCGTAATGTATTTATAATGAGGTATCTTGTAATTCCTTGGCCCATCACATCATAGTTATTGAATGTGTTTTTCTATCGTCTTGTCTGGTGCAACTCTTCTCCTGACCCATTGGCCTTGTTGTCTTTCCTTCACACAAGCACACAGACCTTGAGCACATCTGACCTACCTGTGAATGGACTCTAAAGTTGGGAACACTTGAGGAAGTCCACAGAATGGATCCTTTCACTCAGGGTGTTGTTGGAGACATTACAGACACTCCACTTGGACACTGCAATTACGGCATCCCAGAATGCAGTACTTGTAACTGACAAAAGACAAGGCTGCGGGACAGCCTTAGTACAAGCCAAAAGAGGTATACATCCTAATCCAATTCTAGCGTATAGTGTTAACGGGGATTAGAACCACACAATATAAGATTTTTTTAAAGCAATATCTCATAACTATATCAAATACAATGATAACATTTTTGGTATTCACAGGTTTCAGTTTCCTGTATATTGAACATTTTGAGGACTGTTTTGTTTGTTAATCACTATGGCAACAGTCCCATGGATGGTATACTCCTCATGACAAATTCAACCAAGCAAAAATAGTACAAGTTTACTAGTCAAAATTTAAACTTAAAGGAACTGTATGTAGTCTGTGCTCTGACTGTCTTTTATTTTTTTTGTTTTTTACAATCACATCTGAACCTGGGTTGGTGCCATAACCTGCAGATAGAGGACACATACAATGAATTCTCAGTTAGGGTGAGCAGACAGAAATCAACCAAATGTAGGACAGCACTTCTGATTAAGTGGAATTGTGAAAATTAGGGATATCTTGTTGGAAAAAAACATTTATTTTTCATTACTTCTCCACTGCCCTTAATTCCTGTATTCTGCTGCATTTTGTCTAATATTTTGCTAAAATCCAGGAACCAAAGCAAAAAAGACAATTCTGACTATATCACATATTATTGACACATGTGAGTAAATGAGTATAAGTAGTAAGAAAACAATGGCTACTGTAGAGCGCTATATATGTCTGCTGATTGAAAATTAAGTTTTTGCAGCCAATAGTGAAATGCAGGACATAGTCCCAGTTTGTATAGTTTGAGTTGAAAATGCTGTGCAGTCCCACACAAAGCAGGACATCTAGTCACCCTGTTCTCAGTATATAGACAGGCCATGCCTCATGTGAAAGCTCAGAACCTCCAGAATTCACTAATTGAGCTGCAGAGGCTGCACTAGCACTGACTAATGATTGGCTGCAGGTGCTGGGGTTCAGGTAGTAACAATTCAGATCCTGAATTGTCCTTTTAGGTTTAAACTGTATTTCAGCATTAAAACTGACAACACAAATGATAGACTCATGTGAGGCTCATTCTGCTAAGATAAGGAGACATTTTTGTATGTATATTTGTTTTTTTTTTTCCTGAAATGTTCAACTATATGATATAAAACTTGTTTTTCTCTTATTTAATTACAGTAGTATTCATAGCAAAAGGTACCTTAAACATGTTTTCTGTGAGTGAGATAGCCCCTCCACAGATCTGGCCTACAGTCTGGCTTGATGGTGACCCCTGCTTGTCTCCATAGATATAGATAAGTATAATGCCAACCTGTGAAATATTCTAGCCAAGAGCAACAGAAGAACAAGAGACAAGAAAATCATGACTTACATATGTCTTTTTTAAAAAGCTTGTTTTGACAAAAAAAAAAAAAAAATGTAATGTATGTAAAAATAAAATAATATATAATAATTAATATATAAATATAAAAAATATATATATATATATATATATATATATATATATATATATATATATATATATATATATATATATATATATATATATATATATATATATATATATATGGGCCTCATAATAAAAAGTCTCAAAATATTCAAGATAAAAAATGTTTGCAAATATTATGATGTATATAAGAGAAATAAGAGTGAGGATTCAAAATGACTCCATGTCTTCCTCAAATCATTCCATCTCCTTTAATACAAACCCATGTGACAATGAAAAACATGGTTTATATTTCAACTGCCACATATTGTGCAGGAGCTAAAAAAGTGCTAGCGTCAGCCTTTAGCCTTTACGCAATCCTGTGTTTACATTCCTGCTGACCCTGCCCCCTTTGGGCTGCTGCCAGTGTATAGCTCCTGAGCAACGTGCATGCTCCTCTGAAAGGTGGAGCAGCCACAGACGAGAGACAGAGACCGAAGAGGTGGAGCAGACACAGAGGAGAGGTGGAGAGGGCAGGTGGAGGAAACATAGCAGAGAGATAGAGAGCGGAAGAGAGGGAGAGAGGAGAGGTAGAGCAGACGCAGAGGGGAGACGGAGAGAGGAAGAGAGGGAAACATGATATCAGTTGCTTAGTCAGGGTTTGGCGGTGGTTCAACAGTGCTTCCCCACAAATACACGCAGGCACCATACAAACAAACACACACACTGTACACACACTATACACACTCACATGAAGCAGGCAGCCAAAGTATACAGCATCCTTCCCACTCAATACCAGGACACCCAAAACATTGGTGAAAAAGAATGTACAGCATGGATTTCAACAGTCCACACATCCTCATAGTATGTCTGTAACTCTGTATGTCCACATATGTCCAAACATCTTTATATGCTCACACATGGGTGCACACCAAAGCCCTGGCGGCCTCTCTGGTCCTGGGGCGTTATCAGGCAGCTGTATCAGCACTAACCTGACTGCTAATCCCAATAAGTGTCGCTCCCAATCGGCTCCTTCCTGCACTTCCTGCCCCTCCCCCACCTGTTTGTCCCAGCAATTTAATGTTTAATGTGCTCCTCCACCGCTGATCACCAGAGGGCCATGAATGTTTAAAGATCCCTCACTTTACTGTCCATCTGCGCCCCATCTGCCCCTGTCTCTGCTCCTGTCTTTGCCTCAGCTCCCACCCTGTCTCTGCTCTTGCTTAGGGTTGTCAAAAGCATTGAAAATTAGATACAAATCGATATTAAAACTAGTATTGAAATTATATATTCATCTGAACAAGTATCGATACTAAAAAGTCACGTTCAAAGGATATACATGAACCATTCCTGAATAGCATTAGAATGATCTTGAGCTGTAGCAGAACAAGGATAAGACCACATAGATAGGTATACAGCAATGCCCCACTGTGGAACCTTCCTGGACGACTGAGGGATTACACAGACATAGGACCACATGGTAATATAAAAAAAAGTACTACCAGTTAATGCTGAAAATCATTTAATTTATTTCATTCAGTCATGCAGTATCAGTAATGTATTCTGACAACGATAAAAAGTCAGCACATGGGTGAGGTCAAAAACAGTTCTACTTACTACATATCTTTCTATGCAACACTTAATATAACCATATCATATTTTCATTAACGTTCCTCGGGATTTGATGTCCTTGTGAAGAGCATTTCCACAGCCCAACACCAGCCACTGAAAAACCTCTTTGCCCCATTAAATCACATTCCATTGTCTAAAGGAAGACTGTTTTTATTATCATCATGGTATCAGAATCGGTATTGAGTGTCAAGTATATTCCTCAGCATCAAAATTGAGTTTAAAATGTTAATATCGTGACAGCAATACTCCTGCCGATGCTCCTGCCACTCAGGATGTTGTATATAAAGAGGACAGTGCATGAATAAAGCCGGTGGTAACTGTACAAGCACAAATATGTGAGGGCCCGGGGACATCCTGTGCAAATAGGAGGAAAGGTCAGTCAAGTGACACTCAGCCGTGACAGGGAGGAGCTGAGGAGACATGCACAACAATGAGCCATTCTCCAGGTGTTAGCCACAACGGCCCAATGCAGCTAATGTAATGGCATTTCTGACACTTATTCAGACCTTTCTGCTTTTACTGAAAACTAGACTAAGGTGTCTCGGATGGTAAACAGATCTACCATCAAACGTTCTGGACATCTCTTCTTCATGTTTACTACTTTTGATACTGCAGATACACACTGAAGTAGTGTTGTCACAATACTAAAATTCAAACTAAATTTCGATACTAAGGAATAGACTCAATAGTCAATACCCATTCCAATACCACGACAATTAGAAAGAAAAAAACAAACTCTTTCTTTAGATAATAGAATGTGATTTTCAACATTAAATTGTAGTACTTTTCTTTTATATTCCCATGTGGCCTTATATCTGTGTAATCCCTCAGTGGTCCAGGTGTATGTTCCATAGTGGTCCATGGGCCTATACTAATCTATGTGTCTTATATTTGTTCAGCTCAAGATCATTCCAAAGATTCAGGAAAGGTTCATTTCTGACATTTGAATGTGATTTTTTTAGTATCGATACCTGTTGTATCTAGTTTCAATACTAGTTTTAGCATAGATTATTATCTAATTTCGTGATACTTTTAACAACCCTATACTTTAATATGTTTAATATTTTAGATTTAGATTCCTCAAAGAGTCCCCCTTTGCTCTGTTGACAGCGCTGCAAACCCTTCGCCTTCTCTCAATGAGCTTCTGAAATGTTCACTTCACACTTGTGAAGGGTTCATTAGTGGAATGGCAGCGTGGTGAGTGAAGGGCCAGGAATCTCACCCCTCAGCAATAAGGTTTCAGTTTGACTCCTTTCTTTGCATGTTTCACTCTGTGTCTGGGTGGGTTTCCTCTGGGCACTGGGTTTCCCCATCAACCAAAAACATGTACAACAGGCCAAATCCCCCAGCTAAGGTAGTTTTGACCAAGGCCAAGATCTGGAGATGGGTTCCACGGCCCCTGATGAGGTGCCCCAGCGGCATTGAAGAATGGGTCAAATGCAGAGGGAAAACTTTTCCTACAGGGACCATAAAGGCTAAAGGAATGCCAAGAGTGAGATCAAAGCAAAGGGTGAAGCCTATGTTAAAAAATGTGAAATTTTAAAGAGGAGGTATTTTACTTCTATGGGAGATTAACTTTAGATCAGTTTCCTTTTATTGTTTTAGAAATGCTATATTTGCCAATAACAACGCATTTATAAGTTTCACTTTCCTTTTTTTGATGCTCTGTGTCTCCCCTCCCTTTGCTCGCTTCGCTAAGTCACTCCCCCACATTACAATTGCTGTGCGTCCCGCTAATTAAACTACTGCACATGAAGTTTATCAAGTTGTTGTGCAGAGTTTTGTTTCATGCTTCTGGATATTTATGGAGAATTGTCGTGTGGGAGCATGGGTGAGTGCATCGGCTTGTGAGTTGAGCACTGAACAGAATCTTACTGCTAATTGTAAAGAGGGTTTGAATATGGCCCAGGAGATCGCTGATGAAAAGATTACATCTAAAATCTCTTCAGGCTTGTTTTTGATAAGGGAACAAAGTAAAAAGTTCAAAATGGTTTTGCATAATACCATATTTTAATGTGTTTTGGGTTATTTCACATTTTTTATGTACTACATTCCATATGTGTTATTCAGTTTTGATGCCTTCAGTAAAAATCTAAAATGTAATCAGTCATGAAAATACATTTTTCAAAATTACATTAAAAAAAAGTGTCCAAATATTTGACTGGTGGTGTATGTGTATGGAAGCCTACAAATTCAAGAATGTGAACCCGCCCTAAATCTTTAAGCAGCTTCTTAATCCCTCATGGAAAGTTTAATATGAAAGTCCACGAGCGGCTTAAACGAACGATACAAAAGCAGACATTTTCTTGCTGTCTTATGACCACATGTACCATATTAATAACATATTATCATTCTTCACTTAAGAGGGGATATAATGCAAAGTTGATCTTTTGAGATGTCTACTATGTTATTACAATGTTCCCTCGTCAAAACACTACTGAAGAGGTTTTAGATTTCATCCATACATGTGTATGGAGTATTTTAGCGATCCCTTGGGACCTATTTGAACCCTCCTTGCCATTAGCTGTAAGATTCTGAAAAGCATGATACAAAACTGTACACAACAACTTGACAAACCTGATGCGATGTGCAGTAGTTTCATCAGTGGGATGCAGGCTGGTTCTGTTGTGAAAGTGCTCTGAATAGGAAGTGACTCAACATGGGGAGCGGACAAAGCGCCAAAAACAAATGTGAAACTTATACAACATATTAATACTTTGATTTTGGCAAATATAGCATTTTCAAAACTTTATATGTTATGTGTTAGCAGTTAATACCCCATAGAAGTAAAAGGGCCCCTGTTTAATTTACCTTGTATTAATCATGGGCTATCCCACAATGTCACCTACAAGCTAGTCATAAGTAGGCTACACGCTACAGAGTGATGACTACCCTTAATGCTAATTGATGTGTTGACCCAGCATGTTCCTGGCATGCGCTGGGCACTGGGCACAGGTCCACGTGCTCCTAGATATTCCTTCCCGTTCCAGGCACCGTGGACATCTGCTGTAATGAAATGCCGAGTGTGATGTATGCTGACACTGATGTTCCCGGAGCAGATGTATAGAGCTATGGGCTTTTCTCAAATATCCCTGTGGAAATAGCACTGGTCGGCAGAAGGTAAACCAGCGTGTACCGGTGATCCAATGATCTTGCATAATTTGATATTGAGATAAGTGGATGTCCTTTATTCATATGTGGTCAGTGCAGATGACACCCACTGGTTTCACCTTGAAGTAATCAGAAGTGGAAAACTGAGTGCCCACTGGATTTAGCTTGACCTTTGGGGACAAGGCGCTGAGGGGGGGCACGCAATCCTCGTGGACAAACCTGATCTGGCACTGTCCTCAAGTAAGTTTGGTGGTGAATTAAGTCTGTTAGTCATTACTAATGTTAGCTATGGCCCCTATTTTCCATCTACGTTTTCTTGGTCATCTTCAAGGTTCATAGTGGACCATCAAATTATGGTGCTGCACAGTTCTCCCACGCACACGACAGCCAATCAGAACGCTGTAAGACACACCTGACAACCAATACAATGATACGTGATTGTTTATTATCCTAATAAATAAATAAATGCAGATTAAATTGTTTGGAATCCCACAATGCACCGGAACCCTAATTAGCTCTACAAAAGCTCAGATGCTTTAGGTCTGTCTCAGGACACCAGCGCTCAGTTAACAGAGCTCGCCCCTCAAGTGTAATCCAGTCTTCAGAATCATGCTCGTCTAATTGACATCCACACATGCATCACCAACATATGTTTGATGCTAATGCACATGTCACATTAATTTAGGAGTAGCTAAAATTAGCCATCAAGGACTTGTGGTTGTCAACCCATCAATTATATCTGTGTATTAGGGTTAGCATAGACTGTAGACATAAGATGAAAAAGGAAAACTACTATTCACTCTTTTTTATTTACTCTATTATTACTTTATTTGGTCAATTTCATTTTTGATGAATTACATAGTCGTGTCGAAGAACTTCATTTTCAGCCATTCCACCGTTCAAACTACAGCAACAACTTTAGATGAGCTTCTCATGTTTCAGAGCCAAACGCATCTATATAAACCTGGTCATAACAAAAGACTAGATATTTTTCAAAAATGGCATCACAAATGATGCCACAAAAGCTTGAATTCTACAGATAAATCCAAATGCACATAGCTTTTTCTCAACTTGGTGAATATTAAATGACTGACAGGATTAGTTTTGCACCAACCAAATCTGAAATAGACCAGTTTGAACTCAATGACATCAGAAACACATGATTTAGAGAAAGACACAGAAAATCACATAATGTCACACTACGGAAGTCTGACGGGGTCAAACGGTTCTTTTGGTTTAAGGCTAAAGATATCCTGAGTCTCTGTATTCAGCTCTTCTTAAGCCTAAAATGACACACAGATAAATGAAGATAAAAGATGAACCCTGCATTAAAGTGAAATCACGGCTCTGGCCATGTTATTATCAGGCATAGTGGATTATATAAACCTGAGAGTGGCAGACCTTGTCATTATATTTTGTTATCACAGTCATCCAAACGTACACTTAGTCTACTTTAAGAGACACCAAGTTACTATTGCTGTTTTCAGATACTATGTAAATATGCAGGCCAGGAACATCAAGTGGCCTACTCCGATTTGAATTTGTAGAATTGCCTACACATCTGGAGTACTGAATTTTAGTTTCATTCCAATACTAGGGATGCAGTGATTCAGCTTTTTCAAAACCTTGGATTTTAGTATCTGCCAATACCCAATATTAACCAATACCATTGGACTGAAAAATGTATCCAATAGTTATTTATCCAGCAAGTATCTAATGAACATCTTTGTTTGAATAAATGCTCACACAGTATGAAATATTCTAGGCCAACATTAGTCAGTGTTACTACATCCAATAAAACGCCCCATACACTGGTTGAACAGATATCATGGAACTGATATCCGATATCAAGCTGATTTTCCTGGATCTGTGCCGATATGCATCCCTATCCAATACCAAGTAATACTACACCGAAGGATGGCGACATTTCTGACACCAATGCCAATGACTCTATCATAAAACATTTTACCCTTGCGAAATATCTTTGGTCTAAAGGTCTTAAATGGATCTAAAAAATATGTATATGTGCATGTAATCTATAATATAAACAATGTATTTGAAAGACTGACATTTTTCTGTATTTTTGCCAGGGCATTGCTACGCATAACAGCATACTCTGATCACGCTAAGAGGCATTCAACTGCACGGGCTAAGAAACAGACAGGAAAATATGGCAAGTGTGCACCGCGGACCAGCTAGTGTTGATTCATTGTTCATTGTTCTGGTGCACTACATTAAATGGACAAGTCAATACAACCGGAGTTAGCAAAATAGCTTGTCCACCACATTTACAACAGCCAGGAAATACCATCAGTGCAATAAAATAAAATTACCTTGAACAATAAAATTATTTGTTTTTCTCACAACACTTTGAACATACAGTATTTTTTTTACTTTCATTTTTAAACACAAGATAAATACAGGTGGTTAAGATAAATAGGGTGTGTAGTACTCAGTTACATGTACTTGAGTAAGTTCTTAAAGAAATTGTACTTTTAGGACTACCCTTCTAGCAGCATACTTTTACTCCTACTTGAGTAATATTTTTATTGAAATGTTGACAATATGAATGATTTGAACTTGCACCGCTCCTTCAGATATGATTTCGTTTTTCTCATTGTTTGTGTCCATCCTTTGAAAATAGCAATTATGCTTTTTTTCCCTTGAAAATACAGTGTGGCCCAAAAGTCAATGACACTTTTAAATCTTCAATAGCTCCTATAATTCTTAAGTTATACTCACCAAATTTTAGCAGAAGGTAAACTGAACCTTCCGAGATTTTTGGCAATATATATGGTTATAATTGTTCAGCCCTATCCAACACACTTTGCATAACATTTGAAAGCATTTCCGGGCTTATGGCTCTTATTTGAGGTTTGAGGTTTATTCACAAACACCTTTTCTTTAAGATAGCCCCACAGGAAGAAATCAAGACTAGTCAGGTCTCGGGAGATCACATACTGCCCACTGTCGTTGAAACCCACTTATTATTCCTTTAATGACATTTACGCTTGGGGCGTCTCTGGTATTAAAATGTTACAGTGGTACTTTGAATTTGACCCAGATGGTAACACCACTGGGTTAAATTCAGAAACCCAGAGGTGTTACCATCTGGGTCAAATTCAAAGTACCACTGTACAATGAGGGTTCCTCGGTGCTATACTCATATTAATGTCGGAAGGGTAGTTCTAAAAGCTCTTAAAAAATAAAAGAAAAATAAAAAGAGTTATGAATTTTTTTCAGCTGTCAGTGACTTTTGGGCCACCCTACAATCACTTCTAATGATAAATCAGATGTTATGTTCTGACAGATACACTTTTACTTGGTAAAATGGTCAAATCTTTATATAGCGCTTTTCCACCTTCAAGGCACTTTACAACAAGGAACCAGTCACCCATTCATACACCAGTGTACGCAAACACTGGGGGCAAAGTGGGTTAAGTGTCTTGCCCAAGGACACAACGACAGCATTCATCTGTGAGGGTTGGAATTGCACCGCCAACTTTCAAGTCAGTGGATCTAACCACTCAACCAATGATGTTTATGTAGAGAGCGGGATTTGAACCGCCAACCTTCAGCTCAGTGGACAAACACCCAACCAACTGAGCTACTGTCGCGCCACTTGACTCCTAAATACTGTTTTACTCTTACTTGAGTCATTTCTTGGGCTACTATTCTGTACTTCTACTTGAGTAATATTATTCAGAAGTAATGTTAATTTTACTTGAGTAAAAGTTTTGGTTACTCTACCCACCTCTGATCCGCAGCAGAGTGTACGATAGACGTTTCAGGTTACGCACACACGCACACACACGCACACACATACACACAGACACACACGCACACACACACACATATATATATATAGGTTACGCACACACACACATATATATATATATGTGTGTGTGTGTGTGTATATATATATATATATATATATATATATATATATATATATATATATATATAGTTCTCAAGCAGTTCTCTGTGTGCATATAACCTAGCCCTTGTCCGTGCCCCGCTTAATGCAAGTTACTAAAGTTGTTTTCTTCACACAATAGTGTTACTGTACCTTGCGGTTACCATGGTTTCAAATGTAATTGCTAATGAATCATAATTACAGGGGCATTTAAGCTGATAAGCTGCTGTGCGTTGGCTGTGCAGTGTGGAGGTGTATGATTGGCTTAATAAGAAGGCCTTATGTCAACGGTGAGATAGGGCAGGACTCCGATTGTCCAACTGTCATTCTCACTAAATCAATCTGAGGCTCTCTGATAAAGGGGAGCTAGTACTCAAGGGCCCCGCACTCTGTGAAAATGTATCTATGACTCAAATAAATAATGGAAGTAAAAGGATTCAGGAGAGTACCTTGATGTGAGAAACTAGAAGAGATGTGTTGTCATAGAGCAGCCAAATGTTGTACTGTTACTTCAAAATTATATAAGGCTACTCAAGTAAAAGTAGAAGATCCAAAGAAATTGAGAAAGATAGAGTAAAAAAGCTCTGGTCTCACTTATATACTTATAAAGCTCTGGTCGCACTTATAAACTCATCACTTAATAACCAGGATGCTCAAAATGCATAAGGGACATGAGGAATAACTTAAGACCACGGCAAACCATTTAAATTAATTTTACATTTTTAAGACCAAAGAGCACTATTTTCTTTAATTAGTAAAGAGTACTACCCACCCTTGATGACCATAATTTAGATTTGTGTTGAAGATATTCCTCACTTTCAATACATTCAGTACATTTTCTGAGCCTAAATGAAAGCACATTGAAAACAGTGAGACCCACCCCACACAAGGACGAGAAGGATGAGGAGGAGGATGAGGAGGAGGGGGCGCCATGTGCCTGTGGGATTTATACACTCAGCTCTCTGTCATTAAGAAAATATAGGCCTGAGATGAGGTCCAACTTTAGTTCAACACGTGGAAGTTGGCTCTCAGCATTACCACACAAGCAGAAGTGCTGATAGAGCGGCCTTTATTTGAGCAACAGTTTGAACACATTGAACTTCTCAAACTTTTCACACATACTTGTACTTTGCCTAGGATCCAGAACACTCACTTCTCCAATACTTTACAAAGACATGAGCTGTGGTACGCATGGTCTTTCAGATCAAAACAAATATGACTGCTTATGAGGAAAAAAGAAGGGGAAATATATCAATATCAATAGGAGACTAAACAGGAGACTAAAAACATAGCAGATGTCTGCAAAATCAATAAGCGTAGCACCAAACTCTGTTAAACTGAGGTGAGAGAAATGTCATTTTGTTCTAAATGATCAGGGACCAATGAGCTCCTTCATTTCACCTGCGGCACTGAGATAAACAAACTTGCTTACATGATCATATTTAATTCTGGCGCGAGATGTGACAGCGGGGACCAGACTGATATCAATCTGTATAAAAAAATACAGAGCGATATCATTCTGAATTTGCCAAGCAAACATATGTGTTATAGGCATGAGCTCTGATTCACACTTTTGATTATTGATTGAGTCAACTATGATTAAAATATGGTTAACTTCACAGCCTATAGTTTGCTATAAGGTGCAGTGCTCCAGAGCCCCCCCTCTCACCACAGCCCCTCTCCCTCCTGTTTACAGTAAACGTACGGGATGGTAAAGCTGTTAGTATACACTCACAGCTCATGTTTTCATACTCTGTGGGGACATTACATTGACTTACACTCATTTTCCAGAGACTGGTCCTATAACTTTAACCATAATTACAACTCTAACCGTCCCCTAAATTAAGAGGAGACAAAGGCACAACTCTTCTATCTTACTGTAAACCTAAATTATGAAAGTTCAAAAAATTAGACCACATTTAAATTTTAGGACAATTTATAAATAAAGTAGTATTCTCAAATTTTGGAGTATCTTATTTAAAAATAAGATATCCAAAATCCCCTTGATATATTTTTTGTCAACAAAATGAAGCAAAAAATGTGAACATTGGTCTTTACATTTTTCAGATTCATATGTGACAATTTTACAAATAAAATGTTTATATGAAAATATGTGTGTGTGTATATGTGTGTGTGTGTGTGTATGTGTGTATGTATGTATGTATGTATATATATATATATCTATCTATGTATATATATATATATATATATATATATATAAATATATACATATATATACATACACACACACACATATATATATATATATATATACACACACACATATATATATATACACACACACATATATATATAGGGGATTTGACATTGTGACGGCGTTTACACATTTCAATCCCCACAATGTGATAAATACCTGTCCACACATACACACATACACACACACACATATACACCGCTTCTTCCTCTACGATTCACAACAGAAAGCTCCAGACCCAGACCCACACTTTCTCCCTCTCTCCTCTCTTTCTTTTCTCTCTCTTTCTACCTCTCCCTCTTTCCACTGGCCAGCTTTCCCCCTCTCTCATTCTCTTTCTCCTTCTCTCTTCTTTCCCTCCCTTGGCCGTGTTTCCCCCCTCTCTCCCTCTCTGCTCTTTCAATCTCTTCCTCTCTCCTTCTCTCCCTTGGCCTTCTCTCTTTCCCTCTCTCCCTCTGTTCCTCTCCCCTAGCCCCCTTCCCTCTCTCTCTGACATGTGAAAGAGGAATTATTATAGCCGCGTGCAGCTCCAGCTCAGGCAGCAGGTGCTCTGAGCCTCATAAAAACAGGCGTGCCCGGGTTTACCAGCCCATGTCGACCCGGGGTGTGAACGACCGGGCCCTGCTTGAGTGTGAACGACCAGGCGGCGCTCGGGTTACTGCGCGGGCTGCTGAGAACGCGACACGCTAGCTTACGCCCATGCGCCCAACACACATGTGGCCAAGACGGCAATAAACAACATTTTGACTTTATATTCAGCTCTTAATGAGATAAGAGGAGACGGTTTCTAATGTTTCAGCTGCTCGTCTTCACTACGTGTCAAAGTAGCACTGCATATGTGTGACCTGCACTGTCATTCAAATAAAGGTCTTTAAAGAGGCCCTATGCAACTTTTTTAGTAGGGGGTCCATCATCTGCCTGTCTTCATGGAGAGGTTATTGGTTTGCCAGGAATGTTCCACAGTCAATGAACTCCCTTGTATTTATTCTATTACGGGTGTTCTGTTGCAAATAAAGACTTCAAAAAATATGTATTATACTGTGAGCTGGCAAGCTTCTCCACAGATCTGACCAGTAATTTGGCCTGGTTGTATTACCTGCCTGTTTCCAGGATAGATAAGTTTAATGCTATACTGTGGAACATGTTATAAATAGACACCATAGCATAGATATTTCATGTTTTACAGCTTAAATGTTTGTATAAAACCAGAGTAAAAAAAGCAGATATACTTCTGAGCAAAACAGCTAGCAGACGGAGCAAGGACTCAAACAAGGGTAAAAAAAAATAAATAACTGCTAAGTCTAGGTTGAGATATGTCTCATCTAAGGACAATGACCACTCAAATGACGAGGACAAGCATGGACTTTAAAAACAAAGAGTAGCACTTCCTAGATTTCTACTTATGATGTCACAAGGTGGAATTGAGCTATTACAGGATGTTTTGATGTGGGAGCAATATTTAAAAAATAAGAAAAAGTAGGTGCTTTAATAAAACTGAGACTCCAGAATGAATGAAAGTTAAAAGAAAAATAATGTTACTACATAATCATTCATAAATAAGTCAAAGTAGCCTGCTCAAAGTTGGTGAAAACACAGACTAGGACATACTCTGCTGATGAGACATGTGGAAAAAGCCTTTACTAGCACCAGCTGTTTCTGATTCCTCCACAGTTCATATGACAGGTTAGACAACCCTTTACACTAAAATACAGTTAATATAACTTTATTCAAGATTTTACTTGAAGTTAACGAAATGTTTACCAGTTGGTGAAGTTCATAGTTTTACTTAGTACCTAGTTAGCTAGTTGGAGACAGGCCGCAGATAAGCAGCATGTGTAAAGAGGTAAATCCATAACTGTTAATTAGGGTCAAAACTGTCTAAATTACACAACAAACTGACATCTATAATTTGTTAAAGGAGCTGTTCCTGATTTATACTGTCTTAAAAACATCAAAACAGAACTCCTACATATTTTGACATCAAGAACTGCTAATACAATATATCTGTAGTGGGGCAAGACAAATTTTGCTTAAATCTATGACAAAATCAGGTGCAGGGCTTAGTGTAAGATTAAGTTCACATAAGACATAGTTTAAACTGTCTGAAAAATGTCTTCCTTGAGCGAGCGTTGTCCATAGAATTTTGGTGTTGATGACAGAGATAGAGGTGTTCCAATTTACTACTCCTTCCTATTTGTACTTTTCGTCTCAACTTTTTTTCACAAACTGCCACTTCACTGAACTATGATGAATATTTTCCACAGGTACTATTCCACCAAAGCAAGTCATAATTAGAAAAAAAAGTGAAAATCTGCCTTATGCACTTTAAACCTCCGGATATACCGAGGTTTAATACAGCACAGTGTGAACAAGCTACCTGTCTGAACTGCTCCTCGTAGGTCCACTCGCCATGATCTTGCGCCCCCAGGTGGCTGTGTGTGGCGTGGGGGGGCAGGATGGCGACGCGCGGCTCTTGCTCCACGGTGGGGCGAGCCTTCAGCAGTTGGGCGTGGGGGTGGAGCTGGCGATGGGGTAAAAGCAAGATGCCCTTCCCTGGAGTGACCGCCTCCTGAGCTGTAGGCAGACCCTCCTCAGCCAGGTCATCATCAAAGTCGTCCTCCATCTCGCCCTCAAAGTCGTCTTCGTCCCACTTTTGTTTTCTGTGGGAAGCAGATATATATTTGTGCAAATCTCAGTGTGTTACCAAATAATCATATTATGCCAACTGTGGCTAACTCGGTGTTAGAATTACTTTGTCCTGTCCAATTGTATTTTTATGGGTTTTAGCTAAAGCACTGCTCCGCGCAGAGCCTATTATCAATCAATGGAGCACGGGATCGTTTGACATTACTGGTCAAACTGAATGTCAGAAATTTTGCACAACTGGCAGCTGTGCAGAACATCTATGAGCAAAAGCATTATAAAAAGATGAAGAAAAGAGCAGAGGAACAACCCAAAGAACTGCTGTGGCACTACTAACATGTTTCACTTAAGGGTGTATTACTTAATGAGTAGTTTTAAATGAACAATACATTTTGAATTTATCATCTTAAAGATGATCCATAAATGTATGCTAATGATTTTTATTGGAAAGCACTTTGATCACCTTGAGTATTAAGGGCTCTATAAATAAAGAGTGACTGATTGAAATGTTGAACCTACAGTTAAACAGTAAATTCTGCCATAGAATTCTGATCTGATCTCCAGCTCATTTTTGAAGTAATTTTAAACTTGATTCCAATAGTCCTGGATATAGTGGATACAAGGTACAAGAAGCAGTATCAGTACACTCATTCCAAAGAACTCTGACATGATAAATCTAAGCAGTAGTTCCATTTATTTGTTTATTTATTTAGTTAGTTATTTAGTAGGACAATGTACAATTACATTAAGCACAGTGGCAGAGATGCTTGTACCAGATTCTAGCTTTACAGCTAATTTCCATCTGTAGTCCTCAGGGGGAGGGGTCAACATTAATGGCCATGGAACTACTGCTTAGATTCATATGTCATGTTAGTGCATGTAAATAGGCTTTATACACAAACACGATGTGTTTGTGTAAAAACACATCGTGTTTGTGTCCACTGTGCAATGTTTTTCATCTTATAAAACACACATGCACACATGCACACAGGTGCACAGACACACATGCACACAGGTGCACAGACACACATGCACACGGACACACATGCACACATGCACACAGAAACACATGCACACGGACACACATGCGCAGAGACACACATGCACACATGCACACAGACACACATGCACACATGCACACATGCACACATGCACACATGCACACAGACACACATGCACACATGCACACATGTCACACTGTCAGTCATGGCTACCCTGAAAGTCTGATGGTGCAAATATCAGGCTCTTTGTGGTAGTCACCGTAGTTGTTAGCTACAGCCTAGCAGTGTTATTGAGTTTTGCGCATGGATCTATAACAAGAACTGGATAAGACACTCCCCCTCTGTCCCAGTGAGAGACTAGTGGCCACTGCATAGGTACTGAAGCTCCTGGGAGTTTGGGCCCAGAAAGAATTCTCTTATAGACCACACTGCATTTTTTGGGAAATCGAACTGCCCGTGATCTGTTGATAGGGCATTGACAGCTTTCACAAAGGTTGGATTTTGTAGGGATTCTTCTCTATTTTTACAACAGGAATTTATACAATTTTGAAATCCTCAAAGCACCTATAAGTTAGCTTTGTACAATTTAGCCTAGCCTTGCTCTAAGCCTGCACTAGCTCCACTCTAGCAGCTATTGCTTTGATAAGAAGTGGTCCACGTTTCTGTCGTCACGTGGTGGCGCAAGCCTGTACAGAGGAAGGAATGCAAAAGAAAAAATATTTTGGGGGAGTTTGCGGCAAGGATCACGGCCCATTGAAAACAACAAATTGCCATCTTTGGTTCATCTTCTAGATCTTAATGTACTTAGATGATGTTGTGCCTCAATCTATGATGAGCAATTTTTCATCACAAACAGCCAAATCATGCAATGGTCACCTGACAGCGGGGATGCTACTGTACTCACATGTGTTCCTCTTCGTCTGATCCCATCATGTCCTTGTAGTTGTCTCCCTCCTCCTCTTCGTCGTCATCCCCACTGCTGCGCTCAGACATGGGGCTGTCAGACACCCTCTGCAGGCCGGCTGCTGCTGCCCTCATGGCCGCTAATGCCGCCATCTGCGTGTGCTCGGCGTCCCGGGCGGGGCTGACCATGGGCTCGTCCCCTAGCCCCGCCCGGAGCTGCCCCGGCACCTGTCCCTGTCCCTGCTGGAGCTGCTGTTCCATCAGCAGCTTGGCCCTCTGCTGCCGGTGAAGGTTCTCCATGACGGCCTGAAGCTTCATCTCAGGTCTGCTCCAGCCGTGTGTGCCCTGGCTGCCCCGCGTAGGAGCACCACGGTCCGGGTGTGTGAGGCCGAGGAGGGGCCTGGAGGCTGGTGTTCCCTGGAGATGTGCGTGCAGAGTGATGAGGACGAGGAGGAGGAGGGCGAAAGGGAGCCCAGGCACATGCAGTCACTGTGAGGACCAAGGCTGTGTGGAGGTCGTAGCAGCAGAGGTGACAAAGGCCAGAGGTCACGATGAAGGAACGCTATGTCCAGATCCTGAGGGACAGAGGAAGAAAATAGGGTCAGATTTAAGCTTGGACTCCAAACTTCTCTAGAGATCTCAATTCAAAATCAAGTAGTTGACTCACAGGGCTTCACAAAACTGCAGATTTAACCAAAAGAAAGCTAGAAAATCAAACAGTGAAACAGTCAATAACAGAAAGGCAGATTAACTAACAGTCACAGGAAACAAGCAAACTGAAGCAGGACTGAAGCAGGACTGAAGCAGGACTGAACTAGGACGGAACCAGAACGGACAGGCTCTTTAGGTCCTGCTCAGATTCTGCTTTGTAACATGAGCAGGTGTGTCCAGATCTACGAAGTTCCTCCTCACATGAGACCTTGGATTTAATTTGATTCTCCTTTAAGCACTGAATATGCTAAGTATCAAAAATGGTTTACCCACACAACAGTGACCAGACCAGAGAAAGTCACCTGACATTAACCAATTAAAACCACATTAATGGTGGACTTTGTAACTTTCCTGTATATCATGTATATAGAAAGTATAGCATTAAACTTATTTATTACATTTTAGGTTAGTTTTTTTATTTTTTTTTTTTTTTTTTTACAGTCACTTTTACACAGATCTGACTTGTAAATTGGCTTGGTGGTGTCTTCTTCTTTTGCCCATGGAGTTAGAAATGTATTATATATCTGCCATATTGAGACAAATAGTTCATAGGCTACTTTTGGACAGATTTGAATAGGTATTTTACAAACATACAATAGCTTTTACAATTTAAAATGCGTATGAAAAACCTCTTTGTTCATGCAAAACTAATAAAATCATAGTTATTATTACATATACCCAACATTAACACATGGATAAAAGCTCCAAAGAAGCTTCACAGTAATATATCAGTTTAACTCTTTAACAACTGGGTACAGTAACAGAAGAGCATTGATACGATGTGACTGAACAGTTGGTGAGAAGTAGTCCTCTGGAGCAGGTGTCATGTCCACACAGTGTTTATTCAAAAGTGCTGACATGTGACAGGACATATGTGTAACTCTCACCAAATACTCACTTCAACCTGGGCACAACGATTCAGTAAAAATAATATAATTGCAATTTCTCTAAAAAGCATTGTGATTACGATTAGATTCGGGATTCATGTTTTACTGAGAGGATTCTTTGCAAAGATCACATTTTAAACACAAAATGTATAAAATGTGTCAGAACATTCTATTATTTATAAAGTTATTAGTAAATGTAATCGTATATCACCAGCCTGCTACCTTTGTCTCTCAGCCAATTCAACCAAACATTTCTACAGGTGCACACTTTCTCCTCTCTTTTATCCTGTTGTTTCAGCTACATCCATCCTCTTCCTCCATCTCCACTACACCAGCAGAAAAATCTGCCTCCTCATCCTCTACACCTTCTTCTCTTCACCACCACCAGTGTCCAGGGATCATGTCATCTTTCAAAATGGGAGCGGTAAATCAACACACATTTGTTTTGTATATTTTTTTTACATTTGAGATATAGACCAGTCTTAAGGCATTTTCCCCTCATTTACAATCATTGTTATAGGCTAACATAACAAGATATTACAGGGCATACCCTAAAAAAAAAAAAAAAAAAAAAAAAGTTGTTTTTCCGAGCCCTCCCAGCTGCAGGTGATGGTGGGGCTGTTTGTTTAGTGGCTGCCTCGGTGACTCAGAGCATTACATAAAGTCATACCTCTGTGTCATAAGTACAGTGCTCAGTGTGTAATGTGCTCCTATCATTACAGTGTGTTATGTAACAGCCTTCATTCATCAAGTAGATCGTTAAAGACTGTGCAGTAAAAATATATCTATAAATGCACTGTTTATTCTTGAACTAAATTATGATTTAGAGACTAAACAGGGCAGTGCCATGAAATTCTGCAGCCCTGCTTCTGGGGCGACCAAAGAAGAAGAACAACCTGTGGGATAAAAATAAATAACTTTAAAGGTGCATTATATAATCTTTATGATGGAGAGGCTGTCATCTCTATGAAGATGTACCCTAAAATTATCCATATCAGTCAGATCAGTTGTCGTGATTTTTGTGAATTTAATCAAACACTTTCTGTCCACTGGAACTGGATTTTTTAAAAAGTTGGGTTTTTCAGCGTGTTTGGGTGTTTGGCTGTTGTGACACTTTGACCAATAACCATGAAGTATTTGTTTGAATGCTCCAATCATTGTAAGTAATGGCATTTAATTTACATTGGGCATTTGAGCACCCCACAGTGGGGCATCAGTGGCTAAAATGACATACTCTTCTTAGCCTGTGCAGCTGAATGCCTCTCCAAGCCTGCTCCTCAAAGTTCAGCGTTTACATACATTCTAGAAATCCTACAAATCAGACCAGAGATTTGGTTTTCCTGGCATACACATGGTGACTGTTGATAGAAACAGTCTTCCCTTTCACACCACATGGTCATGGACTTAACCATTAGCATAGCTTCAGAGCAGAGCCGTGGTGGAGAGCCCGCTGAAGGAACGTGAGCCTGGGGAGAGGGTGCTAGGGGGGGCAGCTGCCACGCACATGGAGCCTGCCCAGACACCTGATCCAGACTCAGAACATTCTGAGGAGCAGTTGGCACTTCCACAACACTACATGGGCCCAATAAACCCCACTCTTATTGAACAAGAACGTCCACACAGACATTGCTATGTCCTGTGCTGTGATGACTCAATTTGAATGGTCACTATTAAGGTCATATTAAGTCCTCTGGAGATAGTTATGTGTCAGATGCCCTCCCTGTGTATCCAAGAGAGTTTATTCTGTGGAAAAGCTGCTACTGCTAAGCCTGTAGTTTAGACTTCTACAAACATGTTTTGAAATGTCTCTGTGTGTCAGGTGCCCTGGCTGTGTCCATGGGGTCTTATTCTGTGTAAAACCTGCTAATCTTGTAGTTTAGACTTCTACAAACATGTCAAGAAATGGATTCTTGTATTAGTTTAGGAGTTATTTACAAAACTTTGAAGTTCTTCTTGTCATATAGTATTAGTATATCTCCAACTAAAGATCGAAAAACACCTTGCTCCACCTTGTGACGTTATTAAGTGATATTATACTAAGTATTTCACCAGGCTAAATTTGATCATTTCACTGCTCAAATGTGGCCTTTTTCAGTTGTCCTCTCTCCACTGACAATTTTTTCTTGAAATAAAAAATATATATATTGAAATTTGTCAAAAATACCATAAAAAGAGTCAAACAATCAACAACAATACACTGAAAAAGCGAAACACAATTAATTAATTAATTATTCAAATTCCAGATATTTAAATCCCTGTACATGTTATTTTTTGCAGTGTATCCTTGAAGGACCAAAACTGAAAATCAAACCGTTGGTCAAATCATTTCACTCATTTGCATAGAATCAGAATAGAAACACTTTTGCACAGAGCTTCAGTTGCTTAGTGTCTCATTAGGAGGTCTTGGTATAGAGACATAAACTTAAAAAGTGCTCTGTTACATATATAAGCCTGTCAGTGGCACATTTGCTTGTGTCATAGTGCGCAGACTAGGCCACTTATTTTCCTGGTGTACATATAAACGCAGTCACTGTAAACTGCATTGTCAAGTGCTGCTCTGCCGGACCATGCTGTTAGTCCCAAGTATGGTTGGATACACATCACTATAGAAAGCTGTGGATTTTTTTCATTTGTGCTAAACTGGCTTTGCGACACTCTCAAATCCTGTGTGTACTTCCTTTAAAATCAAAACTCATGAGACCCTATAGAGACTGGCTTGCATAATGCAAACGCTATAGCTCAAATGTTTGTTTATGGCTGACAAAATGTGTCGTGGTGAACATACAGATACCAGTGCTATAAGTGTGTTAGTCATAAGGTGTAATCATGTCTCACATGACCACACTGACTTAAAAATACATGGCAGCACACATGGCACTGTCTCTCTGTATCTCTCTCTCTGTATCACACATGTTTCTCTCTCTATCTCTCTGTCTATCTCTCTCTCACACACATGTTTGTATGACACATGTGCGTGAACAGATTTTGTCAGCGCAAGCCTGGCTCCAGCTTGTCTCTCTCTGTGTCTCTCTCCCATAACGATGCACCAATCTGATACTGGTATCAAATATTGGCATTGATCCTGAATTTTTTTGGAATATAAGCTTCTTATTTAAACAAAGTTGTTCTGTGGTTACTGAAAAAAAAACAGTGCCACATTTGGATAAGTTTTGTCTTATTTTGTTTCTGTTAAAGGAAACAACCGCAGTTTTCAGTATCTGCACTAGTATCTGTTAATATTGGATAAAAGCTATAGTTCTATATGGTATAGTATATATAGTGCTATAGTATAGTCCCTCAGTCGTCCAGGCAGGTTCCATAGCAAAAGAAAATTCAATTCAGTCAACACAACAAAAATACTCTCTCTATATATCTGTCGCTCTTCTTTCTCCGTCATGCTCTGTCCATCCCTCCCCCTCTCAGACTTTAAACTTACAGTGCTGACTTTATGAGAGCCACTTTGTGTCTGTATCCACTGCACTGGGTCATACAAGCAAAGAGTGCATTAGTAAGGGTCCGGTCCTGGTTCGGTGCTGATTCAGTCGAGTAGTGGGTCTTTTGATAGTGCAGAGTATATGTTGTGATGTTTTGCTGACAGAGCACATGTCTCTAAGTGTCTTTTTTTTCTCATCAAACATGCCTATTACTGACTGAAGATGAGGGCATACGAACTTCCCATTACGAGGTGTTATTGTATTAAAATAAACGTCTCACTTCCTGTTGAAATGTCCGACTCAGCACAAATAAGGACTTATTTAGAGAGCTGGTTTACACGTAGAGCCATGTGCTCCGTCAGCAGAACATCATAACGTATCATGCTCATAACTCTATACTATCAAAAGACCCACTACAGGACTAAACCAGGTCTAAACCAGGTCTAATCCAGGACTAAAGCAGGACTAACACAGGACTAAAGCAGGACTAACGCAGGACTAAAGCAGGACTAAAGCAGGACTAAAGCAGGACTAAAGCAGGACTAAAGCAGGACTAACACAGGACTAAAGCAGGACTAAAGGAGAACTATACCAGGACTAAAGCAGGTACTAAAGCAGGACTAAACCAGGACTAAGGCAGGACTAAAGCAGGACTAAAGCAGGACTAAAGGAGAACTATACCAGGACTAAAGCAGGACTAAAGGAGAACTATACCAGGACTAAAGCAGAACCAAAGCAGGACTAAAACAAGCATAAAACAGGACTAAATCAGGACTAAAAATGGACAAAAACATCACTAAATCAAGAGAAATCTCAATTCTAAAAAGAGCAGCCATGATCAGATTATAATGACATTTCTTCCTCTGAGTTGTCATATGACCTGTCACATGACCTGAGAAATAGGTCCAGGACTTTGAAAACAGAAGGACCCATCGTAAAAGAGGACTGTAAACCAGAGGGGGGATGGATGATCTTCATTGTTTCATTGTTCTTCATAATGACAAAAACAGGCTTCTACTTTAGTCTATTTCTTGGCAAACAAGTTCCATACTATGGTTTTAAATTAAAAATGACTTGAAATATTTAAGGCGCAACACCGGGCAGGTGGCCACTCACCTAGAGACGGGGAGGGATGGTGACCGTACTGACCTGTTTCATGGAGGAGTAGCCATAATTATGCTTAAAATACTTGAATAACTGAGCAATCATTCAAACATTAAAGATAATCTGATACATAAATAAAAAGTCCACAGTACATGTCTATACACACATCCGCCTGATCCCTATCTAGGGTTGTCAAACGTCTTGAAGATCAGATACTAATCAATACTAAAACTAGGATCAAAACTAGATACTCATTTGAGCAGGTCTCGATACTAAAAAAGTAATATTCACAGGATGGAAACGAATCTTTCCAGAACAGCTTTAGAATGATCTTGAGTTGTTTCTAGTAAGACACAGACTAGTATACACCACAGACGTGGACTAAGGGATTGTGACATCACCAATCCAACCAGGCGCCTGATTTGTCTGTTATTAATGTTCATATCCTAATTTACGGACACAATAGAGAAAAAAAAAAAAAAAATACCGGGATCGTGTAGAGAGTGGGTTACTACAAACATTTTAACACTATGGAACCTAAGTGGACGACTGAGGGATTACACAGATATAAGGCCACATGGTAATATAAAAGATGGTACTACAATTTCATGCTGAAAATCACATTCTGCTACTTATGAAATTGAATTTGAATTTGATCATGACAACACTGCTCCTCCCCTGTGTACTGTTCATACCCGGTCATTTCCACATGTACGTTCTATCTCACTTTGCATACAGTGTCAGACATGATCCTACAGGTTTAACTGCTTTTTTAACTCCTCTATAGCCCTAATCCTTGACAACACTGTGGCATGTATGCTAAACACATATGTGACGCAACAACAGCAATCACCATTATGGAAAATCAAAAAGTACTGCCAGTGGGATTTTTTGTAGTTACAATTTTCAGGATTTTGTTCACACATTCAAACTTGTCCAGGAGGATTAACATTTGATACTAAAATCTGAACTGCTAAACTAATCCAAAAATCCCATGTTTTTCAGAACATGTAGAGGTCAAGAATGGACAACATCGGTATTTGACAACAATCCCAATATACCAGTTCAATAATTTTAATAGTTTATTTTTTTCTATTTCTAATGTAAACAGATGAGCAATGATGCCAAAGAGGTGGCTGTATTTTTACCCAAACCTAAAACTAGACACTCATTTAAGCACGAACATCCTTAGTGGTTCATCTGCCCCCCAGCACCCTCTCCCCAGGTGCAATTTTCAGATGCCTGAAGGTGCCACGTTCATCTGTTCAAACAATTATACACAAGTATAAACACCATGACAATGTCCAGCCATCATATAATTCAGCAAGGAGACGGACTCTGTGTCCCAGAGATGAACGAGCTTCAGAAATGTGCATTTCAACCATAGAACAAAAGCAAAAGACATTGTGAAGATGCTGCTGAAGCTGTGTGTCATTATCCACAATGAAGCTGAATACTGAATTGACATGGGCTGAAAGGCCACTCTGCAGGAAGAAGCCGTTTCTCCAAAGAAACATAATAAATGCAAAATGCACACACAGACTAAGACCTTAATTTCTGGCCATAATGAACATCGTTATGTTTGGTGGAAAAAGGGGGAAGCTTTTAAGCCTGAGAACACCATCCAAACTGCGAAATACGGGGACGGCAGCATCATGTTGTGGGGTTGTTTTGCTGCAGGAGGGACTGGTGCACTTCACAAAATAAATAGTATCATGAGGAAAGAACATAATGTGGAACATACCAATGTATGGGCTTCCAAATAGACAATAACTCAAAGCATACTGCCATACTGGTTACAAAGTAGCTTACAGATAACAAAGTCAATGTTTTGGAGTGGCCACAAAGTCCTGATCTCAATCCTATTGAGACTGAATGTATGGGCAGAACTGAAAAGGCATCTGCAAGCAGGGCGGCCTACAAACTTGGCTCAGTTACACCAGTTCTGTCAGGAGGAATGGGCCAAAATTTCTGCCAATTATTGTGAGAAGCTTGTGGAAGTTCAAAACATTTGACCCAAGTGATAAAATTTAAAAGGCAATGGTACCAAATATTAATGAAATGTATGTAAACATTTGACTTTGAAGAAAGTAATGAAAAAATGTCAAAATAAATCTGGCATTTAGCAAATAGAAATGATTTTGGTAATCCTAATTGACCTAAAACAAGAGGTTTAGTCTCATGTCAGACAGTGAGAAAAAAACGTATGTGTCTTATATAGTGTATGGAAACTTTTGGTTTCAACTGTATCTATACTAAAAAGTTACATTCACAGGAAAAAAATGAACCTTTCTTAAAAGGATCTTGAATGATCTTGAGCTGAATCAGAACAAGTATAAGACACATAGATTAGTTTACATTCATGGACCACTATGGAACCTACCTGGACGACTGAGGTCACATGGTGTTATGAAAGAAAGTACTACGATTTAATGTTGGAAATCCCATTCTATTGTCTAAAGAAAGAGTCTTTTCATTATTATCATGGTATCAGAATCAGTATTGAGTATCAAGTCTATCCCTTTATACATATATATGTATATATATATAATATATATATATATATATATAGTATATTATATATATTATTATATATATATATCAGAATATATATATATATATATATATAGTATGTGTGTGTGTGTGTGTGTGTGTGTATATAATATATATATATATATATATATATATATATATATATATATACACACACACACACACACACACATACACACACACATGTATACACACACATATATACACACACACAAAAACCCATGTGTGGTATAACAGGATTACCAACCTCCCTTGATACTCGTACTATCACCACCACTTCCTAAATGCACCATTGTAAACCGGCCCCGATCAATAGCCCCACTCGGCGTATAGAGCACGTACATTAGACGACGCATGATTGGTCCAGTCGGCCTGTCTGCTCCCATTGTCCTGCGCTGCTTTACTGTCCCATTGATTTACATTTTATGGTCAAATAAGTGGCTCCTGAAGGCACCAGGACCCCCACCCCGCCCCGTGGCAGACTGGCCCTCAAGCACCACTGATCCCCGGATACAATTAAGTCGTCACGCCCCTCTACTATATGGTCATGTAAAGGTGTCAGACGGTATATGTGCTGATTGGATTGTTCTTGCATCGAATACTGAAATATAAATAATAGGGCTGCAGGCCTTTAGTTGTTTAGTCAAGTATGTAAAAAAATTGTAGTATGTAAAAAATTTGTAAAATTATTAGTCGACTATGGATTTATATGGGACAACAGCAGAAAGGAGAGGTTACTCTTTGGCATTTTTTGGGATTTATATGTAAAAAGTCAGACTGATTCACAAGGCCAAGAAAGTCTTATAAAAATATGTTTGTATTGTATTTCTACAAAGCTGTTACGTTCTGTTGTAACTTGAGAGATAAATAACAGCTGCATAACACATTTGGAGCAGTTTTGTCTTATTCATTTTTTGTTTGAAGAAAATGCACAATGTGTATCAGTTGATATCGATTATTTGCAGATACTTTAAGCTATAGAAATTGGTACTGAAACTGAAAAAGCTGGATTGGTGTATCCCTAGTTTTGAGATGTTTTGCCACGCCCCCTTTTTAGTCAACTAATCAATTGGTAGACCAAGAAATTCTTTAGTCCATGACAATCCTAAAAGTCACCTCACTATATCAGACAGGCCCGTGCATTTAAACACATTGCAGATTTCCAATAGTCAATGATCAGCTGGAACATTTTCAGTGGAGAGGTCTGCAACCAATCGTCTTTGAAGGTCCTATATTATGGAAAATCGACTCTTGAGAGCTTTAAGCATCGTAGGATGTTGTTACCTCATCAAAAACAGACCTGGAGCAGTGTTTTGTCCACATTCACACATGTTTGTGTAACCCTTCATTATTAGTCTGTCTACATCTCTAAAGCTCAAGCTCATTCCTCATGTGAACAGCTCCTTTTACCTTTGGCTCAGTAGAGATTGGGATTCCAAATGATTCTAGTGAAAGGTGTATGGAGTTCAAAAACACAGTGGAGCACTTCCTGTATTACAACAGGACATCACATCGTGGAACAGAGTGTTTTCAGTTTGACAGAAGAACTCAGCCTAAATATGCAGAATTTGCGTGTTAAACATGTGCGAACATGTTGTCTTGATGAGGAAACAACATTCAAAGGTCAGAAAATAACATAATATAGGCTCATGAACAAGACAAAATGAAACCAACAATTATGAACGATCAATATGAGGGAAATAAATTGATAATTTTTGTTATATGTTTTATTTACTTATTTTAATTTGAATATTAAAGATTGTGAATTTGAGATATATAGATGGATAGATAGATGATAGATAGATAGATAGATAGATAGATAGATATATCAAACATATAGATATATCAAACATTTTTGCCATGCTTTGGCTAATCTATTGTCTCCCCCCAAACGCACCGGTGAACCCTGACACAGGCAGCTGATCCCTAAAGAGCATTCAGAGGATTCTGACCTGTGGGAGGATGGGGGGCTGGAGCCTGTAGAACTGACAGACTGTTAGCCCAGAGCGGATCGGGAAGGCTAATGTTACATGTATAAGCTTTAACTGCGGAGACGCCCATCTGCAGACCGGGTTATGGGAGGTCTGAGTCCAGGCTGAGGATGTCAAGATTATTAGGTTAAACAACAATCCTGATTATTCAGGTCACAAGAGATAAAACATAGTAGTCGTGGCAATTTTAGAAGCAAAATTAAAGATTCGTAGGGTATTGTTTTATATAATGCGTTTGTATATTTATGAAAAATGGTGATGTAGGCTTGTAGGCTGAGCTTTGGATAAAATCCTAACTGTAAGGAGATTTTGAATAGGGCCCAGGAGCGATCACAAGGTTACTCAAACATGCATGGATGGCATATGCCTCTTTTCCACTGGCACAGTTCTTTTGGGGCCGCTTGGGGCCGCTTGGGGCTGCTTTGGAGCGGCTCCCTCCAGCCGAGTTGTGTTTTCATGCTGTACAGCTCAGGGTCTCGACTCTGCTACAAGAGACACTTAGCCAAACATAACTCATGTTTTCTTAGTAAATAAAATCTAAATTATGTCTGAATTATACTTGTAATTGTATGGCACTATCACAGCGATTAACAAAATGACGTTTAGTAATTCTAAGTTTGTGGTCCCGTGAGCCAAGGTTAAAGCTAAAGCTAGCGTGAACAGAAAACTACTTCCAATTTATTATGAGGTTTTTCTACATTTGTTTCACTTGTCTGCACCTCTGCATCACATTGGCCTCTCTTTATGTAGTGCATTGGGTTTGGCTCATGTTAGACACATTGTGCATTGGAAATATAATATGTTTGATCTTTATACAGGAGTGCTGTGCATCAATAAACAAAAAACAGCTGTTAGCTGCGTGCTAGCTTTGTTTTGTGGACAGTGTTGGGTCAACATTTAAGTTATCATAACTGTAAATACAGCGATTTGGGAGCTAGTACCCTCCAGGGTCCACTTGGGACCCCTCAAACTGGGCGGTACAGTTCACTTTAGACAGTGGAGACACTTGTGGCTTGTACTGATCTGCTCCAAAGTAAACCAATGGAAACCAGGCAGGCATGTTTTTAATGAGGGAACAATGTTATAATAACATGGTAGAAAGCTCCAAAAAGTCAGTTCTGCATAATACCTCCTCTTTAAGTCATTTCCATACAATCTATACCCCAAATGATAACGTCCAGTCCCAGTGCAGTCCTAGTCTCGGTCCTGGATCAGGCTCATAGGCAGGATAAAGGGTTAATAATGGTTGTGTTTGGTAGAGGTCTGAGCAAACATGGGCTCAGATAAGAGGGTCTAACTCCACCTGATAACAGCACACATGTGGAGAGCACTGGTCCCACTGGTGCTATTTGGATCTGTTCTGCTTAACTTTACTCGGCATGCCTTTACCAGGGTCTCTCGCTTTTCCACTCAGAGCAGAGATGATAGTGAAACATGGCTAGAACTGCAAAATTGAATCGCAACTGAACTGAAGTCACAATTTGAATGGACGCAATGAGCAAATCCCAAAAGCAGAAATTTAAGAAGTATTATCATTTCCTCTGCAAACAAAGACGTCTTATTCTGCAGAAAAACTGCTGACCCTCAGAAGTGGGCAGAGAAGCCAAAAAATGTAAGCGTAACATTACTTCAACATAATAGTACTCAAGTAGAGGTGCAAAGTAGTGGTCCAAGAATGTAAGTAAAAAAGTACATTGCAAAAACCACTGCTCAAATAAAAGTAACCCAAAGAGTAACTGGATGTAATATCTGATTTATAATTTGAATTAATGTAACGTGAAGGACAAAACATTAAATAATGCACAAAATGTGGTATTTTCAAAGGACAGACACAAACTAAATCATATCTGTTCATGTTCAAATCATTTCATATTGTCAACATAAAGCACTTGTAGACTTACAGTGGGAAGAGTAACCACAACTTTTACTCAAGTACGAGTACTATTACTTTAATAAAAAATATTACTCAAGTAGGAGCAAAAGTATCCTGCTAGAAAAGTACTCCGAAAAGTTACATTTCTTTAAAAAATTACTCAAGTAAATGTAACTATATAACTAAGTATTACCTACCTCTGCTAACGCTGTAGTTTAGATCTGTACAAATATGTTTTGAAATATCGTTCTTGTATTAGTCAGTATTAGTATTGTCTGTACATATTTCACTCTTTTTGTCAATTCTTTAAAATGAGAACAGAATCCTTTGATGAAAACATAAATTGCAAATCACAATCAGAATGCTTGTCAGAAAAAATGCAATTAAATATCTTTTCCCAAATTGTTCAGCCCTCAACACAACATCACCAGACTAGAAAAATCAGTTCAATATCTGGTGGTGCTAACTGCATATAGTATTACACAAGCAATTTTTCTCATTGTCTAAATTGTCAACAGTTAGCATTAGTAGCCCCTCCCTGATAAGGTGGCGTATGGGTGGGGTCTTCGGCTCACACTAAAATCACACAGAACCGGACTATTCAGTTTAAACCTGCTCTGGTCCTCTCTCCACAGATCTGACCTGCTATACAGCTTGGTGTTATGACCTGCTTGTCTCCATGGAGATAGATAAGTATAACGCAATAACAACCTATTTATAAAACCCCATGGTATTTAGACTAGTTTCAGTACAAATTAAACCTTTTACAAATAACCACAGGCTTTACTAACCTTTAGAATGATGAATATTAGGACTGCCATACCAACTAACAATTTAAAACAAAATATAATATCTTCTGAATGGGAAAATGAGGCTGAAAAGAGCTGCTTATGCAATACATCTGTACTGGGGTACTCTTTACTTAGGGATGTGATTTTCAATATTAAATCATAGTACTTTCTTTTTTTTATATTACCATGTGGCCTTATGTCTGTGTAATCCCTCAGTCATACAGGTAAGTTCATAGTGATCCGTGGGTGTATACTAGTCTATGTGTCTTATACTTCTTCTGACACAGCTCAAAATCATTCTAAAGCTCTTCAGGAAAGGTTCATTTCTGCCCTGTGCATGTGACTGTTATAGTATTGATACCTGTTCAGATGAGTATCTATTAGCCTGTTACCGTGTTGGTGTGAGGTGCAGGTGGCATATACTGTCCTGTACACAGTGTATCTAATGAGCCATCCCAGACGTAGCTCACGCAGGGACTGGATGTTCTCACACAGACCTTTGTCCCTCTGTCCCGCACTGCAGACCTGTATGACGCTGGATCCCCTCCACACATATACCTGCCTTTGTGTGTGCGCACTCCGCTTTGTTAAGCATCCTTATGTAACGGTGTACATGACACTGGGCTGCTCCAGACTTCCTGTGCTAATACACTGGTGTTTCCCACTATAGCGTGACATGCATATTTGTTTACACAGAGTGACACATATTGTGCCAACTATGTATATGGTTAATGTAAGTATTTAGGTAGTGACAATTCAGATCACAGAGAGTCCTTTTAAGTTTAAACCAACTGGATTTCAGCATTGGATAATTGTCTAGAGAACCAAAATATCAAATTATAAAATAAACAACTAGACCGTCATGTTTACTGTTTTTGTAAGTGGGAATAAATAACATTAACTGTTATAATGTATAATCTAATTATAAAGTGTTTTTTTTATCATTTACAAACCAGGAAACAAAACTCATCATGGTGAATAATCAGAATGCTCGGAATGCATAAGGTAAATGACGAATAACTTTTTCTACATTTCAAGTTTTTATAGTTTTTCCATGTTTTTCATGTTTTAAATCAGGTACAGTGTCTTAAATGACTGAACATGCGGGGTGTAGATGGTTGGACCTGGCGAGCAGGGCCATATGGAGAACAGACATTTGCCTATAAGATGCAACTGCGTCACTGTCATTTCCATAAGATTTATAGAGAGAGCATTTCTGAGCAGTCAAATATACACCAGAAACTCAGCACGTCAACTCAATGTCAGATCAAGTCTGTCTGCAAAACCAACTCCCCCTGCTTCATTCTTACATTGCACTAGGAATGTCACCATATTGCATTTTAGTTGTACAAAAAACATTAAAATGTGATGATTATTCACAGTTCTTGACACCATGACCATATAACAGTGAAATCCTTAAAGCAGAAGTGCCAAATCTCAAAACATATTCAAAGCTAAGGACCACAGACCGGTGATCAATGCAGTGTGGTGCTTTATACACAGCTTTGACAGAGCCGCTGTATGTTATTAAGGCTTGAAACACATTCATTTTAGGTCTGTATGACACTGCAATGTGATGTTTGAGGATTTAGTGGTAGATGTTCTTTGGCTATAATATTCCACAGTATGGCATAAAACATATCTATCTCTATGGAGAATTTTCAGAAGTATGGTTTTAATTTTCTATTTCCATGGACTCATACAGATGACATGCAATCTCCAGAAAGTTGCATACTGAACCTTTAAAGAAGGACCATGTACCTGATTTGTTCCCATCTATTTGGGAAAAATGTGTCCTGTCTCAGTACAGATATATTGTATATCTATTGTATAAGCAGCTCTTGAGGTAAAAAGAAGTTTGCTGTGTACAGTCTGCATCTAACTATAAAGCATTTTATTGTCTAAATAATCAGAAAGTGCACATTAGCATGCTAGTTGTTGTTAGCTTGTCACAGCAAAACTCTGCTTTGTTCTCAGAGTTGTGAAAAGCACTTATAAACTCATCGCTGTGAATAATTAGGATGTCCATAAAGTGAGGAATAACTTTGGACCACTTCAAAAGGTTTTTCTGGGGATGAGAGGTAGGTGAAACATTTTTGAATAATGAAACTCAAACACAGGACAATACAGGATGAGGGAACACTGCTATGACACAAAGACTTTATAAAGAAGTGGACTAAGGGAGTGTGACGTCACCCATAGTTGGAACCAAATGTAGCCAGTAGAGGCTAGCAGTATTAGCAGCTAATCTGCAACTAGGGACCATATTTGGAAACCAAAGAGCCAAGGGGAGGCTGTTGAAGGTACATGACTCCTCCCACTCAAACTGCTGATTTGGCAGGGAGCAAACACTTAGCAACTGTCAATCAACCTGTTGTCTAACACCAGCAGGAGAAACTTGGGGAAAGCAGGCATCGGATTGGTCCATTATTAATGTTCATATCTCAATTTAGGGACAAAATAGCAAAATAAAAACACCAGGGTCATGTAGAGCGGCTAATATGAACATTTTAAGACCAAAATGACTAGGGTCACAGCAGCAGTTACAGAAAGAGGGGCAAATATTTTTCAACAGAAAGCAATTGTACTAGAGCTCAAAGGAACCACTTTGTAACCATGCTCACTTCCTATTTGGAATGCGCCTTAGCTACGTCCATTTATATATACAGTTTACCCCTTTAATTTATATTCCTTTATATTTTGTATTATTGAAAAAAAAAAATCCAAAATTTATTTCCTGAACATAATCAATACAAACATGTTCTGAAATGCACAGGATTCTTATTCAAATTTCAGTATTCTCTCAGATGTGAATGCTCCTGGTTGTGTTCAAACTGTGACCTGTGGACTGAATTTAATTTTAGCCACGGTTAGCACTTAGCCCTGTGTACTTAAAGGGCCAGTACTCCAGCGACCCAGTGTAGGGACTATTACCAGTGAGTGGGTCAGTAGAGGCACATTCCTCACAGTATTACCTCTGTAACACAGGGCCCATTCACATCCACACACATAACGCACACACACACACACACACACACACACATTCATCCATCACTATGTTTACATGCATGCTAGGAAGACCGGCTAAATGGCTTAGTCCAATTTAAAGAGTCGGTATTACACTTCTATGGGGTATTAACTGCTAAGACATACCACATTTCGATCACCATGTTACCTTTTACTATGTTGAAAATGCTATATTTACCAAAAACCACATATTAAGATGTTACACTTCAGTTTTTGGCGCTCTGAGTCTTCCTTCCCTTTAATCTTTGCACTAAGTTACTCCCCTTTCAGAGCGCTATCACAGCACAATCTGCATGCACATCCTACCAGGTTTGTAAAGTTGTAGTCTATCGTTTTGTATCCTGCTCTTGTATATTTATGGAAAACTGTCATGTGGGAGCATGGATGACATATGCTTGTGGGCTGAGCATTGGAGAGAATCTTACAGCTAATCTTAGGGAGGGTTCTAATAGGGCCCGAGAGAGATCGCAAGATTAACATGCATGGAAGACATGAGGAATGAGGGAACAATGTTAAGATTTTAGAAAACAAGAGACAAAGAGAGAGAGATGGGGAGTAGAAAGAGGTGGAAATCTAGTGTCATGACACAGAGACAGAGAGACAAAGACAGAGAAAAGGAGAGAGCAAGATAGCGAGATATAGGGGGGAGGGGGTCCATGCACAAAGCCCAAAACTGGAACAACCGGTCCTGTAGCTGAGTTTATGGGCATGTTTTACAAGCTCCAGTCTGTACCACTCACACACTCACACACGCACACTCACACATGCACAGGAGGGACTTAGATGTAAAGATTAAAATTAAATCAAGATATGAAAGGCGTCAAAATGCCCAAGTGTTATGCAATTATGATATTATAAAACAAACATATCTTTAAAGTCAAGAGCACGTGGCTACAGCACAAGCATGGATCACACAGCGGCAGTCCACCCCTCTCCTTCACATTCATACTATGAACTGACACAGTGGCAGAGTGGTTAGCTCTAGGACCCGTAAGGGACTCTCTTCCTCTCTCTCCTCACTTGATTCCTCATCATATCCTCTCTCTGTTACACGTTCTCTCACTCTTTTTTGTTTCTTTCCTCTCCTCCCTCTCATCCCTTCTCTTTCCCCTCTTTCCACTCTCCCTCCCTCCACTCATCTCTCATTCTCCTAACCTCTTTTCCCTCTCTTATCCTTCCCTCCCTGCCATCTTCTCTCTCTTCTCTGACCCTTAATCTCCTCGCTCTCTACTTTCTCTATTTTCCCTCTCTTATTCTCAGATCTCTCTTCCCTTCCATCTCTCTCCTCTCCTGTTTCTCCCCTCTTCTCTGTCCCTCCTCCCTCATCTCTCTCTCTGTGTCTCCCTTTTGCTTGCCTCTTTCCTCTCCTTTCCTCTCTGTTCTTCTCCCTCTCTCCCTCTATCTCCTCTCCACCTCTTCCCGTCACTCCACTCCTCCTCCTTTCTCTTCTCTCTCTCTGTCAGCGCACCACTCACACACAGGGTTTCCCCCATGGCTGGGTCCCAGCAGTGAGGTAAGCATGTTCCGGCTGTGTGTTGGCAGGCCCTGAGCTCCGGCGTTCCTCGTGCTCCCGGGCCGTGTTCACATGTAGCTTTTGGCAGAAAAAGCGTTGAACGGGAGCCAAACCACACAGGCAGGCGCGTGCTACATTGGCGAGCTTACAACTCACTCCAGGCACTTAGGAATAAGACTCAAAACAGCAACAGGAAATGTGTAGTAAAAAAAAAAAAAAAAAAAAGACTTAGATTTTAAATTCCATAAACATGACCACTCCGTGTGCTCAGATACAAGGTACTCAACAAATATAGATTTACCGGTAACAATGCTGAGCAGAGGTATGTAGAGTAGCCAAAAAAAATTATACTCCAGCAAGAGTAACGTTACTTCAAAAATAATATTAATATAAGTGCAAAGTAGTGGTCCAAGAAATTACTTGAGTAAGAATAAAAAAGTATTTGGAAAACTGCTGTCAGGACTAAAATCTGAGCAATAACAAGATTTAATTTGTCAGGACATACATCTGATTATTAAAATTTAAAATTAATTTTAAAGTGAATTTAATTTGGTGTAAATCTGGTACATTCAAAGTATAGACAGAAAATTAGAAACTGGATCATATCTAAAGGAGCAGTGCAAGAAATATAAATGTTCAAATCATTTCATACTGTTAACATAAAGCTTTCATCACTTGTAGACTTAAAAAAATAAAAAAAAAAAATAAAAAATTAAGTAAGATTAAAAGTATGCTTCTGGAAAAACACAATATGTTACTAAAGTAAATGTAACTGAATACTACCCACGTCTGACACTGATTTATTCTTACTTACAAAATCATTGGACGCGATGGCCAAGTTGTTTGTTATAATTTGGTGTTTTGGTTCAAGACAATCATCCAATCAGAAAGCAGAATGAGCTTCACATGAGTCTCTCATTTGCGTTGTCAGTTTCAATGCTGAAATCCATTTGGTTTAAACCTAAAAGGACTCGTATCTACTTTTCCATGAAGAATGTTTCAAAGTAAGGTTTTATTATTTTTCCATGGAGCCATGCAGGGCATGTGCCGCCTCCAGAAATGAGATCACTAGTTGGGCCTTACATGCATCAAAATCATTTAAGTAGCTGTAGTTGAGCAAAATTAGTTTTACACAATTACAGTTATGGTCAAATGAGACCACTGTGTACTGTCTGCATCTAATTATAAACTGTTTAAATCCTACCCTATAAGAGAAATAGCATGCTAGTTGTTGAGATATAAATTTTTGTCACCACACCCCATTTTTCCCCAATTCTATAGACACCTGATGCCTGCATGTCTGGCCTCACCCATAAATCCTCTGGCACCTGAGCTCTACACCCACACCTCCAGCTAATCTACCACTTTACAGTCTAATACCACGAGGAGGGGGAGAAATGGACTGGTTTTATCTTGGTTAATACCTTTGTAATTGCTAGGCTTTTCAATTCAGTTTATTTTTGTGAAGCCCAAAATCACATCAGCAGTTGCCTCTGGGCTGAACATGAGAACTGATATAACCAGTCAACCAGAAACCAGAAATCAACAATCAAAGAGAAACAGACAAGCAAATTAATCAACAAATTAAAAAACAAAAAAACGAATAACTGTCCCAGAACTTCCCCTGTCCTTAGACCACCCTTCTCGGCCAGGAAAAATCTAAAAAAAAAAAAAAAAACACAGTGGGAAAAACAGAAATTTTGAGGAGAACCACAGTGAAGGAGAGATCCACACCCATGGACGGGCAGGCAGCAGATGTGTCCAGGACTAATGTGCGTCCATTTGCAGATAGAGTTAAAGCCTGTAGGGCCAGAGCGCACTCAACTAAGGGACAGAAGGAGGCCCACCCACAGCAGGGCGGGAGCCACCCCAGCCAGGCACCGGGCCATCCAGCCAGGAGAGGGAAGGGAGGGTCCAGAGCCACGGAACAGGATCAGGACACAAAACAAAAACTGGTATGAAGTTCAGTGTCTTCTCTGCCTGTACAAATGAGCAGATGAATGTATATGATATCAAAAAGAAGTGGTATTGGTTGATTTGTTTGCATGTTGTGCTCGTGTCTGTGTCTCTCCATCAACCTAAAGCATGCACCACCATATGTGTCCCAGGATTCCCCTGTCTCTTTTTGTCCCAATTGTTTTTTCCCATTTGGCTCTCCTGTGCGGCGCTTCCCCTTCCCTTCTGCATCCCTCTTGCCATGTCCTGCAATTGGAGACTGCTGTGGACGAACATGCATTCGTCAGCTGCATTTGAAGGACACTTACGTCACTCAAAGTATATTTTCTTGCTGCAATTGGGAAGAAATCATCTATAACGTTATATTTGCCTATTGATATTCAAAG